>JXCR01147880.1:2919-68086 GCA_002079205.1 Phalaenopsis hybrid cultivar | reverse complement strand
AAGCACACATATAAGATTGGCATTTAATCCTCTAATTTGTAAAGCATCTTTAGTTTTCAATCATCTTATAAGGATTTTCTAGATCATAATAATAACTTTAAGAGATCCATTTTTAAACAAAACTAGTTTATGCCATTCAATTTCAGGATAGATTTCACAAGTGAACTTGAAAGCAAAGAAATTTAAAAAAATAGTTTTTTTTTTCTTTTCCATAATTAATTAATGTGAGGGTTTCTATTGTGAGTGCTTAGAATAAAGTTTGTACGAAGTTGTAGAGCATTACTATTAATAGGTAGGAACTAATTATTACAATGCATAATTTCAGAAATCTTAGTGGTAATGGACATGAATACTAACCTAAGTTCAAAATTTTTCCACAAGAGATGAACCATTCAGCCAAGGATCAAGAAAAAGAAACAAGTTATTGTTGCTATGTACTTGAAAAGTAAGGTTGCTTCTAATTCTAGTGATAGCCTGTAAAAGATCCCTCCAGAAAGCAAAACAATGTTTTTATATTTATTCAATAGTGTTAAAGATGCCAATTCACAAGAAATGAGTTGAATTTAAAATTTCTCCAAATACTTTTTGATTTGCACATAAGATTAAGGGTATCAAATTTAGGAAGACCAAGACATCCATAAACATTAAGTTTGGTGTAGTATTCCAATTAATGATATGCATTTTATCATCATTTTTGTTATGATGCAAGAGGTTTTTGATGATGGTGAATATCGTTTTCCATAATCCCTTAGGAATGATAGTGCATCTAAACCAATATTTTAGTTAGTGATAAACTGTAGATTTAACCAATTGTGTCCTATCAATGGATTAAAGCTTTTGTTTCCAACCCCTGAGCTATCTTTGCACTCTCATAGAGAAATCCAATGCCCTTAATTTAGAGGGATGAATGGTAAACCAAGGTAGTCCCAAAGAAGAGGTTTAAGGGAGAAACCCATGGTATTACATGTTGCAGAACATTGGGCATTATTCACAAATTTACATAAACAGATAGCTAATTTTGAAAGGTCGACATATGAATTGGAGCTTTGTTGAAACAAGGATAAAGCATCATGAAGCGTAACAACTAATCTAAGATTAGCTTTCTCAAATACAAGAAGATTGTCAGCATGAATGAGCTAAGTAAAGGTACAACTCATGGACGCCAAGAATCTAGAAAATGCATCCATGCAAATAAGGAAAAGGTAAGAAGAAAGGGGACATCCTTGCCTCAAACAAAAAGTTGCAAGAGAGATAGCCTCAGAGCTCTCTATTCATGATAACAAAGAAAAATATAAGAGAGAGAAGTACACGTTTCAAACAAAGTAATAAATTTTTGGGGCAATTTCATTTGCCTCATTCTATCATAAATGACAGACCTCATTCTATCATAAATGACAGACCTTTTCACTTTATCAAAGGTCTTCATGATGGTTACTTTTAGTGCATATTTGTTTTGCTTGAGAGGAATTGTTCAAATCATAAAAAAACTTATTAGCTAAAATAATATTATCAGAAATATTCTAGCCAGAAATGAATGCAGTTTAGAGTGGACGTACTAAAATATGAAAGGAGAGGCTTAATTTTGTTAGCCAGGAGGAGGACAATAACTTTATCAACTATATTACATGAAGATAAATGCCTATAGTCGTTGAAAGATTCTACAAATTTGCTTTTAGTATAAGGGAATTGCAGAATGTTTTATCCTATGAAGAAGTCTGCCAGTGTTAAACAAAATAAAAAGTGGCATGAATGTAGACAAGTAATATTNAAGAAATGAGTTGAATTTAAAATTTCTCCAAATACTTTTTGATTTGCACATAAGATTAAGGGTATCAAATTTTGGAAGACCAAGACATCCATAAACATTAAGTTTGGTGTAGTATTCCAGTTAATGATATGCATTTTATCGTCATTTTTGTTATGATGCAAGAGGTTTTTGATGATGGTGAATATCATTTTCCATAATCCCTTAGGAATGATAGTGCATCTAAACCAATATTATAGTTAGTGATAAATTGTAGATTTAACCATTTGTGTCCTATCAATGGATTAAAGCTTTTGTTTCCAACCCCTGAGCTATCTTTGCACTCTCATAGAGAAATCCAATGCCCTTAATTTAGAGGGATGAATGGTAAACCAAGGTAGTCCCAAAGAAGAGGTTTAAGGGAGAAACCAATGGTATTACATGTTGCAGAACATTGGGCATTATTCACAAATTTACAGAAACAGATAGCTAATTTTGAAAGGTCGACATATAAATTGGAGCTTTGTTGAAACAAGGATAAAGCATCATGAAGCGTAACAACTAATCTAAGATTAGCTTTCTCAAATACAAGAAGATTGTCAGCATGAATGAGCTAAGTAAAGGTACAACTCATGGACGCCAAGAATCTAGAAAATGCATCCATGCAAATAAGGAAAAGGTAAAAAGAAAGGGGACATCCTTGCCTCTATTCATGATAACAAAGAAAAATATAAGAGGGAGAAGTACAGGTTTCAAACCAAGTAAAAAAATTTTGGGGCAATTTCATTTGCCTCATTCTATCATAAATGACAGACCTCATTCTATCATAAATGACAGACCTTTTCGCTATATCAAAGGTCTTCATGATGGTTACTTTTAGTGCATATTTGTTTTGCTTGAGAGGAATTGTTCAAATCATAAAGAAACTTATTAGCTAAAATAATATTATCAGAAATATTCTAGCCAGAAATGAATGCAGTTTAGAGTGGATGTACTAAAATATGAAAGGTGAGGCTTAATTTTGTTAGCGAGGAGGAGGACAATAACTTTATCAACTATATTACATGAAGATAAATGCCTATAGTCGTTGAAAGATTCTACAAATTTGCTTTTAGTATAAGGGAATCGCACAATGTTTTATCCTATGAAGAAGTCTGCCAGTGTTAAACAAAATAAAAAGTGGCATGAATGCAGACAAGTAATATATTAAATATTTTTTAAAAAAACTGTAGGTGAATCCTTCTCAATCAGGTGCTTTATCGTTGACAACTGAAAAACGAAATATTGATTTATTTCACATCAATTTCCTTTTCTCACATGGAGCCACGTGTCAAAATAATGAAAAGCCACGTTACTATATCATAATTATGAGGACAAAACTAACCACGTCCCACGAAACTTTATTTACACCACACCACGTGTCTTGCGCCATAGCTTCTATTCCTCATCAGTGCCACTGTCGTCATTTCCCACTCCTTCCCCGCCCACCCGCACTATAGACTCCCCTGCCTACCCTTTTCCCTTACTCCTCCGGCGATCGCCTACCAGATTCCCACTATAAACTTCAATGGCGATGGCCACTTCCTGTTTGTCTCTTTTTTGACCCAACAGATGATTGCTGAGAACTGAGCTCGGATTAATGGATATCGAGCTGGAAGAGGAAGAAGCAGAGGAGGCATCCCATCCCCGAGACCTTCTACATCGTCTTTCTAGCACGAGATGCAGCTACGAGCTTCTTCCTATGAATTGTAAAGCCGAGGATGAAGGTGATACGGAGCTCAGCTTGGGGCTTTCTCTGGGGGGCTGCTTCGCGGTGGAGACGAGGGAGCCACGGCTTGTGCGATCATCCTCGACTGCGATGATACCAGTGCTCCAGAACGAGTTCAATTTCACTTGTTATTCGGCCACGCTGGCTAGAACATGCTCACTGCCGGTGGAGGCTGAGGGAGAGCAACTGAAGCGTAAGGAGATGCAGGAATTTAAGAGAATGGAGCTTAAGAGGAAGCAATTGGAGAAGAAGAGTAGTGAGAGACAAATGGCGGAGGTTGGAAGTGGGTATAGAAAGGATGGAGGNGGAAGCAATTGGAGAAGAAGAGTAGTGCGAGACAAATGGCGGAGGTTGGAAGTGGGTATAGAAAGGATGGAGTTTGGATTGGTGGGATAGGTACATCAATGTACTCATACTTTTCCTTTACCCATGCATTGTGCACATAATAATCATTTGATTTCACCACTGTATAAAAGATGAAAATCATATATGTTTCCCTCTCAGGTGCACATTCTTAAAAAGCAGGAGTACTAATTTTTAGTGTACTAGAAAGGTTACTTCAATAATCTCCCATATGCCTCAAATTTCAAATCATACCTCAAAAATCATTTGATGTTGATAGTTCAGTGGACCTAAAGTTGAATTTCTCCATCACATCTTCTATATTGAGTGTTGAAATCTACAAGTTTGAGTCTAGAGCTTTATTTTCTGAAAATTTAATTTCTTATGTTATTAGTTTGTGCCTTTATTAGCTACCTTTTTTAGATATTAATTAGTTTTGTATATCACATATCCAACTCTCATGTCCTTTATGTATAAATAAAGAAGTATACTGTAATAAAGTGATAGAAGGATAATACTAGTTTTGGGTTCTTTTGCTTTCATTTTCCTTTCGTAATATAGTATCAGAGCAAGATCCTCAGCTAATTGTCGGAGGAGACCTGTTTATGGGTAACTCTATTCACTGATCACCGTAGCTTTCTTTTTGCCATTAGAGTATCGGAGAGAGAAGATTCCTCCATGGATTCTGCACACTCTAGCTCTTTTTCTCCTAATCAAGGTAGATTCATCATTGATGATCATCTTAGTCCATTTTTCATTCATCATTCTGAAGACCCAGGTCTCATTATGGCTTCACAACAACTGAATGATGATAATTACCCTTCTTGGACTAGTGTCATGATGATTGTGTTATCAATGAAGAATAGACTAGGGTTCATCGATGGATAAATTTTAAGACCCGATCATTCAAATTCGAATAATGCTAATGCTTGGATTAGAAGCAATAACATACTTATTTCTTAGATCTTAAATTCTACTTCAAAAGAGCCACAATTTTATTTTTTGAATCCACCTTTGAAATTGGAGAGATCTTCAAGATCATTTCCAATGTAATGGGCCAAAAATGTTTCAATTGCCCCATGAATTACTCAATAATATGCAGAATCAACAATCTATTAATGTCTACTTTACAAAATTGAAGACAATATGGGAATAATTATCCAATTTCAGACCTTCGTGCTCATGTGGAGGTGTCAAGAATCTGGTTAACTACTTTCCGATTGAATATGTACTAACCTCTCTAATGGGGTTAAATGAATCTTTTAATCAAGTATGAAGCCAAATTTATCTTCTAGATCCTCTTTCACTCATAAATAAAGTTTTCTCTTTTGTTTCTGAAGAAGAATATCAAAGAAGCAACAAATCAGAGGGAGCTGATTCTAAGATTCAAAATATGACTTTCACTGTTTTTCCCAAGGGAATTTAATCTGAAAATTAAGTTAAAAAGAAAGATAGACCTTTTTGCACTCTTTGTAATTTTTGTGGACACACAATTGAAAAGTTGATTCATGGTTATCCTCTTTGGATATAAATAGAAACATAAACAGACCTCTGCAAAGATACATCAAGTATTTGCACAACAATATTCTAAGGTTGTCTCGTGTCAAGATAACCAAAATATTCATGGTTTTATTAAGACTTAAAACAACGATCAATATCAACACCTCATGATAATGCTCTACATTCATCTTGGGGCTTATACTGAGAATGTTGAAACAAAAGAAATTCCATCAAATTCCTATAGTACAGGCATATGCTCCTCTGTTTACTTAAATCATGTTCTCAGTTCTACACATTTTTTTATTATGGATTCTGGTGCTTCGAAACATATTTGCTCGAATGCAAATTTGTTTATTTCTACGAAAGCTACAACAAATTTCTCAGTTATTTTACCTAATAAGGAGACTATTTTGGTTCATTTCTCAGGAGATATCAAACTGAACAACTTCTTGATTCTTAAAGATATTCTGTTTGTTCCTCAATTTCAATTCAATCTGATCTCTATTAGTGAGTTAATAAAAAAATTCATCTCTTATGGTGAGGTTCTTTCCTGATTACTTTCTAATTTAAGATTCGAGCGATAAGAAGATGGTTGGTAGGGGTAACAAAATTATTAACTTATACATTTGGATACAAAAATCTGATTATAGAATATTTGCCAGAATTTTTGGACACCAGAAGTATTTCTGTTCAAACAGTAATGTTTCAGTTGTTTAATATCAATTTTCTGCTTCTCTTTGGCATAATAGATTTGGACATATCTCTTCGGGGATATTGCATACATTGAAATAACAATTGAATTGTAATTTCTCAAAATGTGATAACAAAGAGATTTGTTATATTTGTCCCTTAGCCAAACAAAAACGATTGCCCTTTATTTCAAATAATAATATGTGTTTATCCTCTTTTGATTTGATTCATTGTGTTATATGAGGACCTTCTCATACAATGACTCATGGTGGATATAGATATTTCTTAACTATTGTGGATGATTTCACTTGATTTACATGGGTATTCATGTTAAAACAAATGTCTGATATTTGTACTATTATTCCAAAGTATTTCAACATGGTCAAAACACAGTTTGGCATGAAAACCAAAAGATTCATATATGATAATGGAAAACAACTGGATTTAGATATTTTTTCAACAATAAAGGGGTGATACATCAATACTCATGCATAGAAACACCACAACGAAATTCAATGGTGGAAAAGAAACATCAACATTTATTAAACGTTGCTCGTGCTTCGTTTTTCCAATGTCGAATTCCAATTAATTTTTGTACTGAATGTGTTCTTACTGCAACTTTTTTTTAATAAATGGAACATCTTCACCACTACTTAAGAACAAGCTCCTTATGAGCTTTTATATAAAAGTGAAATTGATTACTCAACTTTCAGAGTTTTCGGTTTTCTAGCTTTTTCACCAACTTTATCTGCTCATCATCGAAAATTTGATCCTAGAGCTCGCATGTGTTTTGATTGGATATCCATATGGTGTGACATGATATAAGCTTTATAACATTAAAAATACGCAGGTTTTCATATCAATGGATATTATTTTTCATGAATCCATATTTCCTTTTCATTCAAATTTCATGAATCATCATGAAATTGAATTATTTCATAATTTAGTATTACCTTAAACAACTGCTGATTACCCATCCTCTACATTGTCTCCTCCCAATTCTACATAATTTTAACCTTCCACAACATCCATGGATAATACACCATCAATTGCTCGAGGATCCTCTCAAGTCACTAAAGCCCTTTATTACTTACAAGATTAACATTGTAATCTTTTACAGTCTCAAAAAAATTTCAGATTCAAAGATTTTATTTCCTTTGAAAAATTATATTTCTTACAATTCTCTTTCTCCAACTCATAAAGCTTTAACAATAGCCATTTCATCTCAAGTAGAAACAAAATTCTATCATCAAGCTGTAAAATTTCAGCATTGGAGACATGTTATTCAGTTTGAACTTGATGCAATGGAAATTAACAAAACATTGAGAATTATTCATTTACCATCTGGGAAGCATTCCATTGGTTGCAAATGGGTTTACAAGATAAAATATAGATCTGATGGATCTATTGAACGTTATAATGCACACTTGGTTGTCAAAGATTACAATTAAAAAGAAGGTGTTGATTTCATAGATACTTTTTCACAAGTTGCAAAACTCGCACTGTCAAAATTATGTTAATTTTAGCTTCATGTCAAAAATGGCATTTAACTTAGTGGATGTTAACATTGTTTTTCTCAATAGAGAATTGAATGAAGAAGTTTATATGGATCTTCCTTTAGAATATGTTCAAAAGGAATAAAATCAAACATCAAGTGACAAATTACTATGTAAATTGCAAAAATCTATATATGGATTGAAACAAGCCTCACAACTGTGGTACTCAAAATTTTAATTGCTGTGATAAAATTTGGTTTAATTCAATCAAACTCTGATTATTCTTTGTTACCAAAGGACCGGGAACCTCTTTATTGCATTACTCGTTTATGTTGATGATATAGTTATCACAAGTCCTTCTCTAAGCCCCACTGAAGAGTTAACATCTTTTTAACATACACAAATTCAATTGAAAGATCTTGGAAATTGAAAATATTTGTTGGGTATTGAGATTGCTCGTACATCACATGGGATTGTTCTTTTCCCGAGGCAATATGCTTTACAACTTCTTGTAGATACAGGATTCTTAGCATCTAAACAGCCCGTATTCCCATGAATCCTAGAGTTCAGCTCAACAATACATATGGTGAAGTTATTCAAAATGTTTCTCAGTATAGACAACTTATAGATCATGTACTTTATCTCACCTTATCCAGACCGGATATTATTTTTGTTATTCATAAACTTGCTCAATTTATGGCTGCACCTCGAGTACCACTCCTACAAGAAACTCATTATTTGTTGAGATATCTAAAATCCAGACTGGGCAAGACCTGTTGATTAAATCTACTTCCTCTCTTCAGCTCCAGGCTTTTTTTGATATTGATTGGGCAGTATATACAGATTCCAGGAAATCTACCATTGGATTTTTTTGTTTTTCTTGGTGAATCTTTGATATCTTGGAAAGCGAAAGGCAGGCTACTATTTCTTGATCTTCTGCTGAAGCCAAATATATAGATATAACAACAACTACAAGTGAATTAGTTTGGATATAACAACTAATACATGATTTCAACATTTCTATCTATACTCCAGCNATAACAACTACAAGTGAATTAGTTTGGATATAACAACTAATACATGATTTCAACATTTCTATCTATACTCCAACACTCTTTTTTTGAGATAATCAAGCAGCAATGCATATTGTTTCCAATCCTACTTTTCATCAACGAAGAAAACATATAGAGATTGGNGATTCATATATGATAATGGAAAACAACTGGATTTAGATATTTTTTCAACAATAAAGGGGTGATACATCAATAGTCATGCATAGAAACACCGCAACGAAATTCAGTGGTGGAAAGGAAACATCAACATTTATTAAACGTTGCTCGTGCTTCGTTTTTCTAATGTCGAATTCCAATTAAATTTTGTACCGAATGTGTTCTTACTGCAACTTTTTTTTAATAAATAGAACATCTTCACCACTACTTAAGAACAAGCTCCTTATGAGCTTTTATAGAAAAGTGAAATTGATTACTCAACTTTCAGAGTTTTCGGTTTTCTAGCTTTTTCATNTTACTGTCCATCTTGAGAGGAAATTTTAGATATTAAGTAGTTTTTTGTATAATATATCCAACTGTCATATCCTTTATGTATAAATAGAGAGGTATACTGTATTAAAGAGGCTGAAGGATAATACCATTTTTGGGTTCTTTTGCTTTCTCTTTTCCTTCGTAATAACCTTCTCAAGTTTTATACCAATTAAAATAAAAAACCCTCGAGTACTTCATTATTTTTCTTTCATGTTGTACATATTCTAAAATATAATTAAGCATTGTTGTAGGTTTTTGGTACCAAGTCAACTGTGTATATTGTTGCTCGCTGGAAATAATTCTAATTGCTGATAGAATTATGTTAAATGGGCCATCTTAAGCTTTNTGTAAATTGCAAAAATCTATATATGGATTGAAACAAGCCTCACAACTGTGGTACTCAAAATTTTAATTGCTGCGATAAAATTTGGTTTAATTCAATCAAACTCTGATTATTCTTTGTTACCAAAGGACCGGGAACCTCTTTATTGCATTACTCGTTTATGTTGATGATATAGTTATCACAAGTCCTTCTCTAAGCCCCACTGAAGAGTTAACATCTTTTTAACATACACAAATTCAATTGAAAGATCTTGGAAATTGAAAATATTTGTTGGGTATTGAGATTGCTCGTACATCACATGGGATTGTTCTTTTCCCGAGGCAATATACTTTACAACTTCTTTTAGATACAGGATTCTTAGCATCTAAACAGCCCGTATTCCCATGAATCCTAGAGTTCAGCTCAACAATACATATGGTGAAGTTATTCAAAATGTTTCTCAGTATAGACAACTTATAGATCATGTACTTTATCTCACCTTATCCAGACCGGATATTANATCAAGATGTGAGTTACCATGAATTTTAATGAAATCTATTGGTTTAGGAGTTAGATTTATCACTATATTATTTAATCACTATTGCACATAGCTCTAGGATTGTGAATCTTAACATCCTTGATCAAATGTTTGAAATTAAGCTGGGGTTAAATTTTTGGGATAAATCAACTGTTACCTAGTTTTAAATCATTTGTAAGGGGTCCAAAAATATTTTTCTTTAGGTTCAAATTGGCCATTATGTATTGTAATGCCTCCTTGTCAGACCGAAGGCGATTTGATCACTAATCTTCTAAGACAAGGGTTTGAATTTGAATCACATTGCTATACACACTCCCATTAATTTGTTGCACGAATTCTCTTGGAATTGTGAGTCAATTGGATTGAATAAATTTTGAACTTTCTAAGTTTTGTTAAAATTGTAGTCATAGGGAGCTCATATTGTGATTATGAAGTGAAATCCAAGAAAATTATGCAATGTTTGTCTTATATGTGAGTTAATGATGACATATTTATAGCCAGCATGAGCTTCGATCCTTCGGAGTAATTGATGCTTCCTATCATGTTTGAATATCAAAGAAGGCTTAGCTTGAGCCACACAACGTGACCTGAGCTTTTCTTGGTTATTAATCTGTTGTTAAAGGCTTGGGCAAAGCCGCACATGCTTATTTGACCTGCATGGGCTTATGTACTATTAAGGAGGGGCTATGCTAAACCAAATACATCAATGGTCGAACTTATTTTCAGCTTAAAAGTTTAAACCTATAGGTGAGTGCTTACTACTTATCAATTCTGTAGTAATATATGTTTTTACACTATCTAATGTAGGATTAAATCCTAAATCTCACATGCCTGAGCGAACTATCTTTCATGCGAGAGCTCTTTACATTGGTCGTCATTCTTTTTTAAATGAGAGTTTTGTAACACCATCTACTATTATTTATCAAAAGCCCATGCAACCGGATGGAGATATCATATGAGTCACTAGTTTAAGATAACTAGAAAAATGAAATTAGTAAACCGCATAAACCCTCAATTTGAGTTAAACCCTTGGGCGACCAAAGTTAAGTTGGGAACATAAGTGATCAAACTCGGTTTTAATCTAAAAATAGGCCTATAAGTGAGGGCTCGCCATAAGTGACCATAATCTCACATTTATTAACATGAGTTGTGGGCAACTAAGAAGCTGCATGGGCCCTCAGCCCATTATGATGGTAACTGGAGGTGGTAACATTACTATCTATTGGAACTGGTCTATCTCTAGCTGTGATAATTTTGCAACATTCAGAGGCATTATTAATTAGACCTGCTCCTAGGTTTGTGAGGAGGTGTTTGTAAATGCCCCTTTAACCTTATACCTTTGTTCATTGATTTTGATTGGTGCTTTAGTAATTTCACCTACTTTGGCTACGTCAACATATCAAGAGATGTGAATGTTGACAAATTCAAAGACGGTGACTATCTTTCATGCTCCTTGGGTGGTTGGAGAATACGATATGCCTAAAGGAAAAAACTTTTGATGATGACATTGTGATGCCATTTTTCTTACTCTTTTTGCGCTTAAGAACTATGATGTAGATTATAGCTAGATTCAGAGTCTTCTACACTTGCCTTCCTTGCTCTTTAGGCACTTAAAAAGTGTGATTCACTTGAAGGCAAAATTTCTCGATGATTCGTAGGCATTTGCGGTTTTGACTTTCTTGCCCATTTTGGTACTTAGGACGTATGTTGCAATTTGTAGGCAAAGTGGAAGTTTTATGCTTCTGCCTTCAGATACTTGTGTTGTGTGGCACACTATGACAAATTTCTTGAGGATGCCTTTCTGACACCAGTTTCTGGCTTGCTCCTATGGGCATTCAATAAATATTGTGCTTCTTGCAGGCATTGAAATCTTAGAACTTATCCTTTCTTGCTTTTCAGGATGCATTTAACGGCAAATTTTTTTATTTTTGAACTTTCGTCTATTATTCTTAAATGGTGGGTTAATAATGGTAAATTTGATGGTCATGATTGTATCCTTGAATTTTTCATTTAGTGGCGAGATGACAACAGTGAACTTGGGCAACTTATGTGTGGTAGGTACATCGTGCATTAGATGGTAGATGATGATGGTGAAATTAAGCATTTGATTTAAACCTAGACCCTCTTTTCGTGTTGTTCATCTAGTGATGCGGCGACAATCATGAATTGAGGCACCTAGTTGATTGCATTGGAAGGTTTTTCTAAAGCACCCACATATATGCATGAGATTTTTGTACTTCTAAAACTTTTCATAAGACTTGTCTATATTTAGCTTTGTTTTTTATATTAAGAGATCTAATCAATGGACAGAGAAAGTAGCAGAGTAGTGGTTATTAAAAGTCATTCCTTCATATAAGATACAAGCCCTATGGGAAATTTATGTACATACCATACAATTCTTATGTATTTGCATATCTAACGCTAAAAAATTTCACATCATTTTCATTGCATATACAGGAAATAAACTTAGCTAAATGTGACACATTATCACCTGTTAGTAGATTCCCTAATTTCTCATACTTTTTGCCAAAAATTTGCTAAATTCTATATATATTCTGATTAACTTACAGGATCCAAAACCTCAAACTCAAGCAGTTCTTCAGCTGCTCCATCAATATCTGGAACTTATGAAAAGTCACTTACTGCACCTCCATTACCACCATTGCTAAGGACCCTCAAATCTTTTCAAGAAGATAATGAAGTATTGAAGAAGATGGCTGGAAACTTAAACAGATCAAAAGTTATTGGAAGAAACATAATGGCTGAAATGCCTTGTGTTTCAACCACCGGTGGAGGTCCCCGTGGTAGAAGGATTGAAGGTTTCCTCCATAACTACACCGGTGGTGAGGTAAGGATTGTTTGCCTTTGCCATGGAAGCTGCCACTCTCCGGCAGAGTTTGTCAGGCATGCCGGTGGGGGTGAAGTGGAAAATCCTCTCAGGCATATTGTTGTGACACGTGTTCCTTCAACTTATAATTACTAATGGTTTGTGATTGTATGGATTCATTACCCTCTGGTAACAGTGCTTAGTCAGTAGTTGAGTTTTATGAGCAGTTTAATTTTATCCTCTCATTTTTTTTTATAATCTCTCTTTACTTTACAGAGGAGAATGGAGGGTATTTTCAGTTTTTGCTTTGTTTGATTTTTCTTGTACTGCAGCAGGCAGGTAAATTATGAATTGAAAGTCTTATTTTTATTTTCGTAAGTTTCTTAAATAATCTGTGCAAACAGNGAGAATGGAGGGTATTTTCAGTTTTTGCTTTGTTTGATTTTTCTTGTACTGCAGCAGGTGCTAGTTTATTTGCTACGGCGCTGTTTGAATTTAGGAAAGGGAACTAGATAAATACAGGTAAATTATGAATTGAAAGTCTTATTTTTATTTCGTAAGTTTCTTAAATAATCTGTGCAAACAGCAGTAGAGGGGCTAAAGAGTTTTAACTAATCATATATATAGTAATTAATATGTAATTTATTAAATTGTTCATCTTTAATTTTCAGTTTTATATTAGAATAGTAGTATATTTATAACTTTTATTTTGTTGCATAGTTTATACAGGACTTCACTTATTTTTTAAAATTTTGCTGATAATATTTTTACTTGTTGAAGTTTGTATGGTTTTTTCTTTAATTTTTTTTTTTTTGGTCAAGTGGTATACAAGGATTTATAATGATATTATGGTATGCTATAATGATTATATGAAATTAAAAATCTGAATATTAATAGTAATATTCCAATAAAAGCTGGCCAAAGTCTCATGGCTATTCAATGTTAGCAAGCCACTCCTGGGCATTCTTTTTTCAATGTTGAGCAAAAATTGTATAGTGTTGAATTCAAAGTTGTTTGTGAGTCACACCCAAGGAGTAGAGCATGAGAGGAGAGTAGAAATATAGAGTGTGAGAGGAGCTATAATCTCTAGAATGAATTGTAAAATAATGTAACCCTCTTCAGTACATGCAACCTCAATTTATAGATGGTTTGGTAAATAGTGATATTATATTTCTGCTTCCATTTAGTGAGGGTAGATGATGGGGTATTTCAAATACTTTCTATGGTTATTCGGTTGCCGGTTGGCTTGGCTGCTATGTTTAGTTTGCTTGACTTGACTGAGTCGATTTGGTCTGTTGGGCTCAGTTTGTAGGTTTTAGTTGGTTGACTCAACTTGGTTGACTATCTTCAATTTTTGATAAAGAACCCTTTGGCCTTTGTTGAATGATTGAAGAGGTATTATGGAACTAACCCTTCCAATGGATCAGCTCTCTTGTGGGATAGATTACGGCATCGAATCGACTTCCTTTAGATTGGTTGTCAAGGCGCTCTTTCTAATTTTTTCTTTGTGGGTGACTTTCATATGGATCACGTAGTCATTTACTTGTAAGCTTTTGGACTTAGTCGGCTTTAACCTGGTTGACTTGGCTTCTATGGTTTAACTGATTTGGCATGGTGGGCCTCATGAGCTAGTCGCAGGAGATCTTCCTGCACCACATTCTTCTCTTTTGGACGATTAGATCTTTGTAAAATCAGTGCTAGCACCTTTTCGATCTACATAATTTAGTTTCACAATTTTCTTACCTCTTGAAAGCAACCCTGTGAAAAGGACAAGTGAATTATATACAATAAAAGTATGTTTTATTCAATATTAATTAATGAGTCAATGATTGAACTTTCTTGATTTTGAAGCTTTCATTTCTTATGAATATAGCAATGGGTCTCCTTCCCTCTTTTACTTAGCATATGTGTTTTTCTCTGTTGGTGTCGATCGGCTTTTGTATCTTTAGGTGTTGTCTGAACAAACTAATGAAATCCCAGGTTAATGTCTTCTCAAAGAGTCTGGTTTGCTCTATTTTCAGGAAATCGAACAACGGGACCGCCTGGAGGTGAAAAGAGGAAGAAAATCACTATGAAGATGAAGAGGATTGTGCTCCCATTATCAAATCAGTTGNTATTAATAGTAATATTCCAATAAAAGCTGGCCAAAGTCTCATGGCTATTCAATGTTAGCAAGCCACTCCTGGACATTCTTTTTTCAATGTTGAGCAAAAATTGTATAGTGTTGAATTCAAAGTTGCTTGTGAGTCACACCCAAGGAATAGAGCATGAGAGGAGAGTAGAAATATAGAGTGTGAGAGGAGCTATAATCTCTAGAATGAATTGTAAAATAATGTAACCCTCTTCAGTACATGCTACCTCAATTTATAGATGGTTTGGTAAATAGTGATATTATATTTCTGCTCCCATTTAGTGAGGGAAAATGATGGGTATTTCAAAGACTTTCTATGGTTATTCGGTTGCCGCTTGGCTTGGCTGCTATGTTTAGTTTGCTTGACTTGACTGAGTCGATTTGGTCTGTTGGGCTCAGTTTGTAGGTTTTAGTTGGTTGACTCAACTTGGTTGACTATCTTCAATTTTTGATAAAGAACCCTTTGGCCTTTGTTGAATGATCGAAGAGATATTATGGAACTAACCCTTCCAATGGATCAGCTCTCTTGTGGGGCAGATTACGACATCGAATCGACTTCCTTTAGATTGGTTGTCAAGGCGCTCTTTCTAATTTTTTCTGTGTGGGTGACTTTCATATGGATCACTTAGTCATTTACTTGTAAGCTTTTGGACTTAGTCGGCTTTAACCTGGTTGACTTGGCTTCTATGGTTTAACTGATTTGGCATGGTGGGCCTCACGAGCTAGTTGCAGGAGATCTTCCTGCACCACATTCTTTTCTTTTGAATGATTAGATCTTTGTAAAATCAGTGCTAGCACCTTTTCGATCTACATAATTGAGTTTCACAATTCTCTTACCTTTTGAAAGAAACCCTGTGAAAAGGATAAGTGAATTATATATAATAAAAGTATATTTCATTCAATATTAATTAATGAGTCAATGATTGAACTTTCTTGATTTTGAAGCTTTCATTTCTTATGAATATAGCAATGGGTCTCCTTCCCTCTTTTACTTAGCATATGTGTTTTTCTCTGTTGGTGTCGACCGGCTTTTGTATCTTTAGGTGTTGTGTGAACAAACTAATGAAATCCCAGGTTGATGTCTTCTCAAAGAGTCTGGTTTGCTCTATTTTCAGGAAATCGAACGACAGGACCGTCTGGAGGTGAAAAGAGGAAGAAAAGCACTATGAAGATGAAGAGGATTGTGCTCCCATTATCAAGTCAGCTAGGGTTGTTAGATTAAATCCTTGATACAATGCAGAGGAATTTTCAGTCGGTAAGCATGAACCTTAATTTGACTTCACAACCTACAGTTATTGTTCAAGGCCCTCTGATCAATCAGGCTACTTAATTAGCTTCTAGTGCACTCGTTGCTTTCACTTGTGTTCCCTAGTGAGCTCCTCATGTCGTTTACGATGTCTTAGCTCATTCAGTTCCTTGGTATGAGGGATAATTGGCTTATGTTTATGGGGTCTGACTTTTGGATTCATATTTGGAGTCTTTTATTTAGAAGGATTTTTGGCACAGATTATCTGATTCATTAACCTTATATAAGGGTCCGTCGTACTGCCGGTGATCACTAACTAGGTGTTAGGTGAGGTCAGTTGGTTCTCAAGTGAGGATAATGGAGTTGATCACCCTAACATCTATTAGTGTCACCCTAAGATGCTCGAGGAAGCTATCAAACAGTCCAGATTTCTCATGAGACTCTGGCTCGCCATTTGGATGAGATCTAAACCTCTTTTTCTCAGTTGGTAGAGACCCAGCGTGATGAGGAGATGGGGGAGTTGTTGGCTCGTATGGCGAGAGTGGAGGAGATGGTGGCGACCCTTCATTAGGAGGTCTTAGATCTTTAAGGGAGGCCTCAAGTTTTCCTAGCGCGGGTTGAGTTAGATCAGTTGAACTAGTTTAGTTCTAGAGGGGGGTTTTTGGATAGGAGGCTGCTCTAGCGGGGGCATGTCTCAGTTGAAGCGGCGGTGGATTCTTTATTGAAATATTTTTCTTCCTCGGACTGATCTCTGATTGCTTATTGTAATTTGAATATCATTTATGGAATAAAAACATATTTAATTTTCCTATTTTTTAGTATTTTTTCAATGTCGATCTTTTTTAATGGCGACGACTGATAATTTTTTGTTTTTACCCTCGCACGATGTTTGAACTTTCTTCTTATATATATATATATATATATATGTAGAAACTGAGTTACAAGGGCTCGCTCCTTTTTCCTTTTTCTATCCTTTGCTTTCTCTACCTTTCGTGCTATGCTTTGCATTAGTTTGATGGTGACTCGATATTCTCCAAGAGAATTTAGGTTGGTGGCATGAGATGACAGTCCCAAATGACTCAAGAGGAGGCAAAGTCACTACAAATGAGTCATGTCTTTGATGACTCAATCAAACCTTGATTCGTTGCAAGATGGATAGGGTGATCTCATTGTACAACACAAATCTTTTGTTTTGTAAACACTATGGGTCTGTTTAAGGCAGCTGCAGCTTATCCATAATCATGGGAAAGATTGGAATGGTAGTTTTGCCAGTAAGAAGTGTTGTGTTGTGGAGCCAGATCCACTTTCTTGAATGGCAATCTTTGCATTTATGAAAATTATTTAAACTTTTTATTGCATGGATCTCCTTCCTTCCTTTCCTACAGCGCCTCTCCAAATTTGGATCCCGCCTCTTTGATTTCACGGCTATTAAATCGCCTCTTCTCACCAAACCTGCATGGTAGATTTGCGATGGCTGAAGGGTTACAAACGACGAAACAAGGGAAGAAGGAGAAGGAGAGGAACAATAAAGTTTCAAGTAGAGGTTTTACGATTTGAATCTAACAGTGTGTGAAGATTGCGTGAACAAGAGAGGTGAAGGCTTCGTGGGTGTGATCGGACAGAGCAGAACCGAGGGCTTTGGCTATAGAGATTGACAAAGAGGACTAAGGTATGTTTGGGGCAACAGTTGATTATTTATAATCTACTGATAAGCAGATTATTCTGATAATCTTTAGATTATCAGAATAAGCTGACTTGTTGTTTGAGACAGCTTATTTAAAATAGCTTATTGGGAGCTGTTGTTGAATAAATGATCATTCTGCTCCTGTTTGGTTAAGTAGTTTGCAACAGAATTGTTTATGGAAAATAATAGATAAAACAGATGTCTCAAACTATTACAGTTCAGTTACATTCCCAAGCATAAATTTGCAATAGTTAAACAATCATAGAAATGGGAAATACCACAGAATTCCTTAGACTGAGAGAATAGTCGAGAGAGTGAACATAGATGAAGGAAGAAACAGAAGGAACTCTCATGTGTCTAGGGCAAGAAGGCAATGATTTTTACTGGAAAGATTGGAAGTCACGGTCTGCACTAACCCTTCATGCCCTAACCGACAGAGAATGAGAAGAGAAAGGACAAGAAGGTGAGTGCGAGAGAAGTCCCCTACACTTGGGAAGGCACAATCGGTGAAGATAATAACTTATCTACGCCGAGCAGAGGGTAGATTCTCCTCAAAAGAGCGAGGGTGAGGGAGATCTCGGAAGGGGCAACAGAGGAATTCTTGCCCTAAACGTTAAACTCATGCGCGGGATGCGCGGTTCCTCTGACTTACGAAGCTAATAGGAATATAGTGATATTAGAATGCCATGACACCGAATCGTTCAGCCGAACGCAGGTTTCAAACGGGATGGTACGTCTGTTGCACAGCTTCTGAATGATTTTAATATTATCATAAATCAATTATTGTCTATTGAAATTGAATTTGATGATGAAATACATGCACTAATATTGTTGGCTTCATTACCAAATAGCTGGGAAGCCGTGAGGATGGCTGTTAGCAATTCTGCAGGTAAATCTAAGTTGAAATATGATGATATTCGTGATTTGATTTTGGCTGAAGAGGTGCTCAGGAAAGATTGTGGCGAGAACTTGGGTTCAAGTTCAACACTGAATGTTGATTCTAGAGGGAGATCACGTGATAGGAACTCAAACAGAGGAAGATCAAAATCAAAGCATAGATGCATGTGCAATTTAAGGCATGGTCGACAAGCAACCTGCTGGAATTGTGGTAAAGCTGACCACATAAAGAAGAATTGCAAAAATCTTAAGAAGACAGAGAATGTTAGCATGCTAATGTTGTAACTGAAGAATTACAAGATGCACTATTGCTTGAAGTTCACAGTTCTGTTGATGATTAGATACTGGATTCATGTGCTTCTTTTCATACATCTTTCCAAAGAGAGTTAATGCGGAATTATGTTGCAAGTGACTTTGGGAAGGTGTATCTGGTTCATGGAGAAACTTTAAACGTGGTAGGGATGGGAGACATTGACATTGCAATCCATTGCAAGAACAAATGGACTTTGCAAATGGTCAGACACAATCCAAAATCAAGGAAAAACCTCATCTTTGTTGGGCAACTCGATGAGTGATGTCATTCAGTAGTATTCTCAGATAGCACCTTGAAGGTCACAAAAGAGGAACTGGTACTGACTCAGGATAAGAAAACTAGTACACTTTATAGGTCTGCTGGTTTAATTAACAGTGTTGATACTACCGTTGCAGAGAGCACAACAAATTTGTCGCATTGTAGGCTTAGCCACATGAGTCAAAGAGGTATGAAAGAACTTCAGTCCAGAGGCAAGTTACCAGAACTGAAGACAGTTGATCTCAACATGTGTGAAAGTTGCATTATGGGAAACAGAAGAAGTTCAGTTTCTTGAAAAGTGACTGAACACCAAAGACAAGAAAATTGGATCTTGTACATGTAGTTGTGTTAGGACTTTCTCTAGTGGCATCTGTTGGAGGTTCTTGTTACTATGTCACATTCATTGATGACCACAACAGAAAGATACAAGTTTATTTTTTGAAGTAAAAGTATGATGTAGTTGATGTGTTCAAAACATGGAAGGCCATGGTTGAGACATAAACAAACTTTAAACTGAAATATTTGAGACCTGACAACGGTGATGAGTAAATTGATAGTGTGTTCAAGGAGTACTGTGTATCTCAGGGTATCAGAATAGAGAAGACCATTCCTGGGACACCTCAGGAAAATGGAGTTGGAGAACATATGAACAGGACCATAAATGAGCATGTTAGAAGCATGAGCTTACACGCCGACCTACCACCAAATTTTTGGGTAGACGGTCAGCACTGCAGTTTTGCTTGATCAACAGGGGGTCATCTATTCTATCAGACTGTGAATTTCCTGAGGAGGTCTGGAGTGGGAAAGAATTCAAATTTTCTCACCTTAAAACTTTTGACTCTCTTTTATATTCCTATTAACCTTGATATTCATAGCAAACTTGAGGCTAATTAAAAAAATGTTATTTTATTAGCTATGAAGATGAGATATTTGGCTATCGTTACTGGGATGATTAGGATCGAAAGATCATAAGAAGCAGGAATGTGATTTTTAATGAGAAGATTGTGTACAAAGATAAGTTTATTATAGTTTTTGAAGTGAACCCTCAGGAATTCAAGTTTGTAAGGTTTGATGACCTATTAGAGGTCACGGTGCAATGTAGAGATGTGAGTGACGAGGAGAGTTGTTCCAGTGCGCCCATTCCTATTATTCCACTGTTATTTTTAGAGTCATCCACTCCTACATCTACAATTTACAAGTCAATTCGTGCTAGACGTTCTCCTCATGGTTTCTCACCAACCTTGAACTACATTCTATTGATAGATGGTGGAGAACCACAGAGTTTAAAAGAAACCCTATAAGATGAAATGTCTAACAAGTGGGAGCTAGCCATGAAAGAAGAGATGAATTCTCTACTAGGGAATCAGACGCAGCAGTTGGTAGAACTTCCATCAAGAAAGGAAGCATTACAAAACAAGTGAGAGTTTATAGGTACTGGCCTACGTTGATGCTGGTCTAGCTGGATACATTGATAGTAGAAGGAGTACTTTGGGTTATGTTTTACCTTTGGTGGCACTACAGTATCATGGGGCTCTAAACTATAGAAATCTGTTTCTTTGTCTACTACATAAGTTGATATATAGTAATGTTAGAGGCTGCAAAGGAAATGATATGGTTATAAGGCTTCTTGGAAGAATTGGGTAAGAAGAATCAAAAGAGCGCTCTCTACAGTGATAGTCAGAGAATCATATTCCTTGTCAAGAATCCAACATTTCAATCCAGGACCAAGAAAATTCATATCAGGTATCACTTCAAACGGTCATTGTTATGAGATAGATAATTGTTACTTGAGAAAATTTGTAGAAGCAAGAACTCTGTTGATATGTTGACCAAAGTTGCTACACTTGAGAAACTGAAGTTGTGTGCAACTTCAGGTTGTCTTCTAGCATGAAGACAGGGGCAATGAGTTGCAAAGGTGGAGGATATTACGTTTAAGGAAGAGGACAATTCAACAAGTGTATCAGTCTCCAAGTGGAATATTTGTTGAGTATTGTGGAGCCCAGTCCACTTCTTTGAATGAAAATCTCAACACCTATGGAAATTATTAGAATTTTTTAATTCTTGGATCTCCTTCCTTCCTTTCATGTCACGCCTCTCCAAATTTAGATCCCGCCTTTTTGATTTTGCAGCTATTAAATCGCCTCTTCTCACCAAACCTGCATGGTTAATTTGCATCGGTTGGAGGGTTACAAGCGGCGAAATAATGGAAGAAGGAGAAGGAGAGGAAGGATAAAGTTTCAAGTAGAGGCGTTTCGGTTTGAATCTGGCGGTGTGTGAAAATTGTGTAAGATCACGTGAATAGGAGCGGTGAAGGCTTCGTGTGTGTGATCGGACAAAGCAGGATCGAGGGATTTGGCTACAGAGATCAATGAAGAGGATGAAGAGGGCTAAAGGAAGCATCAATTCGTTATTACAGTTTTGATACAAGTTCTTGTAATCAAAGCTTTGTACTATGTAATCCTTTAAGAAATAAAATTTTTTGCAGTTCTATGGACGTAGGCAATTTGTCGAACCACGTAAATTTATGTATCTGTGTGATTTTCTCATCAATTTTTGTTTTATTATCAATCATTTTTCACAATAATTGGTATCAGATTCTTGGTTCGGATCTGAGGGAAATTGATGGAGGGAGATAAATTGAAGGTATCGAGGATCGAGAAGTTTGATGACACAAATTTTGGTTATTAGAGGATGCAGATAAAAGATTATCTCTATGGAAATAAACTTCTTCTGTTTTGGGAAAGAGACTGAAAAAATATGGACGAGGCTAAACAAAATCTATTGGATCGATAAGTTTTGGTGGTTATTCAATTAAATCTTTCGAGATCTATTGCACATAACATCATTAAGGAAAGGTTAATTGCAAATATCAATACATCTCTGACAAGTATGTATGAAAAGTCGTCATCGAATAATAAGACACATTTGATGAAAAAGTTATTCAGCTTAAAGATGGTAGATGGTACTTCTGTTGCACAACATCTAAATGATTTTAATGCTATCACAATTCAATTATCTTTTATTGAAATTGAATTTGATAATGAGATACATGCACAAATATTGTTGGCTTCATTGTCAAATAACATAGAAGCCATGAGAATGGTTGTTAGTAATTCTACAGCTAAATCTAAGCTGACATATGATGATATTTATGATTTGATTTTTGGCTAAAGAGGTATACAGGAAATATTCTAGCGAGAACTCGGGTTCGAGTTCAACTCTGAATGTTGATTCTAGAGGGAGATCATAAGACAGGAACTCAAACAGAGAAAGATCAAAATCAAAGCACAGAGGGGAAAGCAAGTCAAGGCCTGGTCAGCAAACAACCTGCTGAAATTGTGACAAAGCTAGCCACATAAAGAAAAACTATAAAAATCCTAAGAAGACAGAGAACATCAGTGCTAATGTTGTAACTGAAGAAGTACATGATGCACTATTGCTTTCAGTTCACAGCTTTGCTGATGATTAGAAACTGGGTTCAGAGAATTCTTTTCATACATCTTCCCACATGGAGTTCATGCAAAATTATGTTCTAGGTGACTTTGGGAAGGTGTTTCTGGTTGATGGAGAATCATTTAACTTGATGTGGATGGGAGACATAGACATTGCACTCCCCAACAAGAACAAATGGACTTTAAAAAAGGTCAGACACATTTCTGAGCTAAGGAAAAACCTCATCTCTGTTGAGCAGCTCGATGGGTGTTGTCATTCAGTAGTATTGAAAAACATCATCTCTGTTGAGTAGCTCGATGAGTGTTGTCATTCAGTAGTATTCTCAGATCGCACCTGGATGATCACAAAAGGAGCAATGATCTTGCTTGGGGTAAGAAAACTGATATAATATATATGACTACTAGTTTAATTAACATTGTTGATATTACCGTTGCAGAGAGCACAACAGATTTGTAGCATTATAAGCTTGGCCACACGAGTCAGAGAGGTATGAAAGAACTTCAGTTTAGAGGCAAGCCACCAGAATTGAAGACAGTTAATCTCAAAATGTGTGAGTGTTGCCTTATGGGGAAATAAAAGAATGTCCGTTTTCAAAGACAAAAAAACGAGATCTTGTACAAACAAATGTGTGGGGACCTTCTCCAGTGTCATCTCTTGGGGGTTCTCATTACTATGTCACATTCATTAATGACCATAACAGAAAGGCATGAGTTTATTTATTAAAGCACAAATCTGATATATTTAATTTGATTAAAATATGAAAGGCCATGGTTGAGGCAGAAATAGACTTAAAATTAAAATGTTTTAGGTCTCAAAATAGTGGTGAGTACATTGATGGGGGGTTTAAGGAGTATTGTGCAGCTCAGGATATCAAAATGGAGAAGAACATTGCTGGGAAACCACATGAATATGATGTTGCAGAACATATGAACATGACCATAAATGAGCATGCATGCAGACTACCACCAACTTTCTGGGAAGATGCGGTCAGCATCGTAGTTTACTTGATCAACTAGGTTTCTTTTGTTCCATTAAACTGTGAATTTCTTGAGAAGGTCTGGAGCGGGAAAGAAGTTAAATTTTCTCACCTTAAAACTTTTAGTTGTTTCTCTTATATTCTTATTAATCATGTTACTCGTAGCAAACTTGAGGATAAGTCAAAAAAATGTTATTTCATTAGCTATGAAGACGACGTATTTGGCTATCGTTTCTGGATGATCAGGATCGGAAGATTATAAGAGCATGAATGTGATTTTTAATGAGAAGATTGTGTACAAGGATTTTTCTAGTATAGTTTTTGAAGTGGATCCTCAAGAATCTGAGTTTGTAAGGTTTGATGACCTAATAGAGGTCACAGTGCAGTGTAGAGATGTGAGTGACGAGGAGAGTGGGTCTAGTGCACCCATTACTATTATTTCATAGTCAGTTTCAGATTCTTCCACTTCTATAGCTACAGTTTGCAAGTCAGTCAGTGCTAGAAGTTATCATCAGCTTTTCTCACAAACTTTGAATTGTATTCTGTTGAAAGATGGTGGAGAACCACAGAGTTAAGAATATACCCAACAAGATGAAAATTCTAGCAAGTGGGAGCTGGCCATGAAAGAAGAGATGGATTCCCAGCTAGGGAATCAGACTTGGGAGTTGGCAAAACTTTTGTCAGGAATTAAGACATTACATAACAAGTGGGTGTACTAGGTGAAAATTGAGCATGATGGTAGTAAGAGGTATAATGCTAGACTTATTGTAAAAGGCTTTCAGCAGAAGTAGGGCATTGATTACTCTGAGATATTTTCTCCTGTGGGGAAACTCAGCCATCAGGATGGTACTATCTATGGTGGTTACCGAAGATTTATTTCTTGAGCAGTTAGACAGTGGTATAAGAAATTTGATAGTTTTATGCATAATGCAGGGTACATCAGATGTTAGGCAGATCATTATTTCTATTTCAGACATTTTGACAATTCTTATATTATTCAACTATTGTATGTGGATGAAATGCTTATTACAGACGCCAGCATTGATGAGATCAATAATCTGAAGTAGCATATGTCTAAGAAATTTGCAATGAAGGATTTGGGAGCTACAAAACAAATCCTTGGCATGAGGATTATCAGAGGTAGAGTTAGAGGCATGTTGAGACTCTTATATGGAGAGTATGTGAAGAAGTTACTCAGCAAGTTCAATAAGGACAAGGCCAAATTAGTTGGCACACCTTTGGTCAGTCACCTTAGACTCAGCAATAATAAGTCACCCAAGTCAGAGGTGGAACAAGACTACATGATTAAGATCCCTTACGCCTGAGCTATTGGCTCACTTATGTATGCTATGTTTCGCATAAGACTGGATATTACCCATGTTGTGGGAGTTTTGAGTAGATACATGAGTAACCCAAGAAGGAAACATTGGAAAGCTGTGAAGTAGTATTTGAGCTACCTAAAGGACTCCTCAGAAACTTGCTTGTGTTTCTCAAGAAATATTTTAGAGGTATTGGGTTACATTGATGCTAATATAGCTAGAGACATTGAAAGCAGAAGGAGTATGACGAGTTAGCATTGTGTGTTGTAAAGTCGGTCTCGCACTGGGTCCTAAACTTCACTTTCCCCTTCGTGCCCTTTTGAGTTTGGTTTGCTACTTTGCAAATTAAATCTAATTGTGTTGTGTTGCACTTGCTCTTTAACCTTTCTTATTTATTGAATTAAATCATTCTACTTTCAAACTATTTTTATTAAATTTTAAAAATCTTTACAAACTAGAAATTAATAAAAGCCTTGCCTAGTCTGCAGATCGACCTTTGCTAATTTTTAGTGTTTGCACTAGAATTACAAGGTGTTGGCCAAATAATTAACCCCAGAGCTTTCTTTTTGAAGCTGTTGTAGTGGCATTCTCGATGCTCACTTTCTCCTGCAACTTGCCAACTAGCCGCAATGCTCATAATGTTGCTCCCACCATCAAGTTTGGAACTGGATTTGATGAACTTATAGTTGGTCTCAGAAAAGCCCCATTCGTCATAATGAAAGTTGCCGCTTCAAAAGTTTAGGAGCCTTCCGTTGAATTTAACCTGAACTGTCCTCAGGATTTATTTTCCTCCAAGAAGGTGAAAACTGCTGCTACCCCAGCACCTGTCAAATCTGTTGTCCCCTTTTCTATCGAAGGAAAGAAGGTTATGATTGTGGAAGATACAACTGGAGGATTTATCGTCCCACCGTCAGTATTTGAAATTGGATCAAGTTCAATGTCTGTGCCGTTAACTCAATCTTAAAGAGAAACCGCAGTCGAAGGGCTCAGAAGTCCGCTAAAGCCCAAATTCTAGAAAAGGTATTTGTTGATGAGTTTCCTCATGAGGAGGAACTTAGATTACTGAAAGCCTCTCCGCTTTTGCGAGGGAGTAGATTTCACCCACTGATGAAGATTAATGGATATGAGAGTATTCAAAAGATTGTTGCTGTCTTACCATCCTTTCAGAGTCGTAGTGAGGAGAGGGAGAAGCCAACTCCTATCACTAAAATTTGTAAAGTGTTCCATAGATTGGCCACTAAAGAAGGACATTCAATGGTTGAACTATTTAAGCGATTGGGATGTACGGTGTCCCCTCGAATGAAGAAAGATATTTTAAGGGATGCCAGATCTGCCCAACAGTCTCAGAAATCAACTGAAGTTATTTCCATCAGATTCTGTATGGGGAGTTGAGTTGATAATACTGTTACTACCACAGATTTTGTTACCACTGCTACTCCATGGCCTGCAGAATGTCAACCGGTCAAGTCACGTCTGGGTCTGAGGATACTGTCAGTCGTTGCTCGTAAGAGTGCCCCAAAGAAGGAGAAGATAAATAAGTCACTCGATATTGTATTTGGTATCCACCACAGGGAGCATGCCTCTCTTCGGCTTACCGATGCCTCCGTTAAGACACCCCATCTCAAGTCATCACCGACAAATAAGAAGGTATTGATACCCAAGGTCGTCATACCAATACGGTTCAATGAGCCCGCAAGGCAAAGTTGTAGAATGAAGCAAGGGTCCAAAGTATCAGACATTATTGCAGCTATTGCTACCAAATTTGATGAACAAGTGGAGAATGTTTAGGTAAATCCCCTAGATCTTAAGATAATCCAAGAAGCAGTAATTGAAGAGAAAGTTGAGAAGCTCAGGGCTGAGAATTCTGAGTTAGCCAAAGAGCATGGAGTAGCCATTTATGATGATGAAGATTTTGATTTTAACGATTATCTCGATGAAGATTTTATGAATATTCATGTCATTGAGACTAGATCTACCTCCACCTCCACCAGTGGAAGAACCACATAATCAAGTGAATATTGAAGGATTGTATAAAAAGGATTATAACGTGCTAGCTCCTCTTAGGAGGTTGTTGGCAAAGCTAAGCATTTACAGCCTTGCTTGACCCAGAGATTTACTTAGCTCAGTTGGCCAGCACATCCTCAGATGAAGTTTGTTCATTAAAGGAATAGTCTGGGATAACATTCACAGATGAAGACTTGTTGCTCTGTACCACTGATCATAACCGACCGCTCTACATCTCTATTAATATCGGCAGATTTGTATTATCCAGAGTTTTGGTAGATCCGGGAGCATCACGTAACTTAATGAGTCTACAGATATTGACATATTTGGATATTGATGCTCAAGAGCTTACAACCGATAAAATAAAGTTAAGAGAATTTAACCAGAAAGGAGAAAGAGCCCTTGGATCGATTACACTATTAATGAAAGTTGGAGAACTAGTAACAACCACAAAATTCCACATCATTGATGCAGAGACCTCATTCAATACTTTACTTGGATTACCACAAATTCATGAGCATAACATGGTTCCATCGTCTATACACCAATGCATCAAATATTTTAAAGAAAAGCAAAAACAATGTATTAAAGAAGATTTACAACTATTTTCAGTTCATGAAGTGGGCATTCACGAAGACGCCACCTACTATGCACCTCCAAAGAAAAATGTCTTTTCCAGTGAAATTGTCGCAAATGAAGTGGACGATTCAAAAGAATCACAAAGAAGAGGCCATTGTACTGAACTTCAACAATCTACTACAATTTCTTCATNTGTAGACTACCACCAACTTTCTGGGAAGATGCGGTCAGCATCGTAGTTTACTTGATCAACTAGGTTTCTTTTATTCCATTAAATTGTGAATTTCTTGAGAAGGTCTGAAGCGGGAAAGAAGTCAAATTTTCTCACCTTAAAACTTTTAGTTTTTTCTCTTATATTCTTATTAATCATGTTACTCGTAGCAAACTTGAGGCNTTACTGTCCATCTTGAGAGGAAATTTTAGATATTAAGTAGTTTTTTGTATAATATATCCAACTGTCATATCCCTTATGTATAAATAGAGAGGTATACTGTATTAAAGAGGCTGAAGGATAATACCATCTTTGGGTTGTTTTGCTTTCTCTTTTCCTTCGTAATAACCTTCTCAAGTTTTATACCAATTAAAATAAAAAACCCTCGAGTACTTCATTATTTTTCTTTCATGTTGTACATATTCTAAAATATAATTAAGCATTGTTGTGGGTTTTTGGTACCAAGTCAACTGTGTATATTGTTGCACGCTGGAAATAATTCTAATTGCTGTTAGAACTATGTTAAATGGGTCATCTTAAGCTTGATATTATGTTATGTGATCAATCAACAAAACTTGAGTTTGACATGTCAACTTGGAGAATTGACCCTCTAGAAGGTCTTTTGATGCTTATGTGACTAAGCTTGAAGGTTTATAGAAGCTAAAATTAATGCAATATAATTTTAATTTTTGGATGAAAGAGTGAGCTTATAGGATAATCAAGTTTCCCCCGAGGATTGAAAACCTCTCAACAACATTTTTAAGCACTGAGACTATGGGTGTTTTGGTACCTTAGTAAAGTGTATGGTGGATGGGCGAGCTATGTTATGATCCTTTGGTTTGTCAGATAGTGGAAAGCCATTCCACGTAATCTTTGAGATACATGAATGAATCCATGGAGCTCTTTAACCTCAAGATTAGTGCATGGATGATTTAAACCAAACCATTAGATTTATGTTGATGGCTTTGAGATTAATGCTTCAATATTATTGTTTGTATTTTATCAAGATGTGAGTTACCATGAATTTTAATGAAATCTATTGGTTTAGGAGTTAGATTTATCACTATATTATTTAATCACTATTGCACATAGCTCTAGGATTGTGAATCTTGACATCCTTGATCAAATGTTTGAAATTAAGCTGGGGTTAAATTTTTGGGATAAATCAACTGTTACCTAGTTTTAAATCATTTGTAAGGGGTCCAAAAATATTTTTCTTTAGGTTCAAATTGGCCATTATGTATTGTAATGCCTCCTTGTGAGACCGAAGGCGATTTGATTACTAATCTTCTAAGACAAGGGTTTGAATTTGAATCACATTGCTATACACACTCCCATTAATTTGTTGCACGAATTCTCTTGGAATTGTGAGTCAATTGGATTGAATAAATTTTGAACTTTCTAAGTTTTGTTAAAATTGTAGTCATAGGGAGCTCATATTGTGATTATGAAGTGAAATCCAAGAAAATTATGCAATGTTTGTCTTATATGTGAGTTAATGATGACATATTTATAGCCAGCATGAGCTTCGATCCTTCGGAGTAATTGATGCTTCCTATCATGTTTGAATATCAAAGAAGGCTTAGCTTGAGCCACACAACGTGACCTGAGCTTTTCTTGGTTATTAATCTGTTGTTAAAGGCTTGGGCAAAGCCGCACATGCTTATTTGACCTGCATGGGCTTATGTACTATTAAGGAGGGGCTATGCTAAACCAAATACATCAATGGTCGAACTTATTTTCAGCTTAAAAGTTTAAACCTATAGGTGAGTGCTTACTACTTATCAATTCTGTAGTAATATATGTTTTTACACTATCTAATGTAGGATTAAATCCTAAATCTCACATGCCTGAGCGAACTATCTTTCATGCGAGAGCTCTTTACATTGGTCGTCATTCTTTTTTAAATGAGAGTTTTGTAACACCATCTACTATTATTTATCAAAAGCCCATGCAACCGGATGGAGATATCATATGAGTCACTAGTTTAAGATAACTAGAAAAATGAAATTAGTAAACCGCATAAACCCTCAATTTGAGTTAAACCCTTGGGCGACCAAAGTTAAGTTGGGAACATAAGTGATCAAACTCGGTTTTAATCTAAAAATAGGCCTATAAGTGAGGGCTCGCCATAAGTGACCATAATCTCACATTTATTAACATGAGTTGTGGGCAACTAAGAAGCTGCATGGGCCCTCAGCCCATTATGATGGTAACTGGAGGTGGTAACATTACTATCTATTGGAACTGGTCTATCTCTAGCTGTGATAATTTTGCAACATTCAGAGGCATTATTAATTAGACCTGCTCCTAGGTTTGCGAGGAGGTGTTTGTAAATGCCCCTTTAACCTTATACCTTTGTTCATTGATTTTGATTGGAGCTTTAGTAATTTCACCTACTTTGGCTACGTCAACATATCAAGAGATGTGAATGTTGACAAATTCAAAGACGGTGACTATCTTTCATGCTACTTGGGTGGTTGGAGAATACGATATGCCTAAAGGAAAAAACTCTTGATGATGACATTGTGATGCCATTTTTCTTACTCTTTTTGCGCTTAAGAACTATGATGTAGATTATAGCTAGATTCAGAGTCTTCTACACTTGCCTTCCTTGCTCTTTAGGCACTTAAAAAGTGTGATTCACTTGAAGGCAAAATTTCTCGATGATTCGTAGGCATTTGCGGTTTTGACTTTCTTGCCCATTTTGGTACTTAAGACGTATGATGCAATTTGTAGGCAAAGTGGATGTTTTATGCTTTGTGTGGCACACTCTATGACAAATTTCTTGAGGATGCCTTTCTGACACCAGTTTCTGGCTTGCTCCTATGGGCATTCAATAAATATTGTGCTTCTTGCAGGCATTGAAATCTTAGAACTTATCCTTTCTTGCTTTTCAGGATGCATTTAACGGCAAAATTTTTTATTTTTGAACTTTCGTCTGTTATTCTTAAATGGTGAGGTTAATAATGGTAAATTTGATGATCATGATTGTATCCTTGAATTTTTCATTTAGTGGCGAGATGACAACAATGAACTTGGGCAACTTATGTGTGGTAGGTACATCGTGCATTAGATGGTAGATGATGATGGTGAAATTAAGCATTTGATTTAAACCTAGACCCTCTTTTCGTGTTGTTCATCTAGTGATGTGGCGACAATCATGAATTGAGGCACCTAGTTGATTGCATTGGAAGGTTTTTCTAAAGCACCCACATATATGCATGAGATTTTTGTACTTCTAAAACTTTTCATAAGACTTGTCTATATTTAGCTTTGTTTTTTATATTAAGAGATCTAATCAATGGACAGAGAAAGTAGCAGAGTAGTGGTTATTAAAAGTCATTCCTTCATATAAGATACAAGCCCTATGGGAAATTTATGTACATACCATACAATTCTTATGTATTTGCATATCTAACGCTAAAAAATTTCACATCATTTTCATTGCATATACAGGAAATAAACTTAGCTAAATGTGACACATTATCACCTGTTAGTAGATTCCCTAATTTCTCATACTTTTTGCCAAAAATTTGCTAAATTCTATATATATTCTGATTAACTTACAGGATCCAAAACCTCAAACTCAAGCAGTTCTTCAGCTGCTCCATCAATATCTGGAACTTATGAAAAGTCACTTACTGCACCTCCATTACCACCATTGCTAAGGACCCTCAAATCTTTTCAAGAAGATAATGAAGTATTGAAGAAGATGGCTGGAAACTTAAACAGATCAAAAGTTATTGGAAGAAACATAATGGCTGAAATGCCTTGTGTTTCAACCACCGGTGGAGGTCCCCGTGGTAGAAGGATTGAAGGTTTCCTCCATAACTACACCGGTGGTGAGGTAAGGATTGTTTGCCTTTGCCATGGAAGCTGCCACACTCCGGCAGAGTTTGTCAGGCATGCCGGTGGGGGTGAAGTGGAAAATCCTCTCAGGCATATTGTTGTGACACGTGTTCCTTCAACTTATAATTACTAATGGTTTGTGATTGTATGGATTCATTACCCTCTGGTAACAGTGCTTAGTCAGTAGTTGAGTTTTATGAGCAGTTTAATTTTATCCTCTCATTTTTTTTTATAATCTCTCTTTACTTTACAGAGGAGAATGGAGGGTATTTTCAGTTTTTGCTTTGTTTGATTTTTCTTGTACTGCAGCAGGCAGGTAAATTATGAATTGAAAGTCTTATTTTTATTTTCGTAAGTTTCTTAAATAATCTGTGCAAACAGCATTAGAGGGGCTAAAGAGTTTTAACTAATCATATATATAGTAATTAATATGTAATTTATTAAATTGTTCATCTTTAATTTTCAGTTTTATATTAGAATAGTAGTATATTTATAACTTTTATTTTGTTGCATAGTTTATACAGGACTTCACTTATTTTTTAAAATTTTGCTGATAATATTTTTACTTGTTGAAGTTTGTATGGTTTTTTCTTTAATTTTTTTTTTTTTTGGTCAAGTGGTATACAAGGATTTATAATGATATTATGGTATGCTATAATGATTATATGAAATTAAAAATCTGAATATTAATAGTAATATTCCAATAAAAGCTGGCCAAAGTCTCATGGCTATTCAATGTTAGCAAGCCACTCCTGGGCATTCTTTTTTCAATGTTGAGCAAAAATTGTATAGTGTTGAATTCAAAGTTGCTTGTGAGTCACACCCAAGGAGTAGAGCATGAGAGGAGAGTAGAAATATAGAGTGTGAGAGGAGCTATAATCTCTAGAATGAATTGTAAAATAATGTAACCCTCTTCAGTACATGCAACCTCAATTTATAGATGGTTTGGTAAATAGTGATATTATATTTCTGCTTCCATTTAGTGAGGGTAGATGATGGGGTATTTCAAATACTTTCTATGGTTATTCGGTTGCCGGTTGGCTTGGCTGCTATGTTTAGTTTGCTTGACTTGACTGAGTCGATTTGGTCTGTTGGGCTCAGTTTGTAGGTTTTAGTTGGTTGACTCAACTTGGTTGACTATCTTCAATTTTTGATAAAGAACCCTTTGGCCTTTGTTGAATGATTGAAGAGGTATTATGGAACTAACCCTTCCAATGGATCAGCTCTCTTGTGGGATAGATTACGGCATCGAATCGACTTCCTTTAGATTGGTTGTCAAGGCGCTCTTTCTAATTTTTTCTTTGTGGGTGACTTTCATATGGATCACGTAGTCATTTACTTGTAAGCTTTTGGACTTAGTCGGCTTTAACCTGGTTGACTTGGCTTCTATGGTTTAACTGATTTGGCATGGTGGGCCTCATGAGCTAGTCGCAGGAGATCTTCCTGCACCACATTCTTCTCTTTTGGACGATTAGATCTTTGTAAAATCAGTGCTAGCACCTTTTCGATCTACATAATTTAGTTTCACAATTTTCTTACCTCTTGAAAGCAACCCTGTGAAAAGGACAAGTGAATTATATACAATAAAAGTATGTTTTATTCAATATTAATTAATGAGTCAATGATTGAACTTTCTTGATTTTGAAGCTTTCATTTCTTATGAATATAGCAATGGGTCTCCTTCCCTCTTTTACTTAGCATATGTGTTTTTCTCTGTTGGTGTCGATCGGCTTTTGTATCTTTAGGTGTTGTCTGAACAAACTAATGAAATCCCAGGTTAATGTCTTCTCAAAGAGTCTGGTTTGCTCTATTTTCAGGAAATCGAACAACGGGACCGCCTGGAGGTGAAAAGAGGAAGAAAATCACTATGAAGATGAAGAGGATTGTGCTCCCATTATCAAATCAGTTGGGGTTGTTAGATTAAATCCTTGATACAATGCAGAGGAATTTTCAGTCGGTAAGCATGAACCTTAATTTGACTTCACAACCTATAGTTATTGTTCAAGGCCCTCTGATCGATCAGGCTACTTAATTAGCTTCTAGTGTACTTGTTGCTTTCACTTGTGTTCCCTAGTGAGCTCCTCATGTCATTTACGATGTCTTAGCTCATTCGGTTCCTTGGTATGAGGGATAATTGGCTTATGTTTATGGGGTTTGACTTTTGGATTCATATTTGGAGTCTTTTATTTTGAAGGATTTTTGGCACAGATGATCTGATTCATTAACCTTATATAAGGGTCCGTCGTACTGCCGGTGATTACTAACTAGGTGTTAGGTGAGGTCAGTTGGTTCTCAAGTGAGGATAATGGAGTTGATCACCCTAACATCTATTAGTGTCACCCTAAGATGCTCAAGGAAGCTATCAAACAGTCTGAATTTCTCACGAGACTCTGGCTCGCCATCTGGATGAGATCTAAACCTCTTTTTCTCAGTTGGTAGAGACCCAACGTGATGAGGAGATGGGGGAGTTGTTGGCTCGTATGGCGAGAGTGGAGGAGATGGTGGCGACCCTTCACTAGGAGGTCTTAGATCTTTAAGGGAGGCCTCAAGTTTTCCTAGCACGGGTTGAGTTAGATTAGTTGAACTAGTTTAGTTCTAGAGGGGGGTTTTTGGATAGGAGGCTGCTCTAGCGGGGGCATGTCTCAGTTGAAGCGGCGGTGGATTCTTTATTGAAATATTTTTCTTCCTCGGACTGATCTCTGATTGCTTATTGTAATTTGAATATCATTTATGGAATAAAAACATATTTAATTTTCCTATTTTTTAGTATTTTTTCAATGTCGATCTTTTTTAATGGCGACGACTGATAATTTTTTGTTTTTACCCTCGCACGATGTTTGAACTTTCTTCTTATATATATATATATATATATATGTAGAAACTGAGTTACAAGGGCTCGCTCCTTTTTCCTTTTTCTATCCTTTGCTTTCTCTACCTTTCGTGCTATGCTTTGCATTAGTTTGATGGTGACTCGATATTCTCCAAGAGAATTTAGGTTGGTGGCATGAGATGACAGTCCCAAATGACTCAAGAGGAGGCAAAGTCACTACAAATGAGTCATGTCTTTGATGACTCAATCAAACCTTGATTCGTTGCAAGATGGATAGGGTGATCTCATTGTACAACACAAATCTTTTGTTTTGTAAACACTATGGGTCTGTTTGAGGCAGCTGCAGCTTATCAATAATCATGGGAAAGATTGGAATGGTAGTTTTGCCGGTAAGAAGTGTTGTGTGTTGTGGAGCTAGATCCACTTTCTTGAATGGCAATCTTTTCATTTATGGAAATTATTTAAACTTTTTATTGCATGGATCTCCTTCCTTTCTTACAGCACCTCTCCAAATTTGGATCCCGCCTCTTTGATTTCACAGCTATCAAATCGCCTCTTCTCACCAAACCTGCATGGTGGATTTGCGATGGCTGAAGGGTTACAAACGACGAAACAAGGGAAGAAGGAGAAGGAGAGGAACAATAAAGTTTCAAGTAGAGGTTTTATGGTTTGAATCTAGCAGTGTGTGAAGATTGTGTGAACAAGAGAGGTGAAGGCTTCGTGGGTGTGATCAGACAGAGCAGAACTGAGGGCTTTGGCTATAGAGATTTACAAAGAGGACTAAGGTCTGTTTGGGGCAACAGTTGATTATTTATAATCTACTGATGAGCAGATTATTCTGATAATCTTTAGATTATCAGAATAAATAAGCTGATTTGTTGTTTGAGACAGCTTATTTAAAATAGCTTATTGGGAGCTGTTGTTGAATAAATGATCATTCTGCTCCTGTTTGGTTAAGTAGTTTGCAACAGAATTGTTTATGGAAAATAATAGATAAAACAGATGTCTCAACTATTACAGTTCAATTACATTCCGAAGCATACATTTGCAATAGTTAAATAATCATAGAAATGGGAAATACCACAAAATTCCTTAGACTGAGAGAATAGTCGAGAGAGTGAACAAAGATGAAGGAAGAAATGGAAGGAACTCTCACGTTTCTAGGGCAAGAAGGCAATGACTTTTACTGGAAAGATTGGAAGTCACGGTCTGCACTAACCCGTCATGCCCTAACAGACAGAGAATGAGAAGAGAAAGGAGAAGGAGGTGAGTGTGAGAGAAGTTTCCTACACTTGGGAAGGCACAATCGGTGAAGATAATAACTTATCTACGCTGAGCAGAGGGTAGATTCTCCTCAAAAGAGCGAGGGTGAGGGAGATCTCGGAAGGGGCAACAGAGGAATTCTTGCCCTAAACATTAAACTCATACGCGGGGCGCGCTGTTCCTATGACTTGCGAAGCTAATAGGAATATAGTGATATTCGAACGCCATGACACCGAATCATTCAGCCGAACACAGGTTTCAAACGGGATGGTACGTCTGTTGCACAACATCTGGATAATTTTAATATTATCATAAATCAATTATTGCCTATTGAAATTGAATTTGATGATGAGATACATGCACTAATATTGTTGTCTTCATTACCACATAGTTGGGAAGCCGTGAGGATGGCTGTTAGTAATTCTGCAGGTAAATCTAAGTTAAAATATGATGATATTCGTGATTTGATTTTAGCTGAAGAGGTGCTCAGAGAAGATTGTAGCGAGAACTTCGGTTCAAGTTCAGCACTGAATGTTGATTCTAGAGGGAGATCACATAATAGGAACTCAAACAGAGGAAGATCAAAATCAAAGCATAGATGCACGTGCAATTTAAGGCATGGTCGGCAAGCAACCTGCTGGAATCCATTGATAAAGCTGACCACATAAAGAAGAACTGCAAAAATCTTAAGTAGACAGAGAATGTTAGTGTGCTAATGTTGTAACTGAAGAATTACAAGATGCACTATTGCTTGCAGTTCACAGTTCTGTTGATGATTAGATATTGGATTCATGTGCTTCTTTTCATACATCTTTCCACCGAGAGTTAATGCAGAATTATGTTGCAAGTGACTTTGGGAAGGTGTATCTGGTTCATGGAGAAACTTTAAACGTGGTAGGGATGGGAGACATTGACATTGCAATCCATTGCAAGAACAAATGGACTTTGCAAATGGTCAGACACAATCCTAAATTAAGGAAAAACCTCATCTTTGTTGGGCAGCTTGATGAGTGTTGTCATTCAGTAGTATTCTCAGATAACACCTTGAAGGTCACAAAAGAGGAACTGGTACTGACTCAGGATAAGAAAACTAGTACACTATATAGGTCTGCTGGTTTAAATAACAATGTTGATACTACCGTTGCAGAGAGCACAACAAATTTATCGCATTGTAGGCTTAGTCACATGAGTCAAAGAGGTAGAAAGAACTTCAGTCCAGAGGCAAGTTACCAGAACTGAAGACATTTGATCTCAACATGTGTGAAAGTTGCATTATGGGAAACAGAAGAAGTTCAATTTCTTGAAAAGTGACTGAACACCAAAGACAAGAAAATTGGATCTTGTACATGTAGTTGTGTTAGGACTTTCTCTAGTGGCATCTGTTGGAAGTTCTTGTTATTATGTCACATTCATTGATGACGACAACAGAAAGATACAAGTTTATTTTTTGAAGTAAAAGTATGATGTATTTGATGTGTTCAAAACATGGAAGGCCATGGTTGAGACATAAACAGACTTAAAACTGAAATGTTTGAAACCTGACAATAGTGATGAGTAAATTGATAGTGTGTTCAAGGAGTACTGTGTATCTCAGGGTATCAGAACGGAGAAGACCATTCCTGGGACACCTCAGAAAAATGGAGTTGGAGAACATATGAACAGGACCATAAATGAGCATGCTAGAAGCATGAGCTTACACGCCGACCTACCACCAAATTTTTTGGTAGATGCGGTTAGCACTGCAGTTTTGCTTGATCAACAGGGGGTCATCTATTCTATCAGACTGTGAATTTTCTGAGGAGGTCTGGAGTGGGAAAGAATTCAAATTTTATCACCTTAAAACTTTTGACTCTCTTTTATATTCTTATTAACCCTGATATTCATAGCAAACTTGAGGCTAATTCAAAAAAATGTTATTTTATTAGCTATGAAGATGAGGTATTTGGCTATCGTTACTGGGATGATTAGGATCGAAAGATCATAAGAAGCAGGAATGTGATTTTTAATGAGAAGATTGTGTACAAAGATAATTTTATTATAGTTTTTGAAGTGAACCCTCAGGAATTCAAGTTTGTAAGGTTTGATGACCTATCAGAGGTCACAGTGCAATGTAGAGATGTGAGTGACGAGGAGAGTTGTTTCAGTGCGCCCATTCCTATTATTCCACTGTTATTTTTAGAGTCGTCCACTCCTACATCTACAATTTACAAGTCAATTCGTGCTAGACGTTCTCCTCAGGGTTTCTCACCAACCTTGAACTACATTCTATTAATAGATGGTGGAGAACCACCGAGTTTAAAAGAAACCCTATAAGATGAAATGTCTAACAAGTGGGAGCTAGCCATGAAAGAAGAGATGAATTCTCTACTAGGGAATCAGACGGAGGAGTTGGTAGAACTTCCATCAAGAAAGGAATCATTACAAAACAAGTGAGTGTATTGAGTGAATACTAAGCATGATGGCAATAAGAGGTACAAGGTTTGAATTATTGTAAATGGCTTTTAGTAGAAGCAGGGCATTGATTACTCTGAGGTCTTTAATCCTGTGGTGAAGCTCACAACCATCACAATGATATTATCTATGGTGACTACCAAAGATATATTTCTTGAGCAGTTAAATGTGAAGATAACCTTTCTTCATACAGACCTTGAAGAAGACATCTACATGCACCGACCTGAGGGGTTTATAATAAAGTGAAATAAACATTCAGTTTGCAAACTGAAGAAGAGCTTGTATGACTTGAAACAAGCTCCTATACAATGATACAAGAAATTTGATAATTTCATGCAAAATGAAGAGTTCATCAGATATTAGGTATATCATTGTTGTTCTGTCAGGCATTTTGATAATTCTTATATTATTCTACTATTGTATGTGGATGACATTCTTATTATATGAGCCAACATTGATGAGATTAATAATCTGAAGAAACAAGTGTCATAACACTGTGCAATGAAGGATTTGGGAGCTGCAAAGCAAATCATTGGCATGAGGATTTTCAGAGATAGAGTCAGAGGCACGTTGAAACTCTTACAGACAGAGTATGTGAAGAAAGTAATCAACGGGTTCAATATGGACAAGGCCAAACTAGTTGACACGCCTTTGGTCATTCACTTCAAACTTAACAAGAATTAGTCACCCAAGTCAAAAGAGGAATAAGACTGTATGAGTAAGGCCCCTTACGCTTCAGCTAATGGCTCACTTTGGTATGCAATGGTTTTCACAAGACCGGTTATTGCCCATGTGGTGGGAATTGTGAGCAGATGCATGAGTAACCCATGAAAAAAATATTGAGAAGCTGTGACGTGGATTTTAAGGTACTCAAAGTGCTCCTCAGAAACCTGCTTGTGTTTCTCAGGAAAGAGTTTAGAGGTACTGGCCTACGTTGATGCTGATCTAGCTGGAGACATTGATAGTAGAAGGAGTACTTTGGGTTATGTTTTACCTTTGGTGGCACTACAATATCATGGGGCTCTAACCTATAGAAATCTGTTTCTTTGTCTACTACATAAGTTGATATATAGTAATGTTAGAGGCAGCAAAGGAAACGATATGGTTATAAGGCTTCTTGGAAGAATTGGGTAAGAAGAATCAAAAGGGCGCTCTCTACAGTGATAATCAGAGAATCATATTCATTGTCAAGAATCCATCATTTCAATCCAGGACCAAGCAAATTTATATCAGGTATCACTTCAAACGGACATTGTTAGATGATAGATAATTGTTACTTGAGAAAATTTGTAGAAGCAAGAACCCTGTTGATATGTTGACCAAAGTTGTTTCACTTGAGAAACTGAAGTTGTGTGCAACTTCAGGTTGTCTTCTAGCATGAAGACAGGGGCAATGAGTTGCAAAGGTGGAGGATATCACGTTTAAGGAAGAGGACAATTCAACCAGTGTACCAGTCTCCAAGTGAAATATTTGTTGAGTATTGTGGAGCCCAGTCCACTTCTTTGAATGAAAATCTCAACACTTATGGAAATTATTAGAATTTCTTAATTCTTGGATCTCCTTCCTTCCTTTCATGTCACGCCTCTCCAAATTTAGATCCCGTCTCTTTGATTTTTGAGCTATTAAATCGCCTCTTCTCACCAAACCTGCATGGTTAATTTGCATCGGCTGGAGGGTTACAAGCGGCGAAACAATGGAAGAAGGAGAAGGAGAGGAAGGATAAAGTTTCAAGTAGAGGCGTTTCGGTTTGAATCTGGCAGTGTGTGAAAATTGCGTAAGATCACGTGAATAAGAGCGGTGAAGGCTTTGTGGGTGTGATTGGACAAAGCAGGACCGAGGGATTTGGCTATAGAGATCAACGAAGAGGACGAAGAGGGCTAAAGGAAGCATCAATTTGTTATTACAATTTTGATACAAGTTCTTGTAATCAAAGCTTTTAACTATGTAATCCTTTAAGAAATAAAATTTTTTGCAGTTCTATGGAAGTAGGCAATTTGTCGAACCACGTAAATTTATGTATCTATGTGATTTTCTCGTCAATTTTTGTTTTATTATCAATCATTTTACACGACAATTGATATCAGATTCTTGGTTCGGATCTGAGGGAAATTGATAGACGGAGATAAATTGAAGGTATCGAAGATCGAGAAGTTTAATGACACAAATTTTGGTTATTGGAGGATGCAGATAGAAGATTATCTCTATGGAAATAAACTTCTTCTATTATTGGGAAAGAGACTGAAAAATATGGATGAGGCTAAACAAAATCTATTGGATCGATAAGTTTTGGGGGTTATTCAATTAAATCTGTCGAGATTTGTTGCACATAACATCATCAAGGAAAGGTTAATTGCAAATATCATTACATCTCTGACAAGTATGTATGAAAAGTCATCATCGAATAATAAGACACATTTGATGAAAAATTTATTCAGCTTAAAGATGGTAGATGGTACTTCTGTTTCACAACATCTAAATGATTTTAATACTATCACAATTCAATTATCTTTTATTGAAATTGAATTTGATAATGAGATACATGCACAGATATTGTTGGCTTCATTGTCAAATGACATAGAAGCCATGAGAATGGCTGTTAGTAATTCTGCAGCTAAATCTAAGCTGACATATGATGATATTCATGATTTGATTTTTGGCTAAAGAGGTATACAGGAAATATTCTAGCGAGAACTCGGGTTCGAGTTCAACTCTGAATGTTGATTCTAGAGGAAGATCATGAGATAGGAACTCAAACAGAAAAAGATCAAAATCAAAGCACAGAGGGGAAAACAAGTCAAGGCCTGGTCAGCAAACAACCTGCTGAAAGTGTGACAAAGCTAGCCACATAAAAAAAACTGTAAGAATCCTAAGAAGACAGAGAACATCAGTGCTAATGCTGTAACTGAAGAAGTACATGATGCACTATTGCTTTCAGTTCACAACTTTGCTGATGATTAGAAACTGGATTCAGAGAATTCTTTTCATACATCTTCCCACATGGAGTTAATGCAAAATTATGTTCTAGGTGATTTTGGGAAGGTGTGTCTAGTTGATGGAGAATCATTTAACTTGATGGGGATGGGAGACATAGACATTGCACTCCCCAACAAGAATAAATGGACTTTGTAAAAGGTCAGACACATTTCTGTGTTAAGGAAAAACCTCATCTCTGTTGAGCAGCTCGATGAGTGTTGCCATTCAGTAGTATTGAAAAACCTCATCTCTGTTGAGTAGCTTGATGAGTGTTGCAATTCAGTAGTATTCTCAGATAGCACCTGGATGATCACAAAAGGAGCAATGGTCCTGCTTGTGGTAAGAAAATTGATATAATATATATGACTACTGGTTTAATTAACATTATTGACATTACCGTTGCAGAGAGCACAACAGATTTGTAGCATTATAGGCTTGGCCACACGAGTCAGAGAGGTATGAAAGAACTTCAGTTTAGAGGCAAGCCACCAGAATTGAAGACAGTTAATCTCAAAATGTGTGAGAGTTGCCTTATGGGGAAACAAAAGAATGTTCGTTTTCAAAGACAGAAAAACGGGATCTTGTACAAACAAATGTGTGGGGACCTTCTCCAGCGTCATCACTTGGAGGTTCTCATTACTATGTCACATTCATTAATGACCATAACAGAAAGGCATGAGTTTATTTATTGAAGCACAAATCTGATATATTTAATTTGGNACCTTTTGGTTACTTTTCTCCTTATGTATAAAAAATAATTCAATAGGTATATGTGCCAGAACAAATTTCAAAAAATAAGCTACAACTTTTTGAGAAATTGTAGAATGTTAAAAGTTGGAACTCCTAAGTCGAAAGAAGGTCTCAAATTTGGTACTGTAGGACCAGTCAATGACTCAAAATTTTGCATGGTTTTTACTAGCAGATTGGAAGAGAATTGCCTTGAGGTAGAGGATGACTCTCAAAATCAGTTAATAGGTGATGCCCCACCGGAATTTGAAGAAGAAATTAAGTCCTTGGGACTAAGGAGCAGCTCCAGCCCACCTTCATAAGTTCTCTACTCAATGAGCGAGAATCCACAAAATTGATAAAATTATTGTCCGAATTTAAAGATTGCTTCACCTAAAGCTACGATGAAATGTCAGGGCTGTCAACAGAAGTTGCAATTCATAAGCTCGGGGTAGACAAAGGTATGACCCCAGCAAAGCAAGCTCCCAGAAGAATGCGCCTCAAGATAGAGCAACTAGTCATTGTCGCAGTAAAAAAATTAATAGACTCTAACTTTGTAAGTGAAGAGCAATACCCCACATGGTTAGCCAATATTGTGCTAGTTAAGAAGAAAAATGGACAAATTTGTGTTTTTGTCGACTTCAGGATTTAAACAAAGCATGTCCAAAAGATGAATTTCCCTGCTGACACCAGAATTGATAGTGGACGTCGCATTGACACATGAGATTTTCTCTTTCATGGATGAATCGTCAAGATACAACCAAGCCAAGATGGCTCCAAATGATGTAGCACTTACAACTTTTAATACATCAGCTGGGATCTTTTGTTACACAGTGTTGCCATTGGGGTTGAAGAAAGGAGGAGCAACATATCAACGAGCTATGACGAAGATCTTTGATAACCTCATTTACAACCAAGTGGAGTGCTACGTGGATGATTTAGAAATCAAAAGAAAACATAAAATAGACCATTTGTATGATTTGAGGATCGTGTTTGAACAATTTTGACAATATAATCTAAAGATGAATCCCTTAAAATGTACCTTTGGCTAAGATTCATGTTTGTTATCTGGGAATCGAGATCGACCCAGATAAGATTAATACCATCTTAGAAATGCCTCCTCACAAAACCTTGAAACAACTACACTCCTTCCAAGAAAAGTTGGAATATCTCAGACGCTTTATTTTTAATCTCTCAGGTAGGTATCAGCCCTTCTCAGCATTAATTAAAGAGGACATCGAATTCATTTGGGAATAGAAATTTGTGCAGGCCTTTGAGGACGTTAAGCAATAGTTAATGAAACCTTCTGTTTTGGCAGCACACCCTATCCCGATAAAAACCGTTGTTACTTTATATCGCGGCCTTAGACGACTCACTCGGAGCCTTGTTAGCTCAGGTCAGTAATGAGGGTAAGGAAAATGTGTTCTACTACTTGAGTCACCATCTAATACCAACGGAGGTAAAGTTTCTCCTATTGAGAAGCATTGTCTAGCTTTAATTTTCACTGCCCAAAAGCTTTGACATTATATGCTTTCTCATAAGATTACCCTTATTTTGAAAGTTAATCCATTACAATATTTGATGACCTGATCAACACTCTCCGGACGTTTAGCAAGATGGTCAATGATTTTATTACAATTTGATATAACTTTTGTTCTCCTTTGCACTATCAAGGGACAAATTTTAGCAGATTTTCTTGCAGCGCACCTACTTCCAACAATGATGAATTACCATATGAGCAGATACTACAAGTAGAATCATCCAGTGCCAAACATTGGGAAATGTACTTTGATGGAGCTTCTTCAGCCAAAAAAGACAAAGGATCAGATATAGTTATTCCAGGCAAAGCAGGAATTGGACTAATTTTCATCACGTCAGATAAGGATATGTTGAGATTCTCCTATCACCTGACAGAGCCATGTACAAACAATGAAGCAGAATATGAAGAGTTGATCTTCGAGTTGGAGTTGGCAATCTTGATGGATATAACATATATTATCGTCTATGGAGACTCACAACTCGTCATCCAATAAGTTGTCGGACAATACAAGATTTTGAAACCAAGGCTAGCGGAATACCACTAGTACACAATGAAGCTGCTGGAATAGATCCCTAATGTGACTATATACCAGATTCTTTGGTGAGATAACGCCCATGTCGACGCTCTAGCAAAACTTGCCAAGGAACTGACATGTCCACCAGAGGATACCATTGACATTACAGTACAGGGATGACAAGTTTTATCTTGGATGGACCTCGATAATCTACACAAACTCAAAAAAGAAGAAGGAATGATGATTGTACTTGCTGACATTAACGAAGACCGATGCAAGCCATTAATAGAATATTTACAAAATGGAAAGCTGCTAGAGGACAAGTCTGAGGCATACCACATCACGAGAAGAGCTATGTCATATGCTCTAGTGAGTGATGTCCTCTACAAAAGATTGTTTAATTAGATGTGGCTGCGATGTCTGAGCAGAGTAGAAGCAGAGAATATCGTCAAACAAGTACATGTCGGATTATGTTGTGCTCACTTATCAGGGCCAAAAATTAAAATAAAGATCAATAGACTCAAGTATTATTAGCCAACAATGATATTTGATTGCATGGATACATCTAGAATATGTCACATTTGCTAAGTGCATGGGGTGATCTTACACAAACCTCCTAATGTGTTACACCCAACTATTATCTTATGGCCATTCGAGTGTTGGGGCACAAACACAATAGGCTCGAAACTCTCCATCTGCTAAGGAGCATAGATTTATTTTTGATGCTATGTATTATCTCTCCAAGTAGGTAGAGACTGGGCCATTACGAGAGGTTACAACAAAACATGTTATGCAATTTTTCAAGAGTTAGATCGTCNAACCAACAGAAATAGGAAAATATTTTGTCAATCCTCCTTCAGTTTGAACACAAGTAACAGCTCTAGTATACCAATGATCAAAAGGATTCATGCCATGATTTTTTCGACAAGTTTTACGCTGGCTGTGGACTACCTAACGCAACCCTCCACTTTTCTCATCCGGGCTTGAGACCGGCAACGATCGTAGCAAACTTGAGGCTAAGTCAAAAAAATGTTATTTCATTAGCTATGAAGACGACGTATTTGGCTATCATTTCTGGATGATCAGGACTGGAAGATTATAAGAAGCATGAATGTAATTTTTAATGAGAAGATTGTGTACAAGGATTTTTCTAGTACAGTTTTTAAAGTGGATCTTCAGGAATATGAGTTTGGAAGGTTTGATGACCTATCAGAGGTCATAGTGCAGTGTAGAGATGTGAGTGACGAGGAGAGTGGGTCTAGTGCACCCATTACTATTATTTCGTAGTCAGTTTCAGAGTCTTCCACTTCTATAGCTACAGTTTGCAAGTCAGTCAGTGCTAGACGTTATCCTCAACTTTTCTCACCAACTTTGAATTGCATTCTGTTGAAAGATGGTGGAGAACCACAGAGTTAAGATATACTCAACAAGATGAAAATTCTAGCAAGTGGGAGTTGGCCATGAAAGAAGAGATGGATTCCCAGCTAGGGAATCAAACTTGGGAGTTGGCAAAAATTTTGTTAGGAATTAAGACATCACACAACAAGTGGGTGTACTAGGTGAAAATTGAGCATGATGGTAGTAAGAGGTATAATGCTAGACTTATTGTAAAAGGATTTCAGCAGAAGTAGGGCATTGATTACTCTGAGATATTTTCTCCTGTGGTGAAACTCAGCCATCAGGATGGTACTATCTATGGTGGTTACCGAAGATTTATTTCTTGAGCAGTTAAACAGTGGTATAAGAAATTTGATAATTTTATGCATAATGCAGGGTACATCAGATGTTAGGCAGATCATTATTGCTATTTCAGACATTTTGACAATTCTTATATTATTCAACTATTGTATGTGGATGAAATGCTTATTACAGACGCCAGCATTGATGAGATCAATAATCTAAAGTAGCATATGTCTAAGAAATTTGCAATGAAGGATTTGGGAGCTACAAAACAAATTCTTGGCATGAGGATTATCAGAGGTAGACTCAGAGGCATGTTGAGACTCTTATATGGAGAGTATGTGAAGAAGTTACTCAGCAAGTTCAATAAGGACAAGGCCAAATTAGTTGGCACACCTTTGGTTAGTCACCTTAGACTCAGTAATAATAAGTCACCCAAGTCAGAGGTGGAACAAGACTAGATGATTAAGATCCCTTACGCCTGAGCTATTGGCTCACTTATGTATGCTATGTTTCGCATAAGACTGGATATTACCCATGTTGTGGGAGTTGTGAGCAGATACATGAGTAACCCAAGAAGGAAACATTGGGAAGTTGTGAAGTAGTATTTGAGATACCTAAAGGACTCCTCAGAAACTTGCTTGTGTTTCTCAAGAAATATTTTAGAGGTATTGGGTTACATTGATGCTAATATAGCTGGAGACATTGAAAGCAAAAGGAGTATGACGAGTTAGCATTGTGTGTTGTAAAGTCGGTCTTGCACTGGGTCCTAAACTTCACTTTCCCCTTCGTGCCCTTTTGAGTTTGGTTTGCTACTTTGCAAATTAAATCTAATTGTGTTTTGTTGCACTTTCTCTTTAACCTTTCTTATTTATTTAATTAAATCATTCTACTTTCAAACTATTTTTATTAAATTTTAAAAATCTTCACAAACTAGAAATTAATAAAAGCCTTGCCTAGTCTACAGATTGACCTTTGCTAATTTTTAGTGTTCGCACAAGAATTACAAGGTGTTGGCCAAATAATTAACCCCAGAGCTTTCTTTTTAAAGCTGTTGTAGTGGCATTCTCGATGCTCACTTTCTCCTGCAACTTGCCAACTAGCCGCAATGCTCGTAATTTCGCTCCCACCATAAAGTTTGGAACTGGATTTGATGAACTTATAGTTGTTCTCAGAAAAGCCCCATTCATCATAATGAAAGTTGCCGCTTCGAAAGTTTAGGAGCCTTCCGTTGAATTTAACCTGAACTGTCCTCAGGATTTATTTTCCTCCAAGAAGGTGAAAACTGCTGCTACCCTAGCACCTGTCAAATATATTGTCCCCTTTTCTATCAAAATAAAGAAGGTTATGATTGTGGAAGATACAACTGGAGGATTTATCGTCCCACTGTCAGTATTTGAAATTGGATCAAGTTCAAAGTCTGTGCCATTAACTCAATCTTAAAGGAGAACCCACAGTCGAAGGGCTCGAAAGTCCGCTAAAGCCCAAATTCCAAAAAAGGTATCTGTTGATGAGTTTCCTCATGAGGAGGAATTTAGATTACTGAAAGCCTCTCCGCTTTTGCGAGGGAGTAGATTTCACCCACTGATGAAGACTAATGGATATGAGAGTATTCAAAAGATTGTTGCTATCTTGCCATTCTTTCAGAGTCGTAGTGAAGAGAGGGAGAAGCCAACTCCTATCACTAAAATTTGTAATGTGATCCATAGATTGGCCACTAAAGAAGGATATTCAATGGTTGAACTATTTAAGCGAGTGGGATGTGCGGTGTCCCCTCGAATGAAGAAAGATATTTTAAGGGATGCCAGATCTGCCCGACAGTCTCAGAAATCAATTGAAGTTATTTGCATCAAATTCTGTATGGGGAGTCGAGTTGATAATGTTGTTACTACCACATATTTTATTACCACTGCTACTCCATGGCCTGCAGAATGTTAACCGGTCAAGTCACGTCTGGGTCTGAGGATACCGTCAGTCGTTGCTCGTAAGAGTGCCCCAAAGAAGGAGAAGATAAATAAGTCACTCGATACTGTATTTGGTATCCACCGCGGGGAGCATGCCTCTTTTCGGCTTACCGATGCCTCCGTTGAGACACCCCATCTCAAGTCATCACTGATAAATAAGAAGGTATGGATACCCAAGGTCATCATACCAATACGGTTCAATGAGCCCGCAAGGCAAAGTTGTAGAATGAAGCAAGGGTCCAAAGTTTCAGACATTATTGCAGCTATTGCTACCAAATTTGATGAACAAGCGGAGAATGTTCAGGTAAATCCCCTAGATCTTAAGATAATCCAAGAAGCAGTAATTGAAGAGAAAGTTGAAAAGCTCAGGGCTGAGATTTCTGAGTTAGCCAAAGAGCATGGAGTAGCCATTTATGATGATGAGGATTTTGATTTTAACGATTATCTCGATGAAGATTTTATGGATATTCATGTCATTGAGACTAGATCTACCTCCACCTCCGCCAGTGGAAGAACCACATAATCAAGTGAATATTGAAGGATTGTATAAAAAGGATTATAACGTGCTAGCTCCTCTTAGGAGGTTGTTGGCAAAGCTAAGCATTTACAGCCTTGCTTGACCCAGAGATTTACTTAGCTCAGTTGGCCAGCACATCCTCAGATGAAGTTTGCTCATTAAAGGAATAATCTGGGATAACATTCACAGATGAAGACTTGTTGCTCTGTACCACTGATCATAACCGACAGCTCTACATCTCTATTAATATCGGCAGATTTGTATTAACCAGAGTTTTGGTAGATCCGGGAGCATCACGTAACTTAATGAGTTTATAGATATTGACATATTTGGATATTGATGCTCAAGAGCTTACAACCGATAAAATAAAGTTAAGAGAATTAAACCAGAAAGGAGAAAGAGCCCTTGGATCAATTACACTATTAATGAAAGTTAGAGAACTAGTAACAACCACAAAATTCCACATCATTGATGTAGAGACCTCATTCAATACTTTACTTGGATTACCACAAATTCATGAGCATAACATGGTTCCATCGTCTCTACACCAATGCACAAATATTTTAAAGAAGAGCAAAAACAATGTATTAAAGAAGAATTACAACTATTTTCAGCTCATGAAGTGGGCATTCACGAAGACTCCACCTTCTATGCACCTCCAAAGAAAAATGTCTTTTCTAGTGAAATTGTCGCAAATGAAGTGGAAGATTCAGAAGAATCACAAAGAAGAGGCCATTGTACTGCACTTAAACAATCTACTACATTTTCTTCACAACGAGCTGGTAGAGGTTCTTTTAGCCATACACCCGAGATCGAGGCTGGGGACATGAACGAGGAAGAATCAACAAGATTGTTAAATGGACTAGGCCGACCATCAACATTGACATGGAAGAAAGTTTTAATGAAGAAAGCTCTGAGAAAGAAATGATGATGATTAAACAGAAGAAACCAAAATATGAAATTTCCTTAGAAGATGTGGAGAAAGATGAATATGAGTCTATGTATAATCGGATCAACCACTATATGAATACCATGACCCTTACTCCAATCCACCCTCAAAAGGTTGAGATTTTAGTGGTCAAGGAAGTTTGTAGCATTGGTTCAACACCGATCAAATTTTACTGTGTTTCACCTTCTACTAGTTCTAAAAATCACGTAAATTTGGATGAGGATTCTAATGAATTAATATAATTACATTTTGGTTACTTTTCTCCTTATGTATAAAAAATAATTCAATAGGTATATGTGCCAGAACAAATTTCAAAGGATAAGCTACAACTTTTTGAGAAATTGTAGAATGTTAAAAGTTGGAACTCCTAACTCGAAAGAAGGTCTTGAATTTGGTACTGTAGGACCAGTCAATGACTCAAAATTTTGCATGGTTTTTACTAGCGGATTGGAAGAGGATTGCCTTGAGGTGGAGGATGACTCTCAAAATCAGTTAATAGGTGATGCCCCACCGGAATTTGAAGAAGAAATTAAGTCCTCGGGACTAAGGAGCAGCTCCAGCCCACCTTCATAAGTTCTCTACTCAATGAGCGAGAATCCACAGAACTGATAAAATTATTGTCCGAATTTAAAGATTGCTTCACCTAAAGCTACGATGAAATGTCAGGGCTGTCAACAGAAGTTGCAGTTCATAAGCTCGGGGTAGACAAAGGTATGACCCCAACAAAGCAAGCTCCCAGAAGAATGAGCCTCAAGATAGAGCAACTAGTCATTGTCGCGGTAAGAAAATTAATAGACTCTAACTTTGTAAGTGAAGAGCAATACCCCACATGGTTAGCCAACATTGTGCTAGTTAAGAAGAAAAATGGATAAATTTGTGTTTGTGCCGACTTCAGGATTTAAACAAAGCATGTCCAAAAGATGAATTTTCCTGCTGACACCAGAATTGATAGTGGACATCGCATTGACACATGAGATTTTCTCTTTCATGGATGAATCGTCAGGATACAACCAAGCCAAGATGGCTCAAGATGATGTAGCACTTACAGCTTTTAATACATCGACCGGGATCTTTTGTTACACAGTGTTGCCATTGGGGTTGAAGAATGGAGGAGCAACATATCAACGAGCTATGACGAAGATCTTTGATAACCTCATTCACAACTAAGTGGAGTGCTACGTGGATGATTTGGAAATCAAAAGAAAACAGAAAATAGACCATTTGTATGATTTGAGGATCGTGTTTGAACGATTTTGACAATATAATCTAAAGATGAATCCCTTAAAATGCACCTTCGGTTAAACCTATGAGAAATTTTTAGGATTCATGTTTGTTATCTAAGAATCGAGATCGACCCAGATAAGGTTAATACTATCTTAGAAATGCCTCCTCACAAAACCTTGAAACAACTACACTCCTTCCAAGGAAAGTTGGCATATCTGAGATGCTTTATTTTTAATCTCTCAGGTAGGTTTCAGCCCTTCTCAGCATTAATTAAAGAGGACATCGAATTCATTTAGGAAAAGAAATTTGTACAGGCCTTTAAGGACTTTAAGCAATAGTTAATGACACCTTCTGTTTTGGAAGCACACCCTATCCTGACAAAAACCGTTATTACTTTATATTGCGGCCTTAGACGACTCACTCGGAGCCTTGTTAGCTCAGGTCAGTAATGAGGGTAAGGAAAATGTGTTCTACTACTTGAGTCACCATCTAATACTGATGGAGGTAAAGTTCCTCCTATTGAGAAGCATTGTCTAGCTTTAATTTTCACTGCCCAAAATCTTAGACATTATATGCTTTCTCATAAGATTACCCTTATTTTGAAAGTTAATCCATTATAATATTTGATGACCTGATCAACACTCTCCGGACGTTTAGCAAGATGGTCAATGATTTTATTACAATTTGATATAACTTTTGTTCCCCTCTGCGCTATCAAGGGATAAATTTTAGCAGATTTTATTGCAGCGCTCCTACTTCCAACAATGATGAATTACCATATGAGCAGATACTACAAGTAGAATCATCCAGTGCCAAACATTGGGAAATGTACTTTGATGGAGCTTCTTTAGCCAAAAAAGACAAAGGATCACATATAGTTATTCCAGGCAAAGCAGGAATTGGACTGATTTTCATCACGTCAGATAAGGGTATGTTGAGATTCTCCTATCACCTGACAGAGCCGTGTACAAACAATGAAGCAGAATATGAAGAGTTGATCTTCGAGTTGGAGTTGGCAATCTTGATGGATATAACATATATTATCGTCTATGGAGACTCACAACTCGTCATCCAATAAGTTGTCGGACAATACAAGATTTTGAAACCAAGGCTAGCGGAATACCACTGGTACACAATGAAGCTGCTGGAATAGATCCCTAACATGACTCTATACCTAATTCCTTAGTGAGATAACACCCATGTCGACGCTCTAGCAAAACTTGCCAAGGAACTGACATGTCCACCAGAGGATACCATTGACATTACAGTACAGGGATGACAAGTTTTATCTTGGATGGACCTCGATAATCTACACAAACTCAAAAAAGAAGAAGGAATGATGATTGTACTTGCTGACATTAACGACGACTGGTGCAAGCCATTAATAGAATATTTACAAACTGGAAAGCTGCCAGAGGACAAGTCTGAGGCATACCACATCACGAGAAGAGCTATGTCATATGCTCTAGTGAGTGATGTCCTCTACAAAAGATTATTTAATTAGATGTGGCTGCGATGTCTAAGCAGAGTAGAAGCAGAGAATATCGTCAAAGAAGTGCATGTCGGATTGTGTTGTGCTCACTTATCAGGGCCAAAAATTAAAATAAAGATCAATAAACTCAAGTATTATTAGCCAACAATCATATTTGATTGCATGGATACATCTGGAATGTGTCACATTTGCTAAGTGCATGGGGTGATCTTACACAAACCTCCTAATGTGTTACACCCAACTATTATCTTGTGGCCATTCGAGTGTTGGGGCACAAACATAATAGGCTCGATAAACTCTCCATCTGCAAAGGGACATAGATTTATTATTGCTGCTATGTATTATCTCTTCAAGTATGTAGAGACAGGGCCATTACGAGAGGTTAAAACATAACTTGTTATGCAATTTTTCAAGGGTTAGATCGTTTACCATTTTGTTGTACAACGCAGAGTGATTTCCGACAATGGGACAACCTTCAAGAGCACAAAGATCAACAACTTCTTCAAACGACATGAGATAGATTGGAGATACTCTATGACTTACTATCCTAGGGTAAAAAAACTGGTTGAAGCCCTCAATAAGACACTCAAGCAATATTTGAAGAAAACACTGGACAAAAATGAAAGGGATTGACATAATAAATTATTAGAAGTTTTGTGGGCCTACAAGATGACATTTAGAACTCTCACTCAATTTAAACCCTACGCGCTTGTGTACGGGTTCCAGGTCGTACTGCCGCTAAAAGTCCAGATTCCATCTCTCAGAGTCACCGTCGCCAATCAAACCACAATAGAAGAGAGTGAAAAACTCATACTTGAAGAATTGGAAAGTCTCAAGGGAAAATGACCAGAAGCATAGAAACATTTGGAACTCTACCAAGCGAGGATGGTGCATACTCATGACAAATTGGTCCGCTCGAGGGCGTTCAAAGTTGGTGACCTCGTTCTTGTTCTCAAAAGCCCTATTCTTGCTCACTGCAAGATAGTTGAAAATTTCAAACCAACTTGGGAGGCACCATTTGTCATATAGAAGGTTTATTCGAGAGGATCTTACCAGCTGGTGGATTTTCTNGTTGTACAACGCAGAGTGATTTCCGACAATGGGACAACCTTCAAGAGCACAAAGATCAACAACTTCTTCAAATGACATGGGATAGATTGAAGATACTCTATGATTTACTATCCTAGGGTAAGAAAACTGGTTGAAGCCCATAATAAGACACTCGAGCAAATTTTGAAGAAAACACTGGACAAAAATGAAAGGGATTGACATAATAAATTATTAGAAGCTTTGTGGGCCTACAAGACGACATTTAGAACTCTCACTCAATTTAAACCCTACGCACTTGTGTATGGGTTCTAGGTCGTACTGCCGCTAAAAGTCCAGATTCCATCTCTCAGAGTCACCGTCGCCTATCAAACCACAATAGAAGAGAGTGCAAAACTCAGACTTGAAGAATTGGAAAGTCTCAAGGGAAAATGACCAGAAGCATGGAAATATTTGGAACTCTACCAAGAGAGGATGGTGCATACTCATGACAAATTGGTCCGCTAGAGGGCGTTCAAAGTTGGTGACCTCGTTCTTGTTCTCAAAAGGCCTATTCTTGCACACTGCAAGATAGTTGGAAAATTCAAACCAACTTGGGAGGGACCATTTGTCATAGAGAAGGTTTATTCGAGAGGATCTTATCAGCTGGTGGATTTTCCGAGTGAAATACCTATGTTGCTGGTTAATGGCCGCTACTTGAAGACATATTACTCAACGTGATGTTACTTGAAATCAACATTTTGAAATTTTGATTATTCTGAGGTTTTTTATTTGGANATTTTCTGAGTGAAATACCTATGTTGCTGGTTAATGGCCGCTACTTGAAGACATATTACTCAACGTGATGTTGCTTGAAATCAACATTTTGAAATTTTGATTGTTCTGAGGTTTTTTATTTGGCCAAGCATCTGTGACTGGTTCCAAAATTTTGTAATAAAATTAACCTCAATAAAATGAAATTTTTTAGTCTCTAATTTTAAAATTTCATTAAATTAAATTAAATTAAATAAATAAAATTTGTACTTGTATAAATTAATTTTTTTGTTTAATAAGTGCTTCATTTTTTTTGTTATTGTTCGTGCTGAATTTAAGCGCACTGATGTTTTTTTGCCTTCTACAGAAAAATGACAAGACAAAAGCTTATTTTTGCCTTTAGAGATGGCTTGAATCTCGCACTAAACAAAGAAAGGGTAGCTCAGGGTGGCATTGTAAACTTTGACTTAGACTTTGTTCAGGTCAACATGGACTATGTGGGTCCCCTGATGGACATAGTCAATAGCTAAGAGAAAGAAGGATTACCCTTTTTGCTAAGGATTGGTACCAAGGAAGATTCCTCACTAAAGAGGAAGAAAGTGATAGCACAACAAAATCTAATGGAAGGGACTAGCCGTTTGTCATTCATGATAACTGCACTGACGGGGAATTTAATCAGTGCTGATGAAGAAAGAATGCCAGATGCGCCACTAATAAGAACTTAACATTGTAATGTTAATCACTGCAATCATAGAGCCTTCATACCTGAGGAAAAGAGATGTATGAAAGAGGCATAAAATACACTCACCTCAATTCTTGAGGGGAAAATTTATGATCCTTGCATGAGAGAGTCTTTTACTAGTCTGCCTATTACAGAGGATGAGTCAGAGTTTGTTGCAGAGCTGACACTACCAACAATTCCAGATGCAATTTTTAGGGGTTTCCCGATGTGCAATGTTGAGAATCCCGTACAAGCAACGACAGGAGCATTTGTGGAAATACTTAATTTCAATGTTCTCCATTTGGATAACTACAGTTCCTTTGAGGAGTTCACTGCCGCCAATACAGGGTGCCAGGAGGAAGCATACCCAGATACTGAGTCATATATTCCATTATCTATAGAGCCAAGTCAGACATAGTATCCTATAGATGTTGAGATGAGGGAGTCGCCCCGACAATCTCAAAGGATTCCTACGGTAGAATTAAAAATGATGAATAGAGTTAAGAAGAGAGAATTTGAATTCTATGAAGAAATCCAAGGAAAATTTGCCAACATTTTGGAAGTCCTTGAGCTAAATACAGAAGTTTTCTCTAAAAGTGTTAAAAAATAATTCTTGACTGTGTATTTAACCTGAGAGACAGAGGTTGAGCTGGTCTACTAATGAATAAAACTGACTCAAAATTGTGGAAGTGGATGCTAGGGAAAGGCAGGATAACCATGCAGTGTGGTTGCTGTTATAATTTTGTCAAAGATAAGAAAGGGAACCCCTCGGGTATCCTCAGGTACGATGAGGTCAATCCTCTACCATCCGAGATAAATAGAATGATCAAAAGGATGGTCAGATGGAGTATAATACCAACAGATTGCATTCTGAATAGTTGCACAATCAATATTTATGATGAAGGAGATTGTATCCCTCCGCACATAGNTAATTTTAAAATTTCATTAAATTAAATTAAATTAAATAAATAAAATTTGTACTTGTATAAATTAATTTTTTTTATTAAGTGCTTCATTTTTTTTGTTATTGTTCGTGCTGAATTTAAGCGCACTGATGTTTTTCTGCCTTCTACAGAAAAATGTCAAGACAAAAGCTTATTTTTGCCTTTAGAGACGGCTTGAATCTCGCACTGAATAAAAAAAGGGTAGCTCAGGGTGGCATTGTAAACTTTGACTTAGACTTCGTTCAGTTCAACATGGACTATGTGGGTCCCCTGATGGACATAGTCAATAGCTAAGAGAAAGAAGGATTACCGTTTTTGCTAAGGATTGGTACCAAGGAAGATTCCTCACTAAAGAGGAAGAAAGTGATAACACAACAAAATCTAATGGAAGGGACTAGTCGTTTGTCATTCATGATAACTGCACTGACGGGGAATTTAATCAGTGCTGATGAAGAAGAATGCCAGATGCGCCACTAAGAACTCAACGTTGTAACACTAATCACCGCAATCATAGAGCCTTCATACATGAGGAAAAGAGACGTATGAAAGAGGCATAAAATACACTCACCTCAATTCTTGAGGGGAAAATTTATGATCCTTGCATGAGAGAGTCTTTTACTAGTCCGCCTGTTACAGAGGATGAGTTAGAGTTTGTTGCAAAGCTGAAACTAACAACAATTCCAGATGCAATTTTTAGGGGTTGCCCGATGTGCAATGTTGAGAATCCCATACAAGAAACGAGAAGAGGAGCATTTGTGGAAATACTTAATTTCAATGTTCTCCATTTGGATAACTACAGTTCCTTTGAGGAGTTCACTACCGCCAATACAGGGTACCAGGAGGCAGCATGCCCAGATACTGAGTCATATATTCCATTATCTACAGAGCCAAGTCAGACATAGTTTCCTATAGATGTTGAGATGAGGGAGTCGCCCCGACGATCTCAAAGGATTCCTATGGTAGAATTAAAAATGATGAACAGAGTTAAGAAGAGAGAATTTGAATTCTATGAAGAAATTCAAGGAATATTTGCCAACATTTTGGAAGTCCTTGAGCTATATACAGAAGTTTTCTCTAAAAGTGTTGAAAAAATATTTCTTGACTGTGTATTTAACCTGAGAGACAGAGGTTGAGCTGGTCTACTAATGAATAAAACTGACTCAAAATTGTGGAAGTGGATGTGAGGGAAAGGTAGGGTAACCATCCAGTGTGGTTGCTGCTATAAATTTGTCAAAGATAAGAAAGGGAACCCCCCGGGTATCCTCAGATACAATGAGGTCGATCCTCTACCATTTGACATAAAGAGAATGATCAAAAGGACGGTCAGATGGAGTATAATACCAACATATTGCATTCTAAATAGTTGCATAATCAATATTTATGATGAAGGAGATTGTATCCCTCCGCACATAAACCACCATGACTTTGTAAGGCCCTTCTGTACGGTGTCCTTCATGAGCCGAAGTAATATCCTGTTTGGAAAGAGATCGATGTTGTTGGTCATGGGGAGTTCAAAGGATCCGTCGAGATTCCACTACCAATGGGTTTAGTACTAATTATGAAGGGAAATGGAGAAAACCTAGCGAAGCCCTACATTCCAAGAGTATGACATCGCAAAGTGTTAGTAACATTCAGAAGAATGGATGACAGTAATGTACCATATGGGTTCCATCCGGATCTAGACTTGGAGGAGCTACACCCATACGAGCTATGAGATGGTTGCACCTCTAAGTACATGTAAAAGAAATTCTTTTCCTGGAGCATGGCTTAGTAGGCCAGCTTGATCAGGAGCTACCCCACTTAGGACAGATAGACAATCAGTTGACACTTTTGTTCTGCGTCATGATGTAGCAGATATGTGTGTAATGTATTATATCAGTTCAATATATGATATGTACTCAGGATATGATCTTTCAGATATATTTAGCATGTTATCTCTTTTGATTCCTCAGCATGTATTCAGTTTGTAACACCTGTTTGAAGCAGATTAATGAAATTTCTTTCAGATTACAACATGTCTGTCAAATTTCCCCGTTTGGATGATTGATAAAGAGCCGTGGAACCATATGTTTACAAAGAAAGTCTGATATTAAATCCTAAACTTATTTTTGAAATTCAACCAATGAAAATTAAATTTTGAAAAAAAATATACTTTGATAATTAAATTATGATAAAAGCAACAAGAAAAGAAAATGATAAATTTGTTGAGTTTGTTTCCCTCGAGTTTAAGGTCTCTTACTCTTTGCTTTTGCAGCACGACTATCCTTATCTGCACACATCCCTGTGAAGCTTCACACTCTGCACAACATCTTACAAATTTTCCTCACCAATATTAACTTTCATATGCCACATAAATATGATTTTAACACCACAAATTATCTACAGTATTTTCATGTTATTCTCGGGGTCAGTATCGAGATTCTCATTCCCTCTCACTACCTCTTAGGATGGATGTGAGTCATTGGGTTTTCCTTCCTAACATAGTGATATGCTTCCGATCAGCTCTTGAGTTGGATGTAAGTCATCATGCTTTCCTTCTCAATTTAATCTTTCTGCTACCCCTTGGGTTGGATGTGAGTCATCGAGCTTTCCTTCCCAGCATAGTGATATATTTCAAATCAGATCTTGAGTTAGATGTGAGTCATCGGGCTTTCCTTCTCAATATGGTCTTTTTGCTACCTTTCGGGTTGGATGTGTGTCATCAAGCTTTCCTTCCCAATGTAGTGATATGTTTCCGATCAGCTCTTGAGTTGGATGTAAGTCATCGTGCTTTCCTTCTCAATCTGATCTTCTCGCTACCTCTTAGGTTGGATGTGAGTCATCAAGCTTTCCTTTCCAACGTAGTGATATATTTCCAATTAGCTCTTGAGTTGGATGTGAAACATCATGCTTCCCTTCTCAATCTGATCTTCTTGCTACCTCTTGAGTTGGATGTGAGTCATCGAGCTTTCCTTCCCAACGTAGTGATATATTTCTGATCAGCTCTTGAGTTGGATGTGAGTCATCGTGCTTTCCTTCTCAATCTGGTCTTTATGTTACCTCTTGGGTTGGATGTGATTCATCGAGCTTTCCTTCCCAACATAATGATATGTTTCTGATCAGCTCTTGAGTTAGATGTGAGTCATGGTGCTTTCCTTCTCAATCTAGTCTTTCTACTACCTCTTGGATTGGATGTGAGCATTAAGCTTTCCTTCCCAACATAGTGATATGTTTCTGATTAGCTCTTGAATTGGATGTGATTCATCGTGCTTTCCTTCTCAATATGATCTCCCGCTACCTCTTGAGTTGGATGTGAGTCATTGAGCTTTCCTTTCCAACGTTGTGATATGTTTCCGATTAGCTCTTGAGTTGGATGTGAGTTATCGTGATTTCCTTCTCAAACTAATCTTCTCGCTACCTCTTGGGTTGGATGTTAGTCATCGAGCTTTCCTTCCCAACATGCTGATATGTTTCTGATCAGCTTTTGAGTTGGATGTGAGTCATCGTGCTTTCCTTCTCAATATGATCTTTCGCTACCTCTTGGGTTAGATGTGAGTCATCGAGCTTTCCTTCCTAACGTTGTGATATATTTCTGATCTGCTCTTCAGTTAGATGTGAGTCATCACGCTTTCCTTCTCAATCTGATCTTTCCACTACCTCTTTGGTTAGAGGTAAGTCATCGAGCTTTCCTTCCTAACGTAGTGATATATTTTTGATCAGCTCTTGAGTTGGATGTGAGTCATCGTGCTTTCCTTCTCAATCTGATCTTTCTGCTACCTCTTGGGTTGGATGTGAGTCGTCGAGCTTTCCTTCCCAACGTAGTTATATATTTCCGATCAGCTCTTTAGTTTGATGTGATTCATCATGCTTTCCTTCTCAATATGTTCTTTCTGCTACCACTTCAGTTAGATGTGATTCATCCAGCTTTCCTTCCCAATGTAGTTATATATTTCTGATTAGCTCTTGAGTTGAATGTAAGTCATTGTGCTTTCTTTCTAAATCTGATCTTTTCGCTACCTCTTGGGTTGGATGTGAGTCATCGAGCTTTCTTTCCCAATGTAGTGCTATTTTTTTATCAGCTCTTGAGTTGGATGTGAGTCATCATGTTTTACTTCTCAATCTAGTCTTTCTACCACCTCTTAAGTTGAATGTCAGACCTTGAGCTTTCCTTCCTAATGTGACACAATTTCCTCGAGATCAGTTTAAGTCCACTTTGAATGGATTATGGCATCTGATTCTCTACCCAATTTCCTCAAGATAGGTATAAGGCCACCTTGAATGGAGTATGACATCCGATTCTCATTCCAAGATTGATACCCAAAATTTAATTCCCATTTCGGGGTTAGCACCTAAATATTGATTCCCATCCTCCGAAGCACCTAAAACTTGATAATTTAAAATCAACCTCCTAATCCTTAGTGAGAGTTTTGAATCCTCAATTTTGCTTGAATATTCACTTGTTGATTCCTCAGCGGAAACAACTGTCACTCAACTCTACACTTCATTCTAAGTTTGTTAACTTAGAAGTCTGTGTTGGTTTCATTGATCTCATTGGTCAACGTCAATACGTGCGGTGTGCTTACCCGGTACACCCCACATATTGGGTCCATTTGTTGATCTCACTTTTGGTTAAGGTCTAGTTTTTTTTCCTCTTTTGTAGCCTAGAGTCTAGCCATAGGACTTTATTGTTGACTATTCCTAGAGGACTAGAAAGGAACCCTAATCATTAGAAATTCTAAACTCTTCTTTGTTCAACTTGAAGTTCCACATATTGGTCCTAACCTCTAGCACATAGTAGGTGGGGTCAATGTGGAGGAGCTCAAGGAGAGTTCCCATAGGACTGTTTGGCCTTAGGGTTAACCCTCTGGTGGTGTGGTCTTGGTCAGTCTCAAACACACTTGCAAATTACACTTCTACTTACTACCTTAAACCAAGCCAACCTGATTTTGATCCCTTGACCCTTTGGAAGACTCATGTAGATGGTCCCCTAGACCCACTAGCCCTAGGCTATGGTTTAGCTATGTCCAGTACATGAAGGACCCAAAGTAGGGAATTCTATCGGTCCATGGCTCAAGTAGGGTGATTGACACTCAATTTTACCAGAAATGCCCAACTTTGTTTTTTGCCCCCAAATCTTCCCAATTTACCAAATTGCCCTTAGAACCCCAAAATTACCCAAAGCACCCAAATTTGTTCAAAAATTATTTCAAACCCTTTGAAACTACCTAAATTGCCTAAAATATCCCGAAATTTCCAAAATTACTAAAATACTTCTCATTTAGCCAAAATTACCAAAATGACCTTTATGACTCAAATTGTCTCAAAACCTTCAAAATCACTTCAAATGCCCCCAAAATCAATTTGGAATACTCTATTGAGCTCAATTTAATCAATTTGACCTATTTTGACCAAAAGCCCCAAATTGCCTTTAAAGGTCTAATTACCCTAATTCACCCCCAATGTCCACCAATTTAATCCCAATTCTCCCTAATTTCAATTCTAAACTTAAATTCATCTTGTCTATGCTTAATTGTGACTAAATCCAAGCTCAATTGGCTCACATTTGAATCTAATTGCAACCCAAATAAAAAAACCCAATTTGAACCAAAACCAAAATATTACTCAATTGAACCTGCCCCAATTTGGAATCACAAACTCTTCACAAAATTTCCATATATCAAATTGAACCTTCAATTGGCCTTGGTTAAGCCTCAATTTCACTCAAAATCAACTTGGAATAAAACCCTCAATTTTTCCCCAAATTGACCATGTTCCCAAATTCAACAAAATTGAACCCCATAACCTCAAAATTTCGAATCAATTTCTATCCAAAACTCTTCATGAAGATCCTTAGGACCAATTTGAGCCTTGGCTAAAATCCAGCCCCTCAAACCCATGTCTAACCCAACACGCCAAAATTGATCAAATGTCCAAATTACTTCACATTAAACCTCCAAATCAATTTAAAATCACTCCAAAGCTTTTCTAAACTCCTTGTGACATTCATCTACACCATTTTGATCAATCAATTGAGCTAAATTTTTTAGATAGCCTAAGACAAACCCAACTCCAAGCAAATTTGACCCAAATTGAACCCATGCACCAAAATTGACCAAGCCATGCCAAATTGATCAAACCAAAGCCTTTACAGCCACCATCTGAACTCTAGTGATGAGGCTAGACTCACTTAGCCCACCCTACATGAGATATGGACCAATGGTCCCTTAATTTAAGGGATCTTATCCCATTTTTGGCCTAAATCAAATTATCCTTGCCATCATGCCATTCCATTAGAGGTTACTCATTATTAACCCTCCCACTGGCTTCACCTAGCTGCCTGACCACCTCTTATACCCTGGCCTGCCGGCCTAGTGGCTGGAAAACCCTAAAACTGAGAGAAACCCCCCTTAAATTTAAACCCATTACACCCATCTAAGGTGCTCAGCTCTGGTTGGCCTTTAGCACTTTGAAACCCTCCACCTCAGCTCCACATTACACCTAATTTGAAGCCCTGGAAGCCGCCCTGAGCCCTTTTATTTAAACCGCTCTTCCATGGCCAAAACATAGGGTAAATGATCAAAGGAAAATATGGTGAGATTTTTATACCTATTTTATACTATTTTTTATGATATTTCACTTTAAAGAAAGGTATTTTTGATGTTTTGTTGCAGGAATGATGAATTAGGGTCATTGGAGCAAAAAGATGCAAAAATGAGCAAATTTGGAGTGAAAAGGACCAAAATGTAAAGATTTGAACTAGGGCGCCGATGGCGAGCCCAGCAGTGCCGACGACGGACTTTTCCCGAGACTCCAAATTTAATTCACTTAGAAGGCCCGCCGACAGCGCCCTCAAGGCCGCCGAAGGCGAGATCGGTGGTTATGTCCAATAATGCATTGGATGAGGAAAAATTTTGGAGGGGTGCTTAGAAAACTCTTGGGAAAACTCATCCACAACTTTAAAAGAAGGTTTTGACCAAAAATGGAGAAGTCTTGGAGGTTAGAGAGGTTGCATTAGAGTATAAAGAGTTTAATAGTGAGCGTAATTGTGAGGAATTTTTTGAGAGATTGTAAGAGGGAGGGAAAGTGAGAGATTTCTTCCTCCTTGCCGCTTCGAAGAGGAATTCTTTGTGCTGTTAAGAGAGGAAGAGATTCAAAGGAACTTTGAGGAGTTTGCTTGGGGAGAATTTAGAGATAAGTTTATTTACTTGTTGTAGTTTGTATGCATTTGCTTTTATATATGAATTTCGAGTTTTGTTTTGTTTTCTANAAAAGGAGCGAATTTGGAGCAAAAAGGACCAAAATGTGAAGATTTGAACTAGGCCGCCGACGACGCCCTCGATCCCGTTGACGGCGAGATTTTTCCGAGACTATAGGACAAAAATTTCTAGAAGCCCGTCGACGGCACCCTCGAGGCTGCCGACGGCGAGATCGACAGTTATGCCCACTCAAGCTTTAGATAAGGCCAAAATTTGAAGAAATGCTTAGGCAACTCTTGAGAAAGCCCATCTACAACTTTAAAAGACTATTTTAGCCAAAAATAAAAGGAGTCTAAGGAGTCTAAGGAATCTAGAGTGTATAGAATTACCATTAGAGTGTAATAATTGTGAGGAATTCTTCGAGAGATTGTAAGAGAGGAGGGAAAGTGAGAGATTTCTTCTACCTTGCTACTTCGAAGAGGAATTCTGTGTGCTGTAAGGAAAGGAAGAGATTCAGAGGAACTTCGAAGAGTGTTCTTGGGGAGAAATTAGAGATAAGTTATTTACTTGTTGTAGTTTGTATGACTTTGATTTTATATATGAATTCTGAGTTTTGTTGTATTTTCTCCATGAGTTCTGAGTAGTTTTCTCTATCTTTATCCTTGTCTCGAGATTTGTGAAATTTTTATTTGAATTGGTGAAGCCATGAAAATGTTTAAGAAATTGTGATGATCTTTTCACTTAGATCTTAATTTACTTTCAATCTGGCCAATTGATTTGTTAAAATATGTTGAGTTTTACAACTAAAGTGAAGGTTACATCCAAGATTCAGGGAGGTCAAAGCCCTTGGAAGTTGGGTGCAAATAAATAGGGAAATATTATTATCGGTCGAAGAATTGGAGATTTTAGAGTGACAAACTAAAATCCCCAATTTGGTTCTATCGTTTGGGCGCTGATGTGTAAATGTTAGCCCTCAGGTGAGGGGAACGTGGGAGCTCCAAAGTGAGAACCGGTATCCTCCCAGCCTAGTCACAGAATCAGTAACCAAGCATAGGATTAATCAATGTTCTTTATGTCTGGACCAAAGGGTAAAAAATATGTATGCTCCTATTTGGCACAATATAAATTGAACTAATTTATTTTATCCATTCACTATAATTTCTTGACAAGGATAAGGATGCTTTCTTATATATTGAATATCACAATTAAACCCTACTTTTTATCATTAGTTATTTATTAGCTATTAAAATTATCTATTTATTTCATTGCCTATTAGTGATAGATAAGTCGTTGTTGTGATTAAAGTCTTGCTTTTCTAAAGTCTTAGTTCGTAATTCTAAACCACTCCTTGTGGGATCGATATCTAGGACTCCATTAGAGCCCTATATTACTTGAGCGATACGTATACTTGCGTTGATAAATTTGACTTTAACATTATTGAATATTATAATTGTACATCTTAACCAAAGCAGACACATCTATAAAGTCGCGATCAAGTCTTTGGACACCGTTGCTGGAAACTAAATCTTCTAGTAGCATCATCAAATTCTTATATTTGTCGATTATAAAAAAAGTTGGTCAAGTTTTTGGCGCCGTTGTCGGGGAGTGATTGAGTGAGTGAATAAAATCACGATCAAAGTAACAGACAAATTAGGATTATTAGAAAATTTTTACTTACATTGCAACTTATTTTTATATTTATATTTACGTTAATTATATTACTGAGTACTGATTTCAAATTGTATGCGTAAATTTGGATCTGAAAATCTTATACCATACGATTCGGAATTAGAACGCACTGTTAGAAGGATTAGAAAATTAAGAAGAGAACCTAGAAATTCTGATACAATGGAAAACAACCTGAACAATCATGGAATAGAAAATGAGCACCAACCTAGACCCTTAAGAGATTATGCAAATCCTACAGCAGATGAGATTCACTTATCTATCCAAATTTCTGATGTAGCTGCTAATTCATTTGAGCTTAAACCTGCTATTATTCAAAAGGTACAAAATAATTAATTTGGAGGTACACCAAATGAAGATCCTAATTTACATCTCGCTAGTTTTTTAGAATTATATGCTACTTTTAAATATGACAAAGTCTCAAATGATGTTGTTAGACTTAGACTTTTTCCTTTTTCACTGAGGGATAAGGCTAAGATGTGGTTAAATTCGTTAGCACCTGGATCTATTAGAACTTGGGGAGAACTTTCACAGAAATTTCTATCCAAATATTTCCCTCCATCCAAAACTACTAAACTAAGAAATGACTTAACAACATTATGTCAGATTGATGGAGAGTCAATATATGAAGCTTGGGAGACATTTAAAGATCTTCTTAGGAAGTGCCCTCATCATTCGTTACCAGATTGGTTAATAATTCAAACTTTTTCTAATGGATTAGTGGGATCTCTTAGATTGATTGTAGATGCTGTGGCTGGTGGTTCTCTAATGTCGAAACCTTTTGATGAGGCTTATTCATTAATAGAAGAGATGGCTACCAACAATTTTCAATAGCCCTCTGAGCGGGTAAATCTTAAAAGAGTAGCTAGTATCCATGATTCTGATGCAATATCTATGTTAGCTTCGCAGATTGCTACAATATCAAAGAAATTATATCATTATGGGATGAATTATTCTTCAACAGCTACTATGATGAAAGAAAATTCATCTGGGTAATTTGTGGATGTTCAACCTTCATATGAGACCT
>JXCR01147878.1:5345-17785 GCA_002079205.1 Phalaenopsis hybrid cultivar | reverse complement strand
CAATGATTCACACGATATTTTAGAGGATGAGGATTTCACATTCGATTTTGCATTACTTTGCATTGGTTCAAACGATATTTTATATGATGAGGATTTTACATTCGATTTTGCATTGCTTAACAATGATTCACACTATATTTTAGAGGATGAGGATTTCACATCCGATTTCGCATTGCTTTGTAATGGTTCACACGATATTTTAGAGGATGAGGATTTCACATCTGATTCTGCATTGCTTTGTAATGGTTCACACAATATTTTAGAGGATGAGGATTTCACATCCAATTCAGCATTGCTTTGCAATGGTTCACATGATATTTTAAAGGATGAGAATTTCACATCTGATTCCGCATTGCTTTGCAATGACATCTGATTCTGCATTGCTTACCAATGGTTCACACTCTATTTTAGAGGATGAGGATTTCACATCCGATTTTGCATTGCTTTGCAATGGTTCAACAATATTTTAGAGTTTAAGGATTTTATATCTGATTCCGCATTGCTTTAGGTGTCCCTCCTATCGCAATCTTTCAAATCAAATTATACGATATTCTAGAGGTTGAGGATTCTACATCCGATTCCACATTGCTTTAGGAGCTCCTCTTATCGCAATCTTTCACATCAAATTCCAGAGGTTGAGGATTTTACATCTGATTTCGCGTTACTTTAGGTTCTCATCCTATCGTAATCTTTCAAATCAAATCTATAGGTTGAGGATTCTACGTATGATTATGCGTTGCTTTAGGAGCCCCTCCTATCGCAATCTTTCAAATCAAATTTTAAAGGTTGAGGATTTTATATCTGATTCTGCGTTGCTTTAGGAGTACCTCCTATCACAATATTTCAAAACAAATTATACGATATTTTAGAGGTTGAGGATTCTACATCTGATTCCGCATTGCTTTAGGAGCCCCTCCTATCACAAACTTTCAAATCAAATTTCAGAGGTTGAGGATTTTACATCCAATTCTGCGTTGCTTTAGGAGCCCCTCCTATCGCAATCTTCTAAATCAAATTCCAGAGGTTGAGGATTTTACATCTGATTCCACATTGCTTTAGGAGCCCCTCCAATCGCAATCTTTCAAATCAAATTTTAGAGATTGAGGATTTGACATCCGACACCACGTTGCTTTAGAAGCTCTTCCTATTGCAATCTTCTAAATCAAATCGTATGATATACTAGAGGTTGAGGATTTTATATCCTATTTCACATTTCTTTAGGAACCCCTCCTATCGCAATCTTTTGAATCAAATTCAACGAAATTCTTGAGGTTGAGGGAATAAGCCCTTCGATTAATTCAAGGCATCCGATTCTTTTTTTTTTCTTTGAAATCAGTTTTAAGATCACCTTAAATGGATTATGGCATCTGATTCTTATTTCAGGATTGATATTCAAATTTCAATTCCCACCTCGGGGTCAGCACTTATATACTGACTCCCATCCTTTATAAATACCTGAAATTTCATAACTCAAAATTCACTCTTCGATCCCTAGCGAGAGTCCCTACTCCTTAATATCAATCATACGATCATCCGCGAGTATCCCTAGTGGAAGTAAAACAAATCACACACATAACTCTACACATACTTCCAGGTCTATTGACTTAGGAGTTTGTATTGGTTTTTTTTGTTGATCTTGTCGGTCAACACCAATACGCGCGGTGTGCTTGCCCAGCAAACCACACCTATTGGGGGTCCATTTATTGATCTCACCTTTGATTGAGGTTTAGTTTTTCCTCTTTAGTATCCTAAAGCCATAGGACTTTTCTATTGACTATTCTTAGAAAACTAGACATGGAACCCTCACCATTAGAAATTCTACACTCCTCTTTACTCAACTTGAAGTTCCACATATTGGTCCTAACCTCTAGCACTTAGTAGGTAGGGTCATTATGGGGGAAGTCAAGATGAGTCACCATTAGGACTGCTAGACCTTAAGGTTGACCCTAGGTGTTGGTTTAGGACTAAGACACTCACTTGCACTCACTCTCACCCACAATCACTCACAGTCCTAAACCTAAAACTTGTTAACTTTCTTCACTTGATCTTTTAGGAGACTCATGTAGATGGTCCCCTAAACCACTAATCCTCAGCTGAGGTTTAGCTAAGACCAGTACATAGAGGACCTAAATGGGGTTTCCATTGGTCCATAGCTCATATAGGGTGGTTAGCACCCCAATTCTACCAAAAATACCCAACTTTGCCTTTTGACCCCCAAACCTACCCAAATTACCTAAACACCCCCAAATCCCAAAGTTGGTCAAAATCCTCAAATCCATCCAAAATACCCAAACTTATTAAAAAATTCATTTTAAATCTTTTGAAAATACCCAAGCTACCCCAAACTACCCAAAAATTCCAAATTTACCAAAATACCCCCAAAATTGCCAAAATTACAAAAATGCCCTTGGCATACCAAATTTTCCCAAAGCCTACAAAATTACTCCAAATGTCTCCAAAACCAATTTGGACCCTTCAATTGAACCCATTTTGGCCAATTTGACCATTTTGACCAAAACCCCACAAATTGCATTTAAAGGCCCAATTTTCTAAAATTCACCTTAAATGTCCATCAATTTAGCCCAAATTTCCCTCAATTTCAACTATAAACTCAAATTCATCTTTCATATGATAAATTCAAACCAAATCCAAACCAAATTGACCCATAATTTGAGCCCAATTTCAACCTAAATCCAAAACCCACAATTTGCCCCAAATTGACTGTCCCCAAACTTCACCAAATTGATTGCCTTAATCCCAAAATTGGCACCCAATTTATGTTGAAAACTTTTCATGAGGTTCCTATTGACCTTTTTCAACAATAAATTTGGACTTATCCCAATACTAACCAAATCTAGACCCAAATCTAGCCAAATATACCCAAATTGACCAAATCTCTAAAATCCTTCAAATTGACCTACAAATTGAACTCAAAATCACTTCAACCCTTCACCAAAAATCTTCATAACAATCATCTACACAATTTGGATCATTCAATTGGGTCAATTGACATGGCTAACTTAGCCCAAACCCAAGTTTTGGTCATTTGCACTCACTTGAACCCTTTCACAAAAAAATGACTTAACCATGTCTAAGCCACCAAAGTACTGATTTCACAGCCACCAAAACTTTACTAAAGACCGGGCTAAACCCTTCTATAACCACCATGACAATCTATGGACATATGGATCCCCAAATTAAGGGACTTTACCCATTTTTGGACCTAACTTGAAATATCTCCAACATCATCACTTACCCTTGGGAGATAAACATCATTAGCCACCCCTGACTTCCCTGAGCCAAGAGGTGACCAATGCCTGGTTGGCCAGCCACCTTGGTGGCTGGAAAATGGCCAAAACCATGGCATAGAAAAGGGATTTTCACCCAATTCAAACCCAAAGGTCAAATCAGCCCAGCTACTCATTAGAGCTTCTCTGCCCTTCACATAAGCAGCCAAATGCACCCCTCAATTGGCCCTGGGAGTCAGCCGAGGCCATTTTATTTAAACTCCCCCTCCATGGCCAAAAGGGGAGATCTTGAAATTCCTTGGATAGACTCTATAAAACTTCTTCCAGAGCTTCCTGGAGACCTCTTGAGCTTAACCAAACCTTTCTTAGCCACTCAAAGCCATTGCTCGAGTTCAATTTTGGAGCTCAATTTGAAGGCCGAAACAGGACATCCTCCAAACCTCCACCAAATTCAAATTAATTGCACCCACACCATCCCAACATCAAGAGAAGAAGATCCCCCACAAAAGCCCCATCATCCGACCACCCTAAGGTGGACTTCGAGCAAACCCCCAAATCAGCCTTAGTCGAATTTGGGTATACGCATTTCACCATGACCAGAAGCTCCATCCCTAGGCTCCTGGGACCCACACAAAGCTTCTACAAGCATCCAATCAAGGCTACCCCTCTTGGACCAAGGTATTCAAAGTTAACCCTAAACCGAGCCTCTTTTAATTATTCATGAATACAAAGTCATTTTAAGGGTTTATTAACCCTATGGATGTGTTCTACTAGTCAATACGAGCATTTTGAAAAAAAATTTCACTCAATTTTCTTGAGAATCGAGTGAGATATTATTGTTTTAAAATGGATGATTTTCGGGTCCACTTCATCTAGGACGATCACACGTGACCGTCGGATCTAGCGTGTATCGACCGGGTGGCCCTGATCGCGTTGGACGGTGCGCGGTCTGATAGGGGTAGCAATGAGCTGGCTGGTGGCGCCAATCAGGCAACGACACATGGCATGTTTGACCCGTACGAGGTTGACACGGATAAGTAGAAAATATGGGCTTTTTTTATTTATTTAATCCCCAAAACTTCAAAAATACATAACTTTGTGTAGAAAAATTTAAAAAATAAAATAAAAATACCCGCTTGCTCAGTGAATAGAGGAGAATAATGTGGATTAAAATTTATGTCAATTTGATGAATAATTTCTTTTTAAAAAATTAATAAGTGTTAGAAGTATTTTAACTCTCCATGCATATAGACTTATCACCATAGCTTAAATTTTTGGCATGTTGTAGCGTCTTTCAAAGGGAACATTCCCTGATTTTTCCAAATTTAGAGGAGTCGCCTAGACAGAGATCCATATTTTTCAAGTTTATGCACATTATTTTCCTAATTTAATCATAATAATTAGCATGTTGCTTATAAAAATCCAAGAAAATTTTGGAAGGTTTACTATTGCTAGAGAACCTTTATGAAAATTTTTCATGAGTCAAGTCATTTAAAATGCACCTAATTTTCACAAACACTAAATCAATAAGATAATTAATTTTGGAAAATATGAACAACAAAATGACTTGATTTTTTATCTCCACTATTTTATAATATCCACAAAACTCCCTATAAAAATTTCAAAGCATTTTGAGTACATTTGATGGTCTAAGTTGATTTTCCAAGTTAAATATCTTTTTTGGCACTTAAATGATTTTTCAAAAATCAAAATATAACTCAAAAATTTATAAAAACTTATTTTTTGAGTTCTCTCTCATCAGGGGTACTTTATAAAAATAAAATGGTATTAAAAATCACAAAAATAATAAAATTTATGAAAATGTTATAAATTGTTTCCTAATCACTTAGGAACAATTAGAATATTTTTTTTTGGTTTTCTAAATAAAGATATTGAATTTTAAAGCTTAAAAATGATTTTTTAAAGGCTTAAAAATGGGTTTTTACTAAAATAATTCTAATAAAAGAAATAGAATATAAAAAAATATAAAATCTTCTTCTCTAAGTTCTCTGACCTTAGGGAGACTTTTCAAAAATAAAAAACTTAATTTTTTCCATTTAAAATATTTTACATGTAATAAATATTCTAGAAATGAAAATAATTCTTAAAAATCAAATAAAATTCAAAATATCATGAAATTTGGTTCAAATGCTTCTCTACTCTATGTCTAACTCCAGTAAAAATTTTAAGGGATTAGAAGTTTCCTTGGTCAAGTTAGGAATTTTCTTTGAAAAATCCTTTTTTTGCATGAAAATAATTATATAAATTAATTAAATTTTCAAAAATCACATTTTCTCTTCTGATGTCTTAATTGACCCCTGAATGAGGTAGCATAAAAATTTCAAAGTCATTTGAATTGAATTTGACAAATTATAAAGCGTTAGAGCCTTAAGGCCAAAATATGTAATTTTGGAAACTTAGGCTTAATTAACATTTAGGCTTAATTCAAGAAGAAAAATGGGTAACCTCTGATTTTAATCAATTTATTTGATGTTTGAAACACAAGGGGATAATTGGTAGAAACCAACCTCACTTTTTTAATTGAAAAGATAAGCTAATAAACTTCTAAATTATTAAAATTTAGGAAGTTTATTAAAATAAAATGAACCAAGAACTCAGGGGTATGACTTTTGAAGTCAATAATTAATCAATCTAATACCCCTATTTTGATTTTCAAATAAAATTTAAATCATGAATCATGACCACTTAAAGCCTAACCTTTTCAAAACTAATTAAGACACTCACCTAGGTCTTAAGGGCTTAGTAATGACTTAGGCTAAATCAAGTTCATTTAAATAAGGATTAGAAAAGTAAACATCATTTAAAATTAAAACATCCTTTAAACACTACAAGCCCAACTAGGATCAAAATTTGGCTAAGTGTTCCAATAACAATAACTTGCCTCTTTAAGAGTCTTTACCCACATAATTTTCAAAATGAAATTACAGATGATAATTACCCTATTCTTAGGGATAATTGAGACATCAGTGTTCACTGAGCATTAAGGGTATTTACAGGATAACTTATTAAGCAGCATAATAAGTTTAAAAGAACTCGGGATTTTCCACCAGGCAGCGAGAGAGTAGCATGGACCTGCTTCTTTCTCTAGATCTGTTGGACATCTTGAAGATCTACTAAACTTAATATGTTTTGCTTGACAAAATCATCCTTAATTAAATTCCTAAGAACCCACCAAGATATGACATAGGGTTAGGAAAACTACCAAAACCTTACTTTTTCTCTCTATATAAATTGCATTAACATGCATTTTGAGTTTCAGGTGGTGGAACAAGAAGACTCGTCAGGTACGCTTTTCCAGTTTTCAGTGTTGTCTTTCTTATATCTTCATATTGTTCTTTTATACCTGCAAACTTGCATGTCACCTTGCATGAAACTAAAACTATCATGATAGCCCAAAACCAAAACCAAAACCAAAACCAAAACTAAAATCTACCAAGATAAAATTCACCCCCACAACATTCCAAATATAAAACAACCCAAAATTTAATCACAAACATCACACAAAACTAGAGTTGCAACTAAATTAAGACGTCTCTATCGGATGATCGAAAATTCCTCGGAGGAGGTAACTACAGTTGCTAACGAGACTTCTCGCGATCTAAATGAAATTATGGAACTCATTAAGTTGAGTTTAGTAAATTCATTTGGACTAAGTGAATCCAATAGAAAATAGTGGTGCCGGAAGGAGGGAACCGTGGGATCCTAATTGGTGTCGCTCTAATCAACTTTAATATGCCCCCATAAAATTTAAAGAACTTTAACCATAGGGCCACTTGATTTAACATCATAACTTGACACACTAGAAAACTCAAACTCGTTGCGGTAAGGAGCATGGGGCTAGCATGGTGGGCAGCGCGGCCATCTTCAACAGCAAAACCTGTCTTCCCCAGCTAAACCAATCTTCCTTCCTTAGATATAAACAACAAAGCCATATGACTTCGAGGTTGCTTGCTTATGCAACGTAAATCCTCACCTTATCCTTAGGCCTTTGTATAGCCTTGCTATACAATATAAGCCCTAACTCGTCTTAGGATTCCCAGGTTATCGTTTGTCACGACCTAAACCCTCACATCTTCCAGGCTATTTGTGTGATCGTTTCACATGAATGTAAGCCCTAACTAATAAAATTGGCAGGATAAAACACCTAAATATTTCTCCTTAAAATTGAAGCCAAACATTAAGATAACTTGGGAAGTCGCCGAGGTTCTCCTCTGGATCCATGACATCTCCTATATCTTTTTTCTTTGGACTCTACAACAAAGTGTTTCAAATTTGAGTCATTCCCCTTTCACACCTCTACGTCTGATCTCATTGAAAAGTAATATCCTTTGAAATTCCTTGAAGATAATATTTCCTTATTTTTATCAAGAGTCTTCTTAGGTGACTTTGGTCATTTAAGATGTAATTAACTATAGGGGCTTGTCCTTATAGGAAGCATGTCCGAACCCAGCTTAATATAAACTCTATTTAATCCTTTATATTAAAAAGGGGAACTTATCGACAAATACAAAGGTTTCACAGACCAAATGGATGTCATATATTCCTTAGTTTATTGGATCGAGTCTCATCCTCAAGTCTTGTGTTTATCCTTCGGGATAGATACATGATTTGAGGTACAGTGCTCTTTCATTTAAACTATGAAAAATATGAGGTCATTTTAATTTCATATTTTTCTAAAACTAAATATATATGTAAATTAAAACGTCTTTCTGAAGCTAATGATGGGACTTCGATTCTGATGACCGACAGCTTTATACGTGCAACTCTCAATCCAAAAATAGCGCCGACAGCTTCTGCCGACTCTGCTGGGGACAAGATTTTCTTTCCATTCAAATCAAGAAATATTATCTTCACACATCGGTAATGTGTCCATGTCCCTCTTGGATCAAATTACCCTTCTTTTGTTGGCAGACTTTACCCATTTCTTTCTTGGGAAAGTACGGTCAACTTTTTGAACTTCAGGACTGTCTGTTCAAACACCTTTAAATAGAGGGGTTCAAGAGGTCATTAAGGACTCTTTAAATTTTCATGTGGGGTCGGATTTTCAATAGGTGTGGGTGGACTAGTTCCTCCTTGGTGTTGTTCGTTGCAAAGTTGGTCCCGCACTGGATCTTAAACTTTGCATTTCTTTGTCTCCTTCGAGTTTGGTTTACTTTTCTATGAATCAAGCCAAGTTGTTGCCCATTTTTGCGCTTATTTAATTTGTTAATTCAAACTCTTCAATGCTTTAATCACAAGTGAATAACAAATTTGAAAAATAAAATAATAAAGAATGCCCAGTTCATAAGACAAGTGCGTCAATTTGAGTACTTCTGTCAAAACTGCAAGGCACGGGACATTGCTGACTTTTGAAAATTCTTCAAATGACAGGGACAATATCTTCGCCATGGTTGATCTTTTCTTTTGCCTCTGGAATGGAGTTCACTGTCAATAGGGATGAACTGTCTGACCTGGCAGTTATTAAGTTTGGACAAGGGCTCGATGATATTGGAGTTAAGTTCGGGAAGGTGGGCATCGCAGTGATGAACTTTGAAACAGATAAGTCCGTGGTGCTTATTGTAGAGTTCAACTTGAAGTATACCAAAGAATTTTCCTCTTAAAAGGTCTTGATTGAAAAGAGCCCTGCTAGTGTTAAAAATTCTGTCGTTGGGAGCGTTGAGATTTCTCCGAGAACTGTTTTTACTCCTACTACCAGATACACTGTCACCGTGCCAACTGTTTTGTCGAGTAAGGGAAAAGAAATTCTACATGAGGAAGAGTCAGTTGAACAACAAAGCCATAGAACTTTGAGGTTGCTTTCTTATGCAACGTAAATCCTCACCTTATCTTTAGGCCTTTGTATAGCCCTGCTATACAATATAAGCCCTAACTCGTCATACGATTTCAAGGTTGTTGTCATAACCTAAACCCTCACATCTTTCAGGCTATTTGTGTGATCGTTTCACACGAATGTAAGCCCTAACTAATAAAATTGGCAGGATGAAACACCTAAATATTTCTCCTCAACACTGAAGCTAAACATTAAGATAACTTGGGAAGTCACCGAGGTTCTCCTCTGGATCCATGACATCCCTAGATCTTCCTTCTTTGGACTCTACAACAAAATGTTCCAAATTTGAGTCATTCCCCTTTCACACCTCTATGTCTGATCTCATTGAAAATTTATATCCTTTGAAATTCCTTGAAGATAATATTTCANACACCTCTATGTCTGATCTCATTGAAAATTTATATCCTTTGAAATTCCTTGAAGATAATATTTCATTATTTTATCGAGAGTCTTCTTAGGTGACTTTGGTCATTTAAGATGTAATTAACTATAGAGGTTTGCCCTTATAAGAAGCATGCCCGAACCCAGCTTAATATAAACCTTATTTAATCCTTTATATTAAATAGGGGAGCTTTTCGGCAAATACAAAGGTTTGGCAGACCAAAGGGATGTCATATATTCCTTAGTTTATTTGATCAAGTCTCATCCTCAAGTCTTGTGTTTATCTTTCGGGATATATACAGGATTTGAGGTACAGTGCNATATATATATATATATAAATTAAAACGTCTTTCCGAAGCTGGCGACGGGACTTCGATTCCGGTGACCGACAGATTCTTACGGGCAACTCTCAATCCAAAAATAGCGCTGACAGATATGTTATTGAATGATCTGCTAAATTTAGAGCTACAGTAGTAGGGGTAATTTCTCCTAATCCTAATCTTTTAAATGTTGATAATTGAATAAGGTTAATGCTTGCACATAAATCACATAAAGCTTTCCCATATAATCTGTCTCTTATTGCACATCGAATAGTAAAGCTACCAGGATCTTTAAGCTTTTTAGGAAGCTCTTTCTAAATTATAATACTGCACTCCTCACTAAGTACGACAGTCTCATTATCTTCAAACTTCCTTTTCATACTGAGAATATCCTTCATAAACTTTATATAGCTTGAGATTTGTTCTAAGGTTTCAGCAAATGGAATATTAATTATATGCTTCTTAAAAATTTCCATAAATTTTAAAAATTTCTTATCCAACTTCTGTTGACGAAGTCTCTGAGGAAATGGAGATGGTGGTTTTTTCAAATCAATTTTCAACGGAGAAATAGGACGTTCAGAATCTTTTGGACCGGTCTCTTCTGNGGAGTGGTGGTTTTTTCAAATCAATTTTCAACGGAGAAATAGGACGTTCAGAATCTTTTGGACCGGTCTCTTTTAATTCTTTAATTGCTTCTCTCTCTACTTTAGCTTCTTTTTGAACCTTACCTTTCAACTCTTTTCCGCTTCTAAGTTAAACGGCTTTTACTTGCACTTTATTCTGGTCTTATGAATTTACTTCAGTGTTACTAGGAAGTGTTCCGCAAGATCTATTACTTAATGAATTTTTTATTTGTCCAAGTTGATTTTTAATATTTATAATTGTAGCTCCTAGACTTTGTAACTGACTTCCCATTTGTAACACCACTTCTTCTATGGATAACTTATTCTCCTTAAATTGTGAATTATTATTGAAACCTGGAAGACAAGTAGATCTATTATTATTATTCCCTTAGATGTTCCAGCTTCCTAATGGGTTTACTTGGTTGCTACCCTATTATTGATTATTACGACCTGAAGTATTATTCTAGTTAAAGTTGGGATGGTTCTTCCAACTTGGGTTATAATAGTTTGAATATGATTTATTCTGCTTATTTTTTATAGCATTCAAAGTCTATAATAATGCTTTAGAATATACCATTTGCCCTAATGAATTCTCTTCAATCATAGAAACTGGTTGTTCCAAATTGGTCTAACTTCCTTGAAATTTCAGCAACTTGATTTGCTAACATAATAAATGCATAAGATTCATGAATATTGGCTACTTTTGTAAGATTTACCCTCTCAGAAGGCCATTGAAAATTATTAGTAGTCATTTCTTCAATTAAAGTATAAGTGTCATGAAATGGTTTTGACATCAATGAACCACCAGCAACGGCTTTGATAATAGATTTAAGAGTCTCAGCTAATCCATTATAAAAATTTTGAATTATTAACCAATCTAGTATAGCATGGTGTGGACACTTTCTTAAGAGTTCTTTAAATCGTTCTCATGCTTCATAAATAGATTCCCCTTCAAACTAATTAAAAGATGTAATATCATTTCTAAGCTTAGCAGTTTTTTATAGTGGAAAATATTTAGCAATGAATTTTTGTGTTAAATCACCCCAAGTTCTGATAGATCCCGGTGCTAACAAATGCAATCATATCTTATCTTTATCCCTCAGTGAGAAAGGAAATAACATAAGTCTATGGCATCATCGATATACCATCGTATTTAAATGTAGCGCATAATTCTAAAAAATTGACAAGATGTAAATTTGGATCTTCAATTGGTGATCCCCCAAACTGATTATTTGATACCATTTGGATTATAGCATATTTAAGCTCAAATAAATTAGCCACTACAGTAGGTTTTTGAATACTACAATGAAATTCATCCACCGTAGGGTTAATATAATCTCTTAATAGTCTAAATTCTTGATGAATTTCAGCATTTTGATTATTTTGATCTGTCATTTCTGTAATTTTTTTTAGATTTTTCAAAATGTTTAATTTTTTTATTTTTTTAACAGTTCTTTCTAATTCAGAATCATAGGGCACTAGTCCTTCAAAACCTAAACTATGCATACACTAACATAAAATAAAAATAAGATACTTGATATAAAAACACAAAGCTAAAATACTCTTATAAAAATTCTTAGAGTTTAAATAAGGCTTTCTAAAAATAGAAATTTATTTTAAATTAAATTATAATTTAATTTCAATCCCAAATTGAATTGAAATCTTAATTGAAATTTAAACTACAATCCTAATTTTTATTTTTTCTTAATTTTAATCCCCAGCAACGACGCCAAAAACTTGATCCCAACTGTTCTTATGCAACAGTATAACAATGTATGCAAGTATATTCTCCACTTATCTTTCCTACTTTGCAATAGCATCAAAAACCTGATCCTGAAGAAAATAAAAATTCTATTTTTTAATTTATATATATATATATATATATATTGGGACACTACGTAAGTATACATATCGTTATCAAGTAATATAGGACTTTTTGATTAAGCCCTGAATATCGAACCCACAGGGATTGTTCACAATATGCACTATTAAGTAACAAACTTCTATTTTAAAAAGA
>JXCR01147876.1:148971-172548 GCA_002079205.1 Phalaenopsis hybrid cultivar | reverse complement strand
AAAAGAAGAAAATCTAGCATGATAGAAAGATTCTAAGAAAGGATTTTGAGCCTGGACAAGAGGTTTTATTATAAAGTACTTGATAGAAATTATTTTCCAGAAAAGTTAAGTCTAGGTGGATGGGGCCATTTAATGTTATAAAAGTTTATCCTTATGGGGATGTGGATATTAAAGATCTAAAACTTGAACGTATAATTAAAGTAAACGGACATAGGTTGAAACCTTATATTGGTGAAAGCAAGCCCTTTTAAAAAGAAACTTCGTTGTTGGGTCAGTCCGAGTAAAATATTTGGATATGTCGGGTTGACGACGTTAAATCATGAGCTTTGTGAGAGGCATCCCACAAAATCTATTTGTGTGGTTTGATTCGTGTTTGTCAATGATGTTATGTCATGACTTTTTATTGCTAAAGCAACATTCTTAAAACATCATTTAAGGATTTAAACATGATTGGAACTTGAAAGATTTGATGATATGCGAAACGGTGTTCACTAAGGCATTGGCGCCTAGTGATCCTGATTTTATATGATAGTATGATGTATGCAGTTATAATCTTAATTTTTATTTACTTATAATTCCTACTTTGCAATAATGCCAAAAACTTGATCCTATGCAATGGCTAGGCAAAAACTTGACTTCTAAGCAAATAAGAACATAGTTATTATATTTAAATAAGAGATACTACACAAGTATATGTATCATTATTGAGTAATATATGAATTTTTAATTAAGCCCTGAAATCAAAAGAGATTAGATAACAAATTCTACTTTTCAAAATATTCTTACTCAAAATATAGATGTTATAATAAGAATGAAAGTTCGATTCTTTTTGTCATTTTTTATAATTGAAAGTAAAGTAAATAAGTAACTAAATTTAACTAGATATTTGTAAGATGAAGTCAATATAAATAAAATATATTTTTCCTTATCATAAATCAGTAACAAGTATAGGAGTTATGTTGTGGAAGTATTCAAATTTTGTTGTTCCAAATAGGAGCAATAGTATTCTTTACCCTTACTAGAGATGCTATAAAGAACCTTGACTAATTAAAATTGTAAATAGTCTTGAAGACGTGTTAGGTAGGAAAGATACTAGCTCTCACTCTAGAGTTCTCTCTTCTCGCTCAACCTGGGCGCTAACATCTCATATCAAAACTTACAACTATAAACCAAAATGGGGGCTTTAGCCTGTCACTCTAAAACCCTCTAATTCTACACCCTTCAAAGTTTATTTTCATATTTATTTGCACTCAATCATATGAATTACTTTCTTATCCATAAAATCTCATATGATTCTTACCATTAGTTGACTAAGACAATACCATCTCAGACCTTACATGTTCTCACAACAAATATTAACATCTTAATTGACCAAATAAAGAAGTAAATGAAGTACAAGGTTTAAAATCATCACAAGTTATTCAAATATTAAAGATTAATACTTAACACAACTTCCATCCAATACTTAATCACTTATCGTTTTAAGGAAAAAGATAAAGAAAATACTCAGAATTCATGGAGAAAACACAACCACACTTAAATTTAAAAGTAGAAATCATGCAAACAAACAAGAAGTCTAAATTAAAATTAAATGTAGTCACAAAGATAAAAAATTATCTCAAATCCTCACCACCAAACTCTTGAAGTTCCTTTGAATCTCTTCTCTTTCTTTCTCCTACAATACTCTCTACTCACACACTTCAACTCCTCTCTTCGTCTCCTCTCTAAAAATATCCTAACTAATCTAAAAGAGAGGCGTCAGCGGTGTCTAGAGGGGGGGAGTTACTCCTCTCTAGTGCGCTGGGAGGAAGACTTAAAGAAGACTCCTCAATCCAACCCAAGCCCTTCCTTTATAATTTTTCAAAAGGTTCCTTGGTGTCTCTACAAAATGTGTCCACATTCAATAAATTTTACAAATGTTGCCATTAATTATTTCCTACGTTTTCACCGAGGGTTCCTTCAAACACCTCTTCAAAAATTTGTCCAAATTCATTGAATTATCAAGTAACTACTTCTGGCGCTTAAGTGCAAGGTACTTGGTGCTTAGGCACAACCTTCTCGATTTTACTGGCGTGTAAGCCTTGNTGCAGTTATAATCTTAATTTTTATTTACTTATAATTCCTACTTTGCAATAATGCCAAAAACTTGATCCTATGTAATGGCTAGGCAAAAGCTTGACTTCTAAGCAAATAAGAACATAGTTATTATATTTAAATAAGAGGNCGTTAGCGGTGTCTAGAGGGGGGGAGTTACTCCTCTCTAGTGCGCTGGGAGGAAGACTTAAAGAAGACTCCTTAATCCAACCCAAGCCCTTCTTTTATAATTTTTCAAAAGGTGCCTTGGTGTCTCTACAAAATGTGTCCACATTCAATAAATTTTACAAATGTTGCCATTAATTATTTCCTACGTTTTCACCAAGGGTTCCTTCAAACACCTCTTCAAAAATTTGTCCAAATTCATTGAATCATCAAGTAACTACTTCTGGCGCTTAAGTGCAAGGTACTTGGTGCTTAGGCGCAACCTTCTCGATTTTACTAGCGTGTAAGCCCCAGTTCTATGCACTTAGGCTCCACAGTTCTTTTGCACACCTACTTCTTTTTTGCTCTAAATTTGATCCTTTTTCATTTCTTTTACCATTTTTTATACATTTGATTGTACCTGAAAGAAAAACTCACAAATACCTTTCATTAAAGCACAATATCTCAAAAATAGGTATAAAAATGTGTACATAAAGGTTATATCTTTTAGGAGTATCAAAATCACCCAAACTTAAATGTTACTTGTCCTCAAGTGACACTCCAATCTTTCAAAACCAAAATAAGTAGATTATGTAAATAAATTTCTTTAAGATATTCTAAAATTTTGATCTAGAAATATAATAGTCCAATTTAAAAAAATTTTGTATATGAGACCAATTTAGAGTTTAGAAATTTTTAATGTAAAGAAGTTTGAAAATATGAATTTCTATCCAGTTCAGAAATATATGTAAATTTTTTNGCTTACGTAAATAAATTTCTTTAAGATATTCTAAAATTTTGATCTAGAAATATAATAGTCCAATTTAAAAAATTTTAGTATATGAGACCAATTTAGAGTTTAGAAATTTTTAATGTAAAGAAGTTTGAAACTATGAATTTCTATCCAGTTCAAAAATATTTGTAAATTTTCCAAATATAGAGTTTAGGCATTCTATCTTCTCCACTTATATTTTTTTATTAAGAATAATTATACTTACTATATTATATTCTTAAGCTTAAGAGTTTCTCAAGTCTTATACTTTAAAAAGATTAGATGTGGAACCAATTTTTGATTAGGCACTAATCCACAAGCTTCTCCTCCATTTTTCAACTTTCTTTATGTTTTTCTTTTTTTCTTTTATCTTATTTTATTTCTTTTTTCAGGTGAGGATTACTATATCTAGATAGGCCTTTAATGATTTTGAATTCTACTCCTTCTTTCCTAAAGCAAATTTATGATATAAATCTTTTACTTAAAAATAATAATTTTGAAAATTATTTTTAATAAAATAAATTTAAGCATTGAAAATAAAAGTCTAACCTTTCTGTATTTTTTAAAAATATAATTTCTCCTACTAAAGATAGTTACACAATATTTATCAATTCTACACAAAAAATTATTGGCATTAAGTTCTCATCATTACNTAATTTTGAAAATTATTTTTAATAAAATAAATTTAAGCATTGAAAATAAAAGTCTAACCTTTCTGTATTTTTCAAAAATATAATTTCTCCTACTAAAGATAGTTACAAAATATTTATCAATTCTACACAAAAAATTATTGACATTAAGTTTTTCATCATTATTATAGGTTTCAATTAAATTCTCTTACTCATTTCTATATTCAAAAGTTTACTTCCTTAATATAACTTCATATACATAATTATTTTTTTTCAAATAAAAATTAAATTTATTTGTAGTACATTTAAGAACAAATAAAATTTAAGTTTTAGAAAATTTTTTATCCCCCTAAACTTAAATTTTTAATAAGATAAAACATCTTAGCATTATATTTATATATAGGAAGGAATAAAACTAAAAATGACATGCTTACAAGAATTTTTATATCCTAAATATACAAGTACAAAAATNAATTAAATTCTCTTACTCATTTCTATATTCAAAAGTTTACTTCCTTAATATAACTTCATATACATAATTATTGTTTTTCAAATAAAAATTAAATTTATTTGTAGTACATTTAAGAACAAAAAAAATTTAAGTTTTAGAAAATTTTTCATCCCCCTAAACTTAAATTTTTAATAAGATAAAACATCTTAGCATCATATTTATATATAGGAATGAATAAAATTGAAAATGACATGCTTACAAGAATTTTTATATCCTAAATATACAAGTACAAAAAGTTTAAACAAGAGTAAAAATTAATTGATAAAATTTTAATTTAACTTTAAAATATATAGATTTATTAGACTTCTATGTAGTGGAGGATAACATAAAAACAAACAAGCACACTAACAAAAATTTACAACAACAACATAAAGAAAATACTTGGTAGTAGATTGAAAATTTTAAACATTAAGTTCTTAAGTGAAAGTTAGTAATATTCTAAACTTTCCTAAAATTTAGGATTAAGTTCAACAGAAACTAACAAAATATACTAATCAACACAGTTATAACAATTACTACCACAAAAATAAAATAAAATTACTCACAATAACATAAATACATAACAACAGTGTCTAACAGAACAAAACACAAACAATAGTAGCAGTCTCAACAAGAACGACATAAAACAAATTAACAGTATAATATAACTATACTACATAAAGTTCACAACAAAAAAAAAAAAAAACTAAAATACTCAGTTTAATCCTCCTCCTCCTCATCTTCATCAGTATTATTGCTATCCCNAATTTAACTTTAAAATATATAGATTTATTAGACTTCTATGTAGTGGAGGATAACATAAAAACAAACAAGCACGCTAACAAAAATTTACAACAGCAACATAAAGAAAATACCTGGTAGTAGATTGAAAATTTTAAACATTAAGTTCTTAAGTGAAAGTTAGTAATATTCTAAACTTTCCTAAAATTCAGGATTAAGTTCAACACAAACTAACAAAATACACTAATCAACACAGTTATAACAATTACTACCACAAAAATAAAATAAAACTACTCACAATAACATAAATACATAACAGCAGTGTCTAACAGAACAAAACACAAACAATAGTAGCAGTCTCAACAAGAACGACATAAAACAAATTAACAGTATAATATAACTGTACTACATAAAGTTCACAACAAAAAAAAAACTAAAGTACTCAGTTTAATCCTCTTCCTCCTCATCTTCATCAGTATCATTGCTATCCTAAAAGGCATTAGGCTCATAAGATGGATATTGTGGATATGAGAAAAAACTACACTTTGGTCACCCCACATTACAGATGAGTGAAATTTCTCCTCATAATCATTATTGCTCCTCATATAACCATCTCTATGATCTACAAAATTCTCTTAATTTAATACTTTGTCTGTTGTATAATTGATGTTATTTAACATATTTGTAATAAATGTGACTGTGAATCAGAACCAGAAGTCTAACCTTGTGATGTCGATGCACATGAGGTAGAAGCATGAGAAGTAGAGGCACCTCAAATCCTAGAAAATCCTCCTCTTCAGCCAAATATCAAATGTTATGAATAAGACTTCACATTAACACTTGTGATGAGCTTTAGAGGCTGCAGTATCTCTTCTCATCTATCTAATCTAACTCCTTCCTGTTCACATAAGGAAAAGATCAAGGATGCAAATCCCAAACCTGTAATAGTAGCAACAAAAATAGAACTGGTGATAGTCTGATAAATCAGAGATCCAATGTCAATTGGCATGAACTGTTGAATGCAATAGTTCAAGGTAGCTCTATCTTGAGTAACTTTGCTGAGGTGGTTGGTTGGTAGTAGACGAGTAGAAATAAAGTAGTGCCATGCTTTTGATGTAGCGCCTACTTTTATGAGGGAAGTTGACACTTCTTTCATTTGTGATCTTCCACAGTCCTCTTCCACCAGTCAATGACGATATAATCTATTTCAACTCCTCCTCAGTCGGCCTATAATTTGAATAAAAACATAATGTAGTAGGGAGAAGCTGGTAAAACATATTTATTACCTCAGGGGAGAAAAAAATTAATTTTACTTGAGCCAAGTCTTGATCTTCTTCAGCTTCAGAGAGATTAGAGTAAAACTCCCGAACAACAGAAATCACAGCCATAACAGAAAAACAGCAAAATCGTTCTCACTGTCGGCAAATAATCAAACCTTCCACTTCTCCACTTGGACTTTTAAAAAATCTCTCAGGAATCAGTTTTCTCGACTGCAGTGCGTCGTTATACCTATCATGAGCTTTCGTGCTAATAAACTTGGTTGAATCAAAATGGGACTTCCCTTTACTCCTCTTCATTCTTGGGGCCATTTCCAAAAATCATTTAAAATTCATAATAAATTCTAAATTTATTACTAAATCACTAAAATAACTTTTAAAAGCTTAAACTATTATTTCTATGTATTTTCCACAGGGTTTTCTCAAATTTTCACCATGAATAATGATTTTTGGTCAAATCCATAATGTGCTCAAAATACATGGTGAAAATAAAAAATATTTACATAGAAGTGAAGCTCTTACCTCCAAAAGATCAAATCTAGCAAATTTGGCTTGAATCCACTAAGAAATCTCCACTTTAGAAGAAGCCCTAACACCTAAATCGTGAACTCGAATGAAGAAGACGACGACGAGGGGGAAAAATGGTGGTTATTAAAGGGGAAAAATCTAAATCACTTAGTGAAGGGGAAAAATCACTTAACACCTAACACCTAAATCACTTAACACTTAACACCTAACACCTAAATCACTTAGTGAAGGGGAAAAATTTTCACCTTTAACCTTTCGAGAACCGGTTTAAGTGAACCGACACTTAAACGAGACTGGTTCGGCATGTAGGTTCCTGCCTATCGGGTTGTCCAACACTTAAGCGCGTGGTCTTGGCGCTTAGGCGTCAGTACATGAATTTTCATATTTTTGATTTTAAGTAAAATGCACATCTAGCCTAATTCAACCACCCCTAAATGGTCTTATAAATCTTTAATAACTATTTTGTTCCCCTTCAACTCTCCTCTTTCTTAAATTCACCAATATTAACAAATTTGATTCAACATAAAATAACTCAAAATTTTACACACAATAAACATTTATATTAATTCACAAATAAATACAAACATTTGTGATCCATAATTTCTCAATATAGAGAGTCTTGGATGAGATAATTCTTAAGCACAAACACTAAGCAAACTTAACACTAAAATTACATAAAATAAACTTAGCATTAACATCACAACACCTAGCACAAATAAACACTTAACTTAGAACTGAATTCCACTCTCNATAAAGTAGTGCCATGCTTTTGATGTAGCGCCTACTTTTATGAGGGAAGTTGACACTTCTTTCATTTGTGATTTTCCACAGTCCTCTTCCACCAGTCAATGATGATATAATCTATTTCAACTCCTCCTCAATCGGCCTATAATTTGAATAAAAACATAATGTAGTAGGGAGAAGCTGGTAAAACATATTTATTACCTCAGAGGAGAAAAAAATTAATTTTACTTGAGCCAAGACTTGATCTTCTTCAGCTTCAGGGAGATTAGAGTAAAACTCCCGAACAACAGAAATCACAGCCATAACAGAAAAACAGCAAAATCGTTCTCACTGTCGGCAAATAATCAAACCTTCCACTGCTCCACTTGGACTTTTAAAACATCTCTCAGGAATCAGTTTTCTCGACTGCAGTGCGTCGCTATACCTATCATGAGCTTTCGTGTTAATAAACTTGCTTGAATCAAAATGGGACTTCCCTTTACTCCTCTTCATTCTTGGGGCCATTTCCAAAAATCATTTAAAATTCATAATAAATTCTAAATTTATTACTAAATCACTAAACTTAACTTCTAAAAGCTTAAACTATTATTTCTATGTATTTTCCATAGGGTTTTCTCAAATTTTCACCATGAATAATGATTTTTGGTCAAATCCATAATGTGCTCAAAATACATGGTGAAAATAAAAAATATTTATATAGAAGTGAAGCTCTTACCTCAAAAAGATCAAATCTAGCAAATTTGGCTTGAATCCACTAAGAAATCTCCACTTTAGAAGAAGCCCTAACACCTAAATCGTGAACTCAAATGAAGAAGACGACGACGAGGGGGAAAAATGGTGTTTTCGGGTTAATTTTTCACCTTTAACCTTTCGGGAACCGGTTTAAGTGAACCGACACTTAAACGAGACTGGTTCGGCATATAGGTGCCTACCTATCGGGTTGTCCAACACTTAAGCGCGTGTTCTTGGGGCTTAGGCGTCAGTGCATGAATTTTCATATTTTTGTTTTTAAGTAAAATGCACATCTAGCCTAATTCAACCACCCCTAAATGGTCTTATAAATCTTTAATAACTATTTTGTTCCCCTTCAACTCTCCTCTTTCTCAAATTCACCAATATTAACAAATTTGATTCAACATAAAATAACACAAAATTTTACACACAATAAACACTTATATTAACTCACAAATAAATACAAACATTTGTGATACATAATTTCTCAATCCAGAGAGTCTTGGATGAGATAATTCTTAAGCACAAACACTAAGCAAACTTAACACTAAAATTACATAAAATAAACTTAGCATTAACAATACAACACCTAGTACAAATAAACACTTAACTTAGAACTTAATTCCACTCTATTTCTAATGGAACGAATCCTGACCTTTCATTAGTTTCTCCTTAGGCATTTGGAATATTGATCTAATAGAACGAACGGTGATGAAGAACTCTGGTTGAGTCTTCTCAATCCATTTGTTTTTCAAATGCATAGCCTTGTCCGCTTCTTCTATAAAACTTGTGTGGCTAAATTACATCTTAAGTTGCCATATAATATGCTCCAAATGCGTGTTAAGTTCCATCACTTTTACTTCAATTGAAGCCACGTCAGCCTCAATTTTTGTGATTTTTTTCATTATTCCTTCTATACTAAAGGCTAGGAAACCCTTGTGTAACTCTTGCACACTTTGACTAATGAACTTCTTCTTCATAGCTTCCTCCTTCTTCTTCATATCAATCTCCTAATATGACATTTTTTTAAGATCTGTCACTCTTCACTTAAATTTTAGGGTTAAAATTGAAGTGGGGTGAGAATTCTCTTCATTTCCTTATATTTATAAACTTTAGACCAAGACTAAAACTAGACCCGTTCACAAACCACTAAACCATGTTTAAATATTCTAAAAAATGTAATTTAACACATTTAGTTAACTGCCGCGCTTAAGCCCCGAATTTTGGCGCTTAAGCGCCGGTGCATAATTTAGCACTAGGCAGCTTAACGCCTAAATACTCATTCTAACATGTTTATGTCATTTATTAATGTCTTAGAATCATTACTTAATCACTATAAATTCAAAATACTACCACATTTTCTTAATCAAACACACAACATAACATTCAAAATAAAAACACACAGATAACTATGGGTCGCCTCCCACAAAGTGCTTGGTTTAATGTTGTCAGCCCAACATAACCAATGCTTATTCTAGTTGACCCAACATCTTAAGATCATTTAAATTAAGTTGATCCCCTATAAAGTAGGGTTTCAGCCGGTGACAATTCACTTTGAATATTTTCTCAGTTTTAGGATCTTTGATATCCACAGCTCCATATGGATAAACTTTTGTCACAACAAAAGAACCTATCCACCTGGACTTAAGTTTTCCTGGAAATAATCTTAACCTTTCATTATATTGCAAAACTTGTTATCCTGGCTCAAAATTTTTAGTAAGAATCCTTCGATCATGCCACATCTTCAATTCTTTATAAATCTTAGCACTCTCATAAGATTCATTCATTATCTCTTCAAGCTCATTTAATTACAATTGTCTTTTCTCGCCGGCATCCTTTAACTTATAATTAAATTCTTTAATAGCCCAATATGCTTTATACTCAAGTTTAACTAGTAAATGACAAGCTTTCCCAAATACTGGATCAACTGAAGGGCGTGATTCCTTTCAGAACCATCTCAACGCCCCCGAGAAATTGGAGTCTAAGCATCAAGAGATATAGAGGTATGTCAGTCAGAACAGTAGAGATGTCTAACATAATGTCAGATATCAAGGTATTCCTATGAGTCTTGGATTGATTCTAGAGACAAAATGCTTTGATCAATTCAACATGACTATCGATAAGGTGATAAAAATCAACCAAGTCAAACAAAATATATCCATGCAGTTGGATAAGGGAGATGGATCATCCCATGGTGATGCTCTATCACCAAGAACATATCAAAACATCAACAAGATTCTTAAAAAGGTGCACACCATATCATAGTCAGGTTCAAGGCAGACTAACTAGATCAAATGCTAAACAAATAAAGTTGTCTTAGCAACAAAATTCTCTCATTTAGAGCCTAGCCAAAAGGCAAACTGACTCAAATCAAATGAGGCACTCTCAAATAGCCCGAGAGATGTGTATCCCAACTAAACATGGATTGATCAAGACTAGCAAGGTGGTCTAGTTGATACAACAAGTTATCAATAAGAGATTTTGGGTTATCTCCGTGTCGAAGTACAAAACATCTATCATAGCCTTGCTTAATAAGCAGAAAGAGGTAGTATAAGATACCCTTCAAAGCAAAGGCAAGTGAACCCCTCATTGTCAAATGTAGAAAGTCATTCTACATGCAACGTTGGGATATTAAGAGATGCGTTGACAAGAATTTTGCCTAACCAAAAGGGTATTCGCTGAAATAGAGCGATCAACTTCTGTCCTCAAATAAGGTGAGAATCAATGGGGGCGCACCCTGGATCTCCCTTTATCAACATAAGACAAATTCATCTAATGATCAAGAGGAAGCCACAACACTTTCCTAATGACTCATGTAAAGAGTGGGCACATCAAATGAGAGCAAAGTAACTCCATCAGGATCATCAATGGTACCTTGTACAAAATTTGGTACAGTGGCTATAAATACCACACCAAGGGTCCCATGCAACACATCAGCGGGTCTCATAGCATGTATGACGGAAAGTAAATATCCAGGCCTCATAATGGATCGATAGGAAAACCTAGGTCTCCTACTACGAGGGCCTACAGGATAAGAAAAATAAAAAAGTTTGCTCGGACATTTGAAGGATTCAGATAAGGAACTTCTTTCAAGGAAGAGGACCCTATCCTTGTAGAGGGGAAATTAGAATCCCAATAGGTATAGAGATCCATGGTTGAGTCCGCTGTTATAGTTGCAACAATCTGTCTCTATTCTTTTAGACGCCCTTGCCCAATGTAGAGAAAGGCGAGACCTCAGAGAAACCCGGAACAATAAGGGCTAGGACGATCGTCAAACCAAAAAAAAAAATTTCCCATTAAAAATTAAGTTTCTCCTACGATCTTCTTGGTCAAAGAACTCATGGTAGCATAAATAACATATATTACAAGGTGAGAACAACCTGCATCCTGAGGAAGAAAGAAACTCCTAGCAATCCTAGCTGGATTATAGCCAACATAACCAAACAGAGGAGAGAAATGATTCTATGCTGACAAGATTTGAACATCATCCCTTGCCGGAACCAAAATGATTCATGGCAGGGAAATGGTCCACACTGCTAGAGGATAGAAAGAGTGATTCTCAGTCTATGGGATATAAGCATGATCATCGACCTCAACCAAAGAGAGTCGTGGCGGGGACATACCACACCACCAGAGGATAGTACTGTAGAAAGGTAACTCTAGATCTCTTAGATAGTGCAACATCTGCGGGACTGAAAATCCTCAAAGAAACGGAAGAACCTCCAGAGAGGTTGGAAAACACAAAAGAGCATTATAGCACATTGACATCTGGTACTAGCCTCTTCCTTAAGAGAAAAGTATCACCGATACGAGCTACTACAACAAAAAAAGTGCTACAGACCCAACTCCTCTTTTTCAAAGGACGACATGAAGCAAATGTCGAACAGGGTTGTGGTCCACACAACTAGGGACAGTAGCAAAATGACTCACAATTTGGGGCTAAAGGTACCTTCTAAACTGGAATCGAAATAGATACATAAACCTGATGTAAGACTTGCTGCTGAATTCACAACAATCTATTCCTAGTCCTCCTGGCCTTCCCGCCTAATCGGGGAATAGGTGGATCCTCATGGGAAACCAGAACAGAGAGAGAGCCAAGAGAAAAGTCACAACGGTGACAACAGTGACAAACCTACTTCTAAAAGAAGACACAACAGCCTATGGCAGGGAGATCAGTGAGAACACAGAGTGATAGACCAAGAAAAAATCTTTGGGTGCTACGACACTCGAGAGTCGGCCTCTTTTTTTTAAAAGAAGAGGGTGCGACACGATCCACTGCAGCAAAATTAACTCGATATGCACGACTGCCTTTTATGAGGGAGGGCACAAAATAAATGCCTCAGAGGATGTAGGAACAACTCAGTATGCACATCTCCCCTTTTAATGGGGAGGGAACAGAGCAAGCACCTCAAAAGGCATAGGATTATGTAAGGTAATCCCAAAGAGGTGCTCTATGGAACCGAAGGTTATGACACCCTCGGGAGCACAAAAATGCTTGAGAAGAAGAGAAAGGGTTCCCCTAGCGGTAACGATATTGTCCATTTTCTTGCACTTTTGTGTCGCGGGGTAAAAAGTGGGATAACAATCGAAAACAAGGAGAGGTTACGAAACTAATTATGAGGTACAACAACATCAATGCATGAGATAATGCAACAACTAAACTCTAAGAGGTGAGAGAGGGACATAATGCATCGAGTTGCTACCCCTAGCAAATGACACATGGACTAAAAACCAAGGTCTCACAAAAGGCTCCACTATGACTTGAAGGAAGAAAACTAGGTTATGATAATATGAGCGAAACTCCTAGTATATAGAGAGGCTATAACCCCAGAATCAAAACTCCAAGTATGGAGAGAGAGACTCATCCCAGTAGAGTCTCCAGATTATGTTCATTTATTTTTCTCTTATTTATTCTAAAAGGAGTAGTCAGCTTGTCGATCATCATATACTTCCCTTATTTGAATAAATCTCCCTCCTGAATCATATCAGTGATTCGAAGAGGAGAGGAACTGAATAAAAAGGGACATACAACAAAGAGACAAATAAGATAAAAAGTAAAATATGGAGAGTCTACGTGTGATAACCCTCATAAGGATATGCTAAAATGTCTGCCCAAACAAGATTGGGCGGAAGCACCTTAAACCAATATTCGCAAAAGAAGTATCTACCTAGAACATAACCAGAGAGTCAGGTGTATGTAATTATTATGGGGTCAAGAGCACTCCTAGAGGAACGTGTTCCTACTAGTTAATTAAGACTTGGGGATACCTAATAATACTCTCAATAAAAGGAGTTTTGCTTTATATTATCATGAACATAGGGTAATAGGTACTCAAAGGAAGGTTATTTCATCTGGAAACAACCCGGATGCTTCAAAGCTCATGTTAAGCCATCAGACAAAGAGTGCGTCTCTCACATCCCAAATGTGTAGCGGCTCATTGGCATACGGAGCCCACAAAATAACCTAAATCCTCTTGATGGGGGTATCCCAACACGTCAAAGCGTGTCTGAGCCATAAGGGCAGATGACAAATCATCGTATCCCAAATGGGAGGCAACTCATCAACATTGGGCACAAAATGATATCGNACACAGAGTGATAGACCAAGAAAAAATCTTTGGGTGCTACGACACTCGAGAGTCGGCCTCTTTTTTTTAAAACAAGAGGGTGCGACACGATCCATTGCAGCAAAATTAACTCAATATGCACGATTGCCTTTTAAGAGAGAGGGCACAAAATAAATGCCTCAGAGGATGTAGTAACAACTCAGTATGCACATCTCCCCTTTTAATGGGGAGGGCACAGAGCAAGCACCTCAAAAAGCATAGAATTACGTAAGGTAATCCCAAAGAGGTGCTATATGGAATCGAAGGTTATGACACCCTCGGGAGCACAAAAAATGCTTGAGAAGAAGAGAAAGGGTTCCCCTAGCGGTAACGATATTGTCCATTTTCTTGCACTTTTGTGTCGCGGGGTAAAAAGTGGGATAACGATCGAAAACAAGGAGAGGTTATGAAACTAATTATGAGGTACACCAACATCGATGCATGACATAATGCAACAACTGAACTCTAGGAGGTGAGAGAGGGACATAATGCATCGAGTTGCTACCCCTAGCAAATGACACATGGACTAAAAACCAAGGTCTCACAAAAGGCTCCACTATGACTTGAAGGAAGAAAACTAGGTTATGATAATATGAGCGAAACTCCTAGTATATAAAGAAGCTATAACCCCAGAATCAAAACTCCAAGTATGGAGAGAGAGACTCATCCCAGTGGAGTCACCAGATTATTTTCATTTATTTTTCTCTTATTTATTCTAAACGGAGTAGTCAACTTGTCGATCATCATATCTTCCCTTATTTGATAAAATCTCCCTCCTGAATCATATCAGTGATTCGAAGAGGAGAGGAACTAAATAAAAAGGGACATACAACAAAGAGACAGATAAGATAAAAAGTAAAATATGGAGAGTCTACGTGCGATAACCCTCATAAGGATATGCTAAAATCTCTGCCCAAACGAGATTGGGTGGAGGCACCTTAAACCAATATTCGCAAAAGAAGTATCTACGTAGACCATAACCAGAGAGTCAGGTGTATGTAATTGTTATGGGGTCAAGAGCACTCCTAGAGGAACGTGTTCCTACTAGTTAATTACAACTTGGGGATACCTAATAATACTCTCAATAAAAGGAGTTTTGCTTTATATTATCATGAACATAGGGTAATGGGTACACAAAGGAAGGTTATTTCATCTAGAAACAACCCGGATGCTTCAAAGCTCATGTTAAGCCATCAGACAGAGAGTGCGTCTCTCACATCCCAAATGTGTAGCGGCTCATTGGCATACGGAGCCCACAAAATAACCTAAATCATCTTGATGGGGGTATCCCAACACGTCAAAGCGTGTCTGAGCCATAAGGGCAGAGGACAAATCATCGTATCCCAAATGGGCGGCAACTCATCGACATTGGGCACAAAATGATATCAACAAAGTCAAAGGAGTAACAGGGCTCAAAGGGGATCAACAAAAGAAAGGTACAGTAATCCTAGAAGGTAGAGGTAATGATACACNAAAGGAGTAACAGGGCTCAAAGGGGATCAACAAAAGAAAGGTACAGTAATCCTAGAAGGTAGAGGTAATGATGCACCAAAAATATATGCATCTTTAGACCCATATTTTATACATTTTTGGTGATATTGCACTTTAATGGAAGGTATTTTCCATGTTTTATTATAGGTTGTTGATTTTTAGGACTTGGAGCAAATAGGAAGTAAAAAGAATTGAATTTGGAGCAAAAATGGAGAATTTAAAAATTTGTTTAGCACCGACGGTGCCAGATTGGGTGCTGACGGTGCCATTTGACAGAGACTTGGAATTTAATTATAGGCCTCTGGCGCCAGGATGGGCGCTAACGATGCCAGTGTCGGTGGAAGCCCTGTTTTTAGAAGATTCAATAAATTTGGACACTTTTTGAAGAATTTTTTGGATGCNAGACTTGGAATTTAATTATAGGCCTCTGGCGCCAGGATGGGCGCTAACGATGCCAGTGTCGGTGGAAGCCCTATTTCTAGAAGATTCAATAAATTTGGACACTTTTTGAAGAATTTTTTGAATGAACCTATTGGAGAACTGACCTAGGCTCTATTTAGGGCCAAAATTTGATCAGAAACTCCCCCTTCGCACCATTTCAAATTCCTCCACTCCTTTTAGTTTTCCTTTTTACACACCCACGTTCCACACCATTAGTTAGTTATTGTTTTTATAGTTTTTAGTTTTTGTGGTGAGTTTAAGTGTGAGTTCTTCTCTAACAAGTGTTGGAGAGGAAGAGAAGTGAGAGATTTCTTCTTCCTACATTTCCTAAGAGAGGATACAAAGGATTTGCTTTGAGAAAGAGTTTCAGATAAGTGTTGTTTGTGTATTATTGTCATATGAACTTTCTTTTATATATGAAATTTGTGNACACCATTAGTTAGTTATTGTTTTTATAGTTTTTAGTTTTTGTGGTGAGTTTAAGTGTGAATTCTTCTCTAACAAGTGTTGGAGAGGAAGAGAAGTGATAGATTTCTTCTTCCTACATTTCCTAAGAGAGGATACAAAGGATTTGCTTTGAGAAAGAGTTTCAGATAAGTGTTGTTTGTTTATTATTGTCGTATGAACTTTCTTTTGTATATGAAATTTGTGTTTTGTTGTATCTTTCTAATGAAGTCTGAGTAGATTCCTTTATCTTTCTCCCTACTCTGAGATATGGTGAAATGAAGAGATAATGTGGATGTGCCAATGTTAAAATTTAAAATAAATTGTGATGGTTTTCTCAACTTCGGTCTTAATTTACTTTTTGATCAGACCAATTAAATTGTTAAAATATGTTGTAAAACATATGATCTGGGAAATGGAGTATGAGTTCTACAATAGAGTGAGAATCACATTTAAGTCCATGAAGGAGTATTTTTTTCATGGAATTAAGTGCAAATAAATAGGGAAATATACTTTGCTAGGTGTAGAATTGGAGATTTCTAGGGTGACAGACTAAAAATCTCCAATTAGATCTTAGTGTTTAAAAACTAAAGCTAGAGTTAACCGTCAGGGGAAGGGAAGTGGGAGCTCTAGAGTGGGAGCTAGAATCCTCCTAGCCTAGCCATGGATTTAGGGACTAAACCTAAGATTAACTAATGATTTTCTATAACACTGAATCAGGGTAGAGAATTAAAATTGCTCTTATTTGTCACAATACATGTCTAAACCATTTATCTCATTTCATTTCACCAAAAACTAATTATAGTGGGAAGATGCTTTTTATTATTACAAAACTTCATCACACAAACATAGTTTAGTAGTTATTAATTTTAAACTCTACTTTTAAATTCCGTTAGTAGTAAATAATTTAGATTTGATAGTATCTTAAACATTCAAAATTAGTGACAGTAATTTCAATTGATTTATGTGAATTTCCTAGTTAATGTATCATTTCAAATTTAAGCCTTCCTCGTGGGATCCTATTTGGGACTTAAAAAGAAAGTATTATTACTTGATAATGATACATATACTTAGGTAGAATCTCAACTTTAAGTGCTTAACGTTATTATTCATAAAATACCACATCAACTTTTAGGTGTCGTTGTAAAGCGGAGTCAACTTTATAAATTTTACACAACTATATTTTTCAGGATCAAGTTTTTGTCGCCGTTGCTGGGGAAGGTAACAATAAATTAAATAGATTTGGTAAATTAGGAAATTTAGAGATAAAATAATACAAAATACAAAATATCAAAAAAATTATAAAATTAAAAATCCAAAAATAAATAACTATATGNAAGTTTATGAGAAGGAAGAGATGAAAAGTGACCATAATGAAAATGAGCAAACACAAGTTCCTTTAGAAAAACATTACCTCCGTTTCCTCAATGACTAAAATAGAAGAATAAAGACAAACAATTTACAAAATTTTTGGAAATCCTTACAAAGTTAATGATAAACAACCCTTTCATTGAAGCTTTGGAACAAATGCCAAATTATGTGAAATTTATGAAAGATATGCTAAATAAGAAAAGGAAGTTTGCAGATCATGAGACTGTTGCACTTAGTGAAGAGTGTAGCGCTATTATTCAGAAAAACTTCCTGAAAAGTTAAAAATTTTTGGTAGTTTTACTATACTTTGTGCAATTGATGAAAAGTTTTATGGAAAATCTTTATGTGATTTAGGAGCAAGTATGAATCTTATGCCTCTATCAATTTTTTAACGTTTAGATTTAGGAGAGATTTCCCTTACTATTGTAACTCTTCAATTAGTTGATTGATCAATCACTTATCCTAAAGGAGTTATAGAAGATGTATTAGTAAAAGTGGATAAATTTATTTTCCCGNATCCAAATGTTGTTGCTAATTCATTTGAACTTAAACCTGCTATTATCCAAATGGTACAAAATAATCAGTTTGAAGGAACACCTATTGAAGATCCTAACTTACATCTTGCTACTTTTCTTGAGATTTGTGCTACTTTTAAATATGATGGAGTGTCTAATGATGTTGTTAGGCTTATACTTTTTCCTTTTTCATTAATGGATAAAACCAAAGCTTAGTTAAACTCATTAGCACTTGGATCTATCAGAACTTGGGGAGAACTATCATAAAAATTCTTGGTTGAATGTTTTCCACCCTCGAAAACTACTAAACTTAGAAACGATATTACATTTTTTTGTCAGTTTGAAGGGGAATCAATATTTGAAGCCTGGTAAGAATTTAAGGATCTCCATAGAAAATGTCCACACCATTGTTTACCTATATTGGTTAATAATTCAAACTTTTTACAATGGATTAGTAGGATCACTTAGATCTATTATAGATGCTGCTGCAGGTGGATCTTTAATGTCAAAACCTTTTGATGAAGCATACTCTTTAATAGAAGAAATGACTAGTAATAATTTTCAATGGCCCTCTGAATGGGTAAATCCTAAGAGAGCAGCTAGTATTCATGAATCGTTGCAATGTCTATTTTAGCATCTCAAATTGCTACTATATCAAAAAAGATTGATCAAATTGGAGTGAACTATTCTCAAATACCACCAGTATTAGAAGAAAATTCACCAGGACAGATAATTGATACTCAATCATCTTATGAAATTTTGATTGCAATTAATAATCAAAATAGCAATCCTTATTCAAACTATTACAATCCTGGATGGAAAAATCACCCTAATTTTAATTGGAATAATTATAACAATTCAATGTNCTTTAGACCCATATTTTATACTCATTTTTTGTGATATTGCACTTTAATGGAAGGTATTTTCTATGTTTTATTATAGGCTGTTGATTTTTAGGACTTGGAGCAAATATTAAGTAAAAAGAATTGAATTTGGAGCAAAAATGGAGAAGTTAAGAATTTGTTTAGCACCGACGGTGCCAGATTGGGTGCTGACGGTGCCATTTGACAGAGACTTGGAATTTAATTATAGGCCTCTGGCGCCAGGATGGGCGCTAACGATGCCAGTGTCGGTGGAAGCCCTGTTTTTAGAAGATTCAATAAATTTGGACACTTTTTGAAGAATTTTTTGGATGCACCTATTGGAGAACTGACCTAGGCTCTATTTAGGGCCAAAATTTGATCAGAAACTCCCCCTTCGCACCATTTCAAATTCCTCCACTCCTTTTAGTTTTCCTTTTTACACACCCACGTTCCACACCATTAGTTAGTTATTGTTTTTATAGTTTTTAGTTTTTGTGGTGAGTTTAAGTGTGAGTTCTTCTCTAACAAGTGTTGGAGAGGAAGAGAAGTGAGAGATTTCTTCTTCCTACATTTCCTAAGAGAGGATACAAAGGATTTGCTTTGAGAAAGAGTTTCAGATAAGTGTTGTTTGTGTATTATTGTCATATGAACTTTCTTTTATATATGAAATTTGTGTTTGTTGTATCTTTCTAATGAAGTCTGAGTAGATTCCTTTATCTTTCTCCCTACTCTGAGATATGGTGAAATGAAGAGATAATGTGGATGTGCCAATGTTAAAATTTAAAATAAATTGTGATGGTTTTCTCAACTTCGGTCTTAATTTACTTTTTGATCAGACCAATTAAATTGTTAAAATATGTTATAAAACATATGATCTGGGAAATGGAGTATGAGTTCTACAACAGAGTGAGAATCACATTTAAGTCCATGAAGGAGTATTTTGTTCATGGAATTAAGTGCAAATAAATAGGGAAATATACTTTGCTAGGTGTAGAATTGGAGATTTCTAGGGTGACAGAATAAAAATCTCCAATTAGATCTTAGTGTTTAAAAACTAAAGCGAGAGTTAGCCGTCAAGGGAAGGGAAGTGGGAGCTCTAGAGTGGGAGCTAGAATCCTCCTAGCCTAGCCATGGATTTAGGGACCAAACCTAAGATTAACTAATGATTTTCTATAACACTGAATCAGGGTAGAGAATTAAAGTTGCTCCTATTTGGCATAATACATGTCTAAACCATTTATCTCATTTCATTTCACCAAAAACTCATTATAGTGGGAACATGCTTTTTATTATTAGAAAACTTCATCACATAAACATAGTTTAGTAGTTATTAATTTTAAACTCTACTTTTAAATTCCGTTAGTAGTAAATAGTTTAGATTTGATAGTATCTTAAACATTCAAAATTAGTGACAGTAATTTCAATTGATTTATGTGAATTTCCTAGTTAATTTATCATTTCAAATTTAAGCCTTCCTCGTGGGATCGCTATTTGGGACTTAAAAAGAAAGTATTATTACTTGATAATGATACGTATACTTACGTAGAATCTCAACTTTAAGTGCTTAACGTTATTATTCATAAAATACCACATCAACTTTTTGGTGCTGTTGTAAAGCGGAGTCAACTTTATAAATTTTACACAACTATATTTTCCAAGATCAAGTTTTTGTCGCCATTGCTGGGGAAGGTAACAGTAAATTAAATAGATTTGGTAAATTAGGAAATTTAGAGATAAAAATATACAAAATACAAATTATCAAAAAAATTATAAAATCAAAAATCCAAAAATATATAACTATATATTTAAGAGTATTTTCAAGAAAATTTTCTTTGCTTATTATATTTGTTTATGCAAAATATTGGATCTAAAGGTTTAGTACCTTACAATTTAGAATTAGTACGTACTATTAGAAAAATTTAAAAACAACAAAAAGAAATTAAAATTTTTAACAAAATGGCGAATAACTTATATAATCAAATAAATGAAACTCGATAAAGAACTTTAAAAGATTATGCTAATCCAACAGCAGGTGAACTTCACTTAACTATTTAAAATCCAAATGTTGCTGCTAATTCATTTGAACTTAAACCTGCTATTATCCAAATGGTACAAAATAATCAGTTTGAAGCAACACCTATTGAAGATCCTAACTTACATCTTGCTACTTTTCTTGAGATTTGTGCTACTATGATGGAGTGTCTAATGATGTTGTTAGGCTTATACTTTTTCCTTTTTCATTAAGGGATAAAACCAAAGCTTAGTTAAACTCATTAGCACTTGGATCTATCAGAACTTGGGGAGAACTATCACAAAAATTCTTGGTTGAATATTTTCCACCCTCGAAAACTACTAAACTTAGAAACAATATTACATATTTTTGTCAGTTTGAAGGGGAATCAATATTTAAAGCCTGGTAAGAATTTAAGGATCTCCATAGAAAATGTCCAAACCATTGTTTACCAAATTGGTTAATAATTCAAACTTTTTTACAATGGATTAGTAGGATCACTTAGATCTATTATAGATGCTGCTGCAGGTGGATCTTTAATGTCAAAACCTTTTGATGAAGCATACTCTTTAATAGAAGAAATGACTAGTAATAATTTTTAATGGCCCTCTGAACGGGTAAATCCTAAGAGAGTAGCTAGTATTCATGAATCGATGTAATGTCTTATTTAGCATCTCAAATTGCTACTATATCGAAAAAGATTGATCAAATTGGAGTGAACTATTCTCAAATACCACCAGTATTAGAAGAAAATTCACCAGGACAAATAATTGATACTCAATCATCTTATGAAATTTTGAATGCTATTAATAATCGAAATAACAATCCTTATTCAAACTATTACAATCCTGGATAGAAAAATCACCCTAATTTTAGTTGTAATAATTATAACAATTCAATGTNATAATTTACAAAGTAGAATTTGTTATCTAATTTCTTCTGATTTTAGTTGCATATTGTATTTTTTCTTCATAGTTTTGATATTTGTTGCTTAATAAAAAATTCCTATGTTACTTGATATTGATATGTTTACTTGCATAGTATTCCATATTTAAATATAATAACTGTGTTCTTATTTGCTTCAAAGTCAAGCTTTTGCCCAACTATTGCTCAGGATAAAGTTTTTGGCATCATTGCAAAGTAAAAATTAAGATTATCACCATATACATCGTACTGTCATATAAAATCAGGATCATGTTTTTGGCGCCATTGCCTGGGAAAAAATAATAAAAAATTTTGAAAACATTTTTAGAAAGCAAATTTCTATTTTTAGAAAGTCTTATTTATACTTTTAGATTTATTATAGGAATATTGTAGTGTTATTTTTATATAAGTTCTTATTTGAGTTATTTTATTTATATTGTTTTGTAGTAATGTATGTGTAGTTCAGGTTCTAAAATAATAGTGTCCTACGATTCTGAATTAGAAAGAACTATTAGAAAAAATAAAAAAAATCAAAAATACAAAAAAAGACCAAAAATNAAAGAAATTTATATATGATTCAAAATTCTATATATGATTCAATATTTATATATGATTCAATATTTATATAAATAATGTAAAGATCTAATTTTTAGAAGGTGTGTGTCTCATGAAAAAACTCAACAAATAATTTAAAGATGTCATGATTCTGAATTTGGAGGACATTTTGGAACAAATAAAACTACTTCTAAAATTTTGCGAGCTAGATTTTATTGGTCTACTCTTTTTAGAGATGTTAATGAATATATTAAAACAAGCGAACGATGTCAGCGAGTAGGAAATATTTCTAGAAGAAACGAAATGCCTCTAAATTACACATTGGAAGTTGAAATTTTTGATGTGTGGGGATTAGATTTTATGGGACCATTTATGCCTTCATTTGGAAACTTATATATATTACTTGTTGTTGATTATATGTCCAAATGGATTTAAGCTGTTGTTGTACCTAAATGTGATGCTCGGAGTGTTTCTAAATTTTTAAATAACAAAATTTTTACTAGATATGGAATGCCGAGAGTAATTATTACAGATGGAGGATCCCATTTTAGAAATAAGAAAATCAAGAAATTGATAAAAAAATATGATATTATGCATAGATTTTCTACTGCTTATCATCATCAGACTAGCAGTTCAGCAAAAATATCAAATCGTGAAATAAAATGAATTTTAGAAAAAAATGTAAATCCGTATAAATTGTATTGGTCTGCTAGATTAGATACTACATTAGAGGCATACAAAACTACTTATAAGACTCCTATAGGAATGTCTCCATATAGACTTATTTTTGGAAAAGCATGTCACTTACCAGTAGAATTGGAGCACAAAACATTTTGGGCTATTAAGGAATTTAATTTTAATCTAAAAGATGCTGTCAGAAAAGATTATTGCAACTCAATGAACTTGAGGAGATCAGAAAAGAAGCATACGATAATACAAAAATCTATAAGGAGAAAATGAAAATATGACATGATCGGAATAATATTAATAAAAAGTTTAAACTTGGACAAGAAGTTCTATTATATAATACAAGATTGAAATTATTTCCAGGAAACTGAAATCCAGATGATTAGGACCATTTAAAGTGATTAAAGTCTATCATTATGGAACTATTGTTATTAAGGATCCTAAAACTGGAAAGATATTTAAAGTTAATGAGCATCGATTGAAACATTATTATGAAGGACACATACCCTAATTTAAAG
>JXCR01147876.1:124122-136571 GCA_002079205.1 Phalaenopsis hybrid cultivar | reverse complement strand
TTATTTTCCTTTTCCTTGCTTTGTCATAGGAGCCATCTAAAAATTTGAAAAAAAATTCCAATAAATTTTTAGATTATGATAAATGGCTTCCTACACACATTTTCAAGCTAACGAGGCTTAAATCCATGGATTTTTCTCCACTTAATCAAATATTTTTGTAAATTTCAAACTCCACTTAATGTATGAAAAATCAATGGTGAAATCACAAAATACCTATGCTAAAATGTAGATCTAACCTCAAGAAGATTAAATCTAGTGGTTTCAAGCCAAGAAACTTGAAAATCGGATCTCTAAGAAGTACCCTAAGGCAATTTTTTACGAAAAAGAGGAAGAAGATGAAGCTTAGGCGTTAAAAATGGCATGGGTTCGGTTTAAAGCATGAAATTTTTAAGTTTTGGCTAGTTCAATTGAACCAACACCAAGGCATTGGTTTCGGCGCTTAGGAACCAAGCTGTGTTGATGGTCTGGGGCTTCGACGCCAGTCGTAAATTTTTATTTCTTGGATTTTAAGTGTAACACAACAAGCTAAAAGCCCTTAAATCAAAATTTTATTTTACTTTACTATCACACCTCATGTTTATCATATCCCCAACATCTTCTATCTTCCAATTATAATTCTTAATTTGAGATTAATTCACCATTCTAACACATGATTTACACAAACATCACTTCATTATAAACCTTCAACGGACAGTACAAAGGACACAATAAGCCCAACAAAGCAGTAAAGCAACACATAATCGACTACTAAATAAGATAGCAAACAACACAACTATTACTAAAGTAAACAGGACAAGACAAACACACCTAATTCCTTCTAAACCTTAATGATTGTTGACTGAACTTTCATCCCCCTTTTTACATATTAATGAGTTATGATCAAAGTCTTGGAAGAAAGGGGCATGAGGGAAATCCATAGCCATCTTCTCATCAATCCATTTTTTAATGCATTATATAGTTACCTGATAATCCTGATAGCAAGACATGTGATTGCATTGAAGCTTCATTTGCCACTTTAAATGCTCATATCGATGATACATCTCATGCAACTTGTTGTGTGGTAATGAAAGCTTCTCTTCATTCTTACCAACTTGCTAGACATCCTCTCTAAACTCAATATAAGAACACATTGAAATGGGTTTGAGCATCTTGATGCAAAAAATTCTTCCAATTCCTATTCCATTGTTATTATTCTCCATGTAAGCAAGTAAATGGAAGCGAGATCTCAAAACCCACTAAATTCCTTCTCTCAGGCCAAATTTTCGAAATTCTTCTGATTAAGGACAAAGATAGGGCAGTTTAAAATGGAAGAAGTGGGAAAAAACTACTTGGGGCAATTTTCTCTAGGTCCAGAAATTGTGGCGCCTAGGCGTCAGATTCTGGTGCATAGGGCCAGCTTCATTAAGCTCTGGCACTTAGGCGCTAATTTTGGTGCCTAAGTGATACACCTAAAATATATGGTCTTTATGTATGCATTTTTATACATATTTTTGAGATATAGTGCTTTAATGGAAGTTATTTGTGTGTTTTTCTTTCAGGTACAATAAAATGGATGAAAAATGGTGAAATGAGTGATAAAGCATCAAATTTGAAGCAAAATGAACAAGGTGTGCAAATGAACCGTGGCGCCTAAGCGCCCAGAATTGGCGCTTACGTGTCAATAAAACTGAGAAGGCCACCCCTATGTTACTTGATAATTCAATGAATTTGGATGAATTTTTGAAAAGGTGTTTGAAGCAACCCTAGGTGAAAACGTAGGAAATAGTTAATGGACACAAAATACAATCAATTGGCTTTTGGAAGGAGGAAACTCTTATNTGCATTTTTATACATATTTTTGAGATATAGTGCTTTAATGGAAGTTATTTGTGTGTTTTTCTTTCAGGTACACTCAAATGGATGAAAAATGGTGAAATGAGTGATAAAGCATCAAATTTGGAGCAAAATGAATAAGGTGTGCAAAAGAACCGTGGCGTCTAAGCGCCCATAATTGGCGCTTACGTGTCAATAAAACTAAGAAGGCCACCCCTATGTTACTTGATAATTCAATGAATTTGGATGAATTTTTGAAATGGTGTTTGAAGCAACCCTAGGTGAAAACGTAGGAAATAGTTAATGGACACAAAATACAATCAATTGGCTTTTGAAAGGAGGCAACTCTTGAAAGATTCATTGAATTTGGGCACATTTTGAAGTGACACCAAGACACCTTTTGAAAAATTATAAAAGAAANTATTTCATAGCTTTTACATCATTGAGCCCCAATCTTTTCTTCTCAAATGAATTTCCAAGATTTTTAACACTTTGAAATATAGTTTCCTTTACTTTAAATAGTTAACTATAGTCTTATTCTTTTATATTAAATATCTTAAACTACAAAATTAATTTTCCTTACANTTCCTATTCCATTGTTATTATTCTCCATGTAAGCAAGTAAATGGAAGCAAGATCTCAAAACCCACTAAATTCATTCTCTCAGGCCAAATTTTTGAAATTCTTCTGATTAAGGACAAAGATAGGGCAGTTTAAAATGGAAGAAGTGGGAAAAAACTACTTGGGGGCAATTTTCTCTAGGTCCAAAAATTGTGGCGCCTAGGCGTCAGATTCTGGTGCATAGGACCAGCTTCATTAGGCTCTGGCACTTAGGCGCTAATTTTGGTGCCTATGAGATACACCTAAAATATATGGTCTTTATGTATGCATTTTTATACATATTTTTGAGATATAGTGCTTTAATGGAAGTTATTTGTGTGTTTTTCTTTCAGGTACAATAAAATGGATGAAAAATGGTGAAATGAGTGATAAAGCGTCAAATTTGGAGTAAAATGAACAAGGTGTGCAAAAGAACCGTGGCACATAAGCGCCCAGAATTGGCGCTTACGTGTCAATAAAACTGAGAAGGCCACCCCAGTGTTACTTGATAATTCAATGAATTTGGATGAATTTTTGAAAAGGTGTTTGAAGCAACCCTAGGTGAAAACGTAGGAAATAGTTAATGGACACAAAATACAATCAATTGACTTTTGAAAGGAGGAAACTCTTGAAAGATTCATTGAATTTGGACATATTTTGAAGAGACACCAAGACACATTTTGAAAAATTATAAAAGAAGGAATTGAATTGGATTGAGGAGTCCTCTTCCAGCCTTCCTCTTAGAGCACTAGAAAGGAGCCACCGCCCCCCTCTAGACACCGCTGATGCCTCTCTCTCTCTTAGATTAATTAGGATATTNTAGAGCACTAGAAAGGAGCCACCGCCCCCCTCTAGACACCGCTGATGCCTCTCTCTCTTAGATTAATCAGGATATTTTTAGTGAGGAGAAGAAGAGAGAAGTTGTAGTGTGTGAGTAGGAGTATTGTAAGAGAAAGGAAGAGAAGAGATTCAAAGGAATTTCAAGAGTTTGGTGGAGAGAATTTAAGATAATTTTTTATCTTTATAACTACATTTGATTTTAATTTAAACTTCTAGTTTATTTGCATGATTTCTACTTTCATACTTAAGTGTGGTTGTGTTTTCTCCATGAATTCTGAGTAGTTTTCTTTATCTTTTTCCTTAGATGAATTCTGAGTAGTTTTCTTTATCTTTTTCCTTAAAATGATAAGTGATTAAGTATTGGAGGGAAGTTGTGTGAAGTATTAACTTTAATGTTGGAAGAAGTTGTGATGATTTTAAACCTTGTACTTCATTTACTTCTTGATTTGACCAATTAAGATGTTAATATTTGTCGTAAGAACATATAAGATTCGAGATGGTATTGTCTCAGTCAACTAATGGTAAGAATCACATGAGATTGTGTTCATTCGTGGAAAGAGAAAGGTAGATTTTGATGATCAAAAGTTTGTCAATCACAAGAATAACATTTGCTTCAATAGTCTACGTACAACTAATTCCGAATTGAGGATTTAAAAATCTGGGAGGAAAAGTTGAGAAAGTAGTCAATGCTCGGTAGTGGGAGAATTTCTGCTACTTTACTGCCGAGGAGATTATTGGCGTAGTGATGGATTTCTATGCCAATTTCAAGGAGACTTCTGAAGACTTTGTGCCCATTCGTGGCAAAATGGTGGAGTTTACTCTATGGAAGACTAATGAATTTTATCAGTTGGAAGGTGTATATAGTTGCTAGTACAAATTGTTTTCTTCTACGAATGAGGCCTTGGAAGAGGTTATTTCTTTTCATACTGATGGAAGAGGAACCTGGAAGGTGAAGAATGGAGTTAAGGTAAACTTTCTAAACGATGCAAATTTGTTGTAACAAATTTGTGCTCTAAAATTGTCAAATTTGGCATGGTCAAAAGTTTATTTTCCTTTTCCTTGCTTTGTCATAGGAGCGATCTAAAAATTTGAAAAAAATTTCCAATATTTTTTTAGATTATGATAAATGGCTTCCTACACACATTTTCAAGCTAACGAGGCTTAAATCCATGGATTTTTCTCCACTTCATCAAATATTTTAGTAAATTTCAAACTCCACTTAATGTATGAAAAATCAATGGTGAAATCACAAAATACCTTTGCTAAAATGTAGATCTAACCTCAAGAAGATGATATCTAGTGGTTTCAAGCCAATAAACTTGAAAATCGGATCTCTAAGAAGTACCCTAAGGCCAGTTTTTACGAAAAAGAGGAAGAAGATGGAGCTTAGGCGTAAAAAATGGCATGGGTTCGGTTTAAAGCATGAAATTTTTAAGTTTTGGCTAGTTCAATTGAACCAGCGCCAATGCATTGGTTTCGACGCTTAAGCACCAAGCTGTGTTGAGGGTCTGGGGCTTCGACGCCAGTCGTAAATTTTTTTTTCTTGGATTTTAAGTGTAACACAACAAGCTAAAAGCCCTTAAATCAAAATTTTATTTTACTTTACTATCACACCTCATGTTTATCATATGCCCAACATCTTCTATCTTCCAATTATAATTCTTAATTTGAGATTAATTCACCATTCTAACACATGATTTACACAACCATCACTTCATTATAAACCTTCAACGGACAGTAGAGCAGACCCAATAAGCCCAACAAAGCAGTAAAGCAACACACAATCGACTACTAAATAAGATAGCAAACAACACAACTATTACTAAAGTAAACAGGACAAGACAAACACACCTAATTCCTTCTAAACCTTAATGATTGTTGACTGAACTTTCATCCCCCTTTTTACATATTAATGAGTTATGGTCAAAGTCTTGAAAGAAAGGGGCATGAGGGAAATCCATAGCCATCTTCTCATCAATCCATTTTTTAATGCATTACATAGTTACCTGATAATCCTGATAGCAAGACATGTGATTGCATTGAAGCTTCATTTGCCACTTCAAATGCTCATATTGATGATACATCTCATGCAACTTGTTGTGTGATAATGAAAGCTTCTCTTCATTCTTGCCAACTTGCTAGATATCCTCTCTAAACTCAATGCAGGAACACATTGAAATGGGTTTGAGCATCTTGATGCACAAAATTATTCCAATTCCTATTCCATTGTTATTATTCTCCATGTAAGCAAGTAAATGGAAGCAAGATCTCAAAACCCACTAAATTCCTTCTCTCAGGCCAAATTTTTGAATTTCTTCTGATTAAGGACAAAGATAGGGCTGTTTAAAATGGAAGAAGTAAGAAAAACTACTTTGGGGCAATTTTCTCTAAATCCAGAAATTGTGGCGCCTAGGCGTCAGATTCTGGTGCATAGGGCCAGCTTCATTAGGCTCTGGCACTTAGGCACTAATTTTGGTTCCTAGGTGATACACCTAAAATATATGGTCTTTATGTATGCATTTTTATACATATTTTTAAGATATAGTGCTTTAATGGAAGTTATTTGTGTGTTTTTTTTTCAGGTACAATCAAATGGATGAAAAATGGTGAAATGAGTGATAAAGCATCAAATGTGGAGCAAAATGAACAAGGTGTGNAGAATTTGTTATCTAATTTCTTCTGATTTTAGTTGCATATTGTATTTTTTCTTCATAGGTTAGATATTTGTGCCTTAATCAAAAAGTCCTATGTTACTTGATAATGATATGTATACTTGCATAGTATTCCATATTTAAATATAATAACTATGTTCTTATTTGCTTCAAAGTCAAGCTTTTGCCCAACTATTGCTCAGGATAAAGTTTTTGGCATCATTGCAAAGTAAAAATTAAGATTATCACCATATACATTGTACTGTCATATAAAATCAGGATCATGTTTTTGGCGCCATTGCCGGGAAAAAAATAATAAAAAAAATTTGAAAAAATTTTTAGAAAGCAAATTTCTATTTTTAGAAAGTCTTATTTAAACTTTTAGATTTATTATAGGAATATTGTAGTGTTGTTTTTATATAAGTTCTTATTTGAGTTATTTTATTTATATTATTTTGTAGTAATGTATGTGTAGTTCAAGTAATAAAATAATAGTGTCCTACGATTTTGAATTAGAAAGAACTATTAGAAAAATAAAAAAAAAATCAAAAATACAAAAAAAGACCAAAAAAATTCAAGAAATAGAAAATCAAAATAATCAAAATGCTTAAATTAATCAAGAGTTTAGACCTTTAAGAGATTATGCAAACTCTACAATGGATGAACTTCATTGTAGTATTCAAAAACATGTTGTAGTGGCTAATTCATTTGAACTTAAACCTGTTATTATCCAAACGGTATCAAATAATCAGTTCGGGGGAGCACCAGCTTAAGATCCAAATTTACATCTTGCCAATTTTTTAGAATTGTATGCTACATTTAAATATGATGGTGTATCAGATGATGTAATAAGACTTAGACTTTTTCTTTTCTCACTGAGGGATAAGGCTAAGATATGGTTACATTCGTTAGCACTTAGATCTATCAGAACTTGGGGTGATTTAGCGCAAAATTTCCTTGCTAAATATTTTCCACCATAAAAAACTGCAAAGTTTAGAAATGATATTACATCTTTTTGTCAGTTTGAATGAGAATCTATTTATGAAGCATTGGAACGATTTAAGGAACTACTGAGAAAGTGTCCACACCATGCTATACCAAATTGGTTAATAATTCAAACTTTTTACAATGGATTAGCTGGATCTCTTTGATCTATTATTGATGTCGCTGGTGGTATATGTAAAAACCATTTCGTGAAGCTTATGCTTTAATTGATGAGATGACTACTAATAATTTTTAATGACCTTCTGAGAGGGTAAATCCTAAGAAAGCAACTGATATTCATGAATATGATGCTTTTGCAATGTTAACAAATTAAGTTGCTAAAATTTCAAGAAAGTTAGACCAATTTGGAATGAATTTTTCTCAACCAATTGCAATGATTGAAGAAAATTTATTAGGCTAAATGTTAGATTCTCAAGCATCATTAAAATCTTTGAATGTCATAAAAAACAAGCAAAACAACCTATATTCAAACTATTATTACCCAGGTTGGAAGAACCATCCTAACTTTAACTGAAACAATACTTCAGGTGATAATAATTAGCAGTGGGGGAACAACTAAGTAAACCCATTGAGAAACTGGAACAACAAAGGTAATAGTAATTATAGACCTACTTATCCTTCAGGTTTTAACAGTAATCAACAATTCAAAGAGAAAAAGTTATCTATGAAAGAAGTGGTGTTACAAGTGGTAAATCAGTTACAAAGTCAAGGAGCTACAATAAGAAATTTTGAGAATCAATTGGATGAAATAACAAATTCATTAAGTAATAGATCCCAAGGAACACTTCCTAGTAATACATAAGTAAATCAAAAAGACCAGAATAAAGAGCATGTAAAAGTCATTCAACTTCAAAGCAAAAGAGAGCTGGAAGGTAGAATTCAAAAAGAGATTGAAGTAGAGAGAGAAGAAATTAAAGAGCCTAAAGAGGACACTTTGAAAATTTTAGAGATACTTATTTCTCCACTTAAACTTAATTTGGAAAAAAACCACTTCTATTTCCTTAGAGACTTCATCAACCAGAGTTGGATAAACAATTTTCAAAATTTATGGAAATCTTTAAAAAACTTACAATTAATATTTCATTTCCTGAAGCCTTAGAACAAATGCCAAGCTATGTGATGTTTATGAAGGATATTCTTAGCATGAAAAGGAAGTTTGAAGATAATGAGACTGTTGCACTTAGTGATGAGTGTAGTGTTATAATTCAGAGAAAGCTTCCTGAAAAGCTTAAAGATCCTGGTAGCTTCATAATTCCATGTGCGATAGGAGACAGATTTTATGGGAAAGCTTTATGTGATTTAGGTGCAAGCATTAACCTTATGCCATTATCAATATTTAAAAAATTTGGATTAGGAGAAATATCCCCTACTACTGTAGCTCTGCAGTTAGCAGATCGTTCAACAACATATCCTAAAGGACTTATAGAAGATGTTTTAGTGAAACTGGATCAATTTATCTTTCATGTTGATTTCATTGTGCTAAATATGGAGGAAGATAAGAAGATACCTATCATTTTGGGGAGACCTTTCTTAGCTATAGGAAGAGCAATGATATACATGCAAAAATGGGAAATAACTATGTGCATTAATGATCAAAACAATTACTTTTAATATTTCCAAATCAATGAAGTATCCTGCAAAAGGTAAAGATGATAAATGTTATAGAATGTATGTATTAAGATATCTCAGTGAATGTCATTTCAAAATAACTTATGAAGAAAAATCTAAAATGAAAGAGTTGGAACACAAGAAAGAAGAGGAATTAGGTCAATTTGAAGATTTTTATAGGGAAGATTTGAATTATGTTCGAGAAAGTTTTGAAGTTTTGGACATGACAGAAAAAGATAAATTTTTTTGTCCATCGATTGAAAAACCTCCTGAACTTAAGTGGAAGTTACTTCCTGAATATTTAAAATATGCCTTTCTAGGTGATTCCTCAACATTATCGGTTATAATTTCTTCAAAATTAACTACAGAAAAAGAAGTGAGTTTAATGAAAACTGTGAAGAATTATAAGAAAGCCTTTGGATGGAGAATTGTTGATATTAATGAATCAGTCCTTCAATTTATATGCATAGAATTCATATGGAAGAGAACCGTAAACCCAGGCTGATGCTCAAAGGAGATTGAATCTTGTTACGAAATAAGTTGTTAAGAAAGAAATTTTAAAGTGGTTAGAAGTTGGAATTATCTACCATATTTCAGATAGTGCATGGGTTAGTCCAATTCACTGCGTTCCTAAGAAAGGAGGAGTGACTATGACTATGAATGAACATAATGAGTTAATACCAACAAAACAAGTCACAAGGTGGTGAATATGCGTTGATTATAGAAAATTAATTCTCACCACTAGGAAATAGCCTTTCTAGATCAAATATTAGACAGACTTGTTGGATTTTTCACTACCCTTTTATTTTCTGGATGGATATAGTACTGATCACCAAATATAAATAGCTCCTGAAGATCAAGAGAAAACAACTTTTACCAATCTNGGAGTGACTATGACTATGAATGAACATAATGAGTTAATACCAACAAAACAAGTCACAAGGTGGTGAATATGCATTGATTATAGAAAATTAATTCTCACCACTAGGAAATATGATTTTCCACTACCCTTTCTAGATCAAATATTAGACAAACTTGTTGGATTTTCCACTACCCTTTTATTTTCTGGATGGATATAGTACTGATCACCAAATATAAATAGCTCCTGAAGATCTTTACCAATCCCCATGGTACATTTGCTTTTAGAAGAATGCCCTTTGGTTTATGCAATGCCCTTGCTACATTTCAGATATATATAATGGCTATTTTTGTGATTTAGTTGAAAAAGCAATTGAAGTTTTTATGGATGATTTTTTAGTGTTTGGAAATTCATTTGAATCATGTTTAGAACATTTATCAAAAGTTCTTAAGTGCTGCAAAGAAATAAATTTCGTCCTTAATTGGGAAAAATACAAATTTATGGTAGGAGGAGGAATTATTTTAGGACATTATATATCAGATAATGGTATGGAAGTAGACCCTACAAAAACTCAAGTGATTGCTAATTTACCTTGCCTAACAAATGTGAGGGAAATAAGGAGTTGTTTAGGACATGGTAGATTCTACAGTCGATATATTAAATAATTTTCAAAAATTGCTAAGCCTCTATGCCATTTGCTTGAAAAAGATGTAATTTTTAATTTTGATATGGAGTGCCTAAAAGGTTTTGAGCTATTAAAAGAAAAATTAGTCACTGCACCAAGTATTGTTTCACATGATTGGGAAAAATCAATTGAATTAATGTGTGATGCTAGTGATTATGCTATTGGAGCTGTTTTAGGATAAAAGCATGATAAGATTTTTAAGGTGATTTACTATGCTAGTAGAACTTTTAATGAAGTTCAAATTAATTATACCACTAATGAGAAAGAGTTATTAGCAATAGTATATGCTTTTGATAAATTTAGATCATAATTATTTGGAACCAAATGTGTGGTACAAATGAACATTCTGCTATTAAATATTTAATGAAAAAAAGGATGCAAAACCAAGACTGATATGATGGATTCTTCTTTTGCAGGAATTTAACTTTGCGATAGTAAATAGGAAGGGAGCTAAGAATCAAATTACTGATCATCTGTCCAGGCATGAATTAGAAAAACCACTCTGTTTTGGAAAAGAAGATAATGAATATTTTCCAAAAGAAGAATTATTCAGTATTAATGAGTGGTGTGTTCCATGGTATGCCGACATTGTGAACTTTATTATTAGTGCTATTATACCTTATGGAATGTCATATCAACAAAACAGGAAATATTTATAAGAAGCTAAAACTTATGTTTAGGATGACTGACAGTGACTTTATATATGCTTAAAAATACAAGAATTTGATATTGCTGCTAGAAGATTTAATTCCCCGACAACGGCGCCAAAAACTTGACAGCGGTTATGGATTCAATAAAGATGTATATAAAATATTCAATAATTACAAAGCCACACTTATCAACTCAAGTATACGTATCACTCAAGTAATATAGGGCTCTAATGGAGTCCTGCATATCGATCCCATAGAGAGTAATATTAGAGGTAGAAAATCAATACTTAATCACAACAATATGGTTCAAATTGCTTATCTGTCACTAATAGGCAATTGAAATAAATATGTAATTTTAATAAGTCTTAAATAACTAATTTTACTAATATGTCACTAATAGACAATTGAAATAAATATGTAATTTTAATAACTCTTAAATAACTAATTACACTAATGAGGGTAGGCAATTGAAATAAATATATAATTTTAATAACTATTAAATAACTAATTATGCTAATGAAGGTTTTATAGGCAATTGAAATAAGTAAATAATTTGAATAACTAATAAATAACTAATGATAGAAAGTTAGGGTTAATAATAGACAATTGAAATAAATATGTAATTTTCTTAATAACTCATAAATAACTAATTATGCTAATGAGGGTTTAATTGAAATAAATATGTAATTTTAATAATTATTAAATAATTAATTATACTAATGAAGGTTCGACGTGATATTCAATATCTAAAGAAAGCATCATTCTCCTTGTCAAGAAATTATAGTGAATGGATAAAATGAATTAGTTCAATGTAACTAATAAAAAACTAAAGATAGAAAGTAGGGTTTAATTTGTGATATTCAATATATAAGAAAGAATCCTTCTCCTTGTCAAGAAATTATAGTGAATGGATAAAGTGAATTAGTTCAAATTATATTGCATGGATAAAGTGAATTAGTTCAATTTAGATTGTGTCAAATAGGAGCATACCTATTCTTTACCAAATTATAGTGAATGGATAAAATGAATTAGTTCAAATTATATTGTGCTCCTTCTCCTTGTCAAGAAATTAAAGTGAATGGATAAAGTGAATTAGTTCAAATTGGATTGTGTTAAATAGGAGCATACCTGTTCTTTACCCTTTGGTCCAGACATAAAGAACATTGACTAGACCTATGCTTGTTTACTGAATTTGCGGCTAGGCTGTGAGGATACCAGCTCTCACTTCGGAGCTCCCACGTTTCCCTTGCCTGAGGGCTAACATTTACACTTCACACCCAAATGATAGGACTGAATTGAAGATTTTAGTTGCCTGAGGGCTAACATCTACACTTCAACACCCAAATGATAGGACCAAATTGAGGATTTTAGCTTTCTCACTCTAAAATCTCCAATTCTATGCCTGATAATTTTATTTCCCTATTTATTTGCACCCAACATTCAAGAACTTTGACCTCCCTGAATCTTGGATGTAATCTTCACTTTAGTTGTAAAACTCAACATATTTTAACAAATCAATTGGCCAGATTGAAAGTAAATTAAGATCAAAGTGAAAAGATCATCACAACTTCTTTAACATTCTCAAGGCTCAACCAATTCAAATCACCATTTCACAAAATCTCAAGACAAGGAGAAAGAAAGAGAAAACAACTCAGAACTCATGGGGAAGATATGACAAAACTCAGAATTTATATGTAAAAATAAAGTCATACAAACTACAATAAGTAAATACCACTTAT
>JXCR01147876.1:0-110152 GCA_002079205.1 Phalaenopsis hybrid cultivar | reverse complement strand
CAAATTCAGAATCATGACATTTCTGAATAATTAGTTTAGTTTCTTCATAAGGTACACATCTTACATAATAAGATCCTTACATTGTTTATATAAATTAGGTTCATCCCAAAAATATGCTTTCGCATCATGGATGAATTTTATTTGTTGTTAAATTATCAGCATAGGTGGCAAAATATCACTTACAATATAATTAACAATATCAGCATACCATGGTATTTTCCACTCATTAATATTATAAAGTTGTTCATCAAGGAAAGTTCATTGTCGGTGTCAGATAATTCATGATTTTATAATCTTGACAAATGATCAGCAATTTGATTATCAATTCCCTTTCTATCAATAACAAGAAANCTGGCTCCCAAATCACATAAAGCTCTTCCATAAAATTTTTCACCGATAGCACGCGGTATAGTGAAACTACCTAGATCTTTTAATTTTTCAAGAAGCTTTTTCTGAATAATTGCACTAAAATCTTCGCTAAGTGCAATAGTCTCCTTATCAGTGAACTTCCTTTTGGTTCAGAATATCTTTCATAAATTTCACATAATTGGGCATTTGCTCTAAAGCTTCTACGAAGATTAATTGCACTACACTCTTCGCTAAGTGCAACAGCCTCATTATCAATGAACTTCCTTTTCTTGTTCAAATTGCACTGCACTCTTCGCTAAGTGCAACAGTTTTGTTATCCGTGAACTTCCTTTTCTTGTTCAGTATATCTTTCATAAATTTCACATAATTGGGCATCTACTCTAAAGCTTCTACGAAGGGAATGTTTACATCTTTCATAAACTTCACATAATTGGGCATTTGCTCTAAAGCCTCTACGAAAGGAATATTTACTGTTAATTTCTTAAGAATTTCTATAAACTTGGCTTTCATAAACTTCACATAATTGGGCATTTGCTCTAAAGCTTCTACGAAGGGAATATTTACCAGTAACTTCTTAAGAATTTCTATAAACTTGTAAAATTGTTTATCCTTTTTGTGTTGCTTCAATCTTTGAGGAAACAGTGGTGGAGGTTTCTCCATAGTAATTTTTATTGGTGTAAGTGGTTATTCTAAATTTGGATATTCATGATCCTTTTCTTTTTCTGTATCCACTTTCTCTTTTTCAATTTTTGTTTCTTTCTGCACTCTTGTTTCCAATTCTTTTCCACTTTGTAATTGTATTGCTTTTATATGTTCTTTTCCTTGATCTTTAGGATTAGGTTCCACAGTACTAGGAAAAGTTCCCAATGTTCGGTTACTAAGTGCAGTAGCGATATGCCCCAATTGATTTTCAATATTCTTGATAGCAATTCCTTGATTTTGTAACTAATTTCCTTGAATTTGTATTTGATTTTGTGATTCTGCATTGTTGACCCATGTTTAATATCAGCTCTTCCATAGACAACTTCTTCTCCTTAATTTGAGTGTCATAGCAGTTCCTTGATTTTGTAATTGATTTCCTTAAATCTGCAATTGATTTCTTGATTCTGCAATTTAATAGCAGTTCCTTGATTTTGTAATTGATTTCCTTGAATTTGTAATTGATTTCCTTGCTTCTACAATTGTGTGTTTAATATCATCTCTTCCATAGACAACTTCTTTTCCTTAATTTGAGTGTTATTGTTAAATTCTGGAGGATAAGAAGGTCTATAATTAACATTTCCTTGGTTGAATGAATTTCTTAATGGGTTCACTAGGTTGTTCGCCCATTATTGATTTGTAGAAAAATTGTTATTCTAATTAAAATTAGGATGACACCTGGGTTATAATAGTTTGAATAAGGGTTGTTGGGTCTATTAATAACATTTAAAGTCTCATGTGTTCCCATTGTTGATTTGTAGAAGAATTGTTATTCCAATTAAAATTTGGATGATCTTCCAACTTAAAGATTAATAATAGTTTGAATATGGGTTGTTGGGTCTATTAATAGCATTTAAGGTTTCATATGAATGTTAAATAAATAGGTTTGAATATGGGGTTGGGTCTATTATTAATAGCATTTAAAGTCTCATACAGGATGATTCTTCCAACCTGGGTTATAATAGTTCGAATATGGGGTTGTTAGGTCTATTAATAGCATTTAAAGTCTCATATGAAAGTTGAACATCCACAAATTGCCCAGATGAATTCTCTTCCATCATAGGAAGCGTTGGAGAATAATTCATCCCATAATGATCTAAAATGAATTCTCTTCCATCATAGTAGGTGTTGGAGAATAATTCATTACATAATGATCTAATTTCTTCTTCCATCATAGGAGGTGTTGAAGAATAATTCATCCCATAATGATCTAATTTCCTTGATATTACTTCCATCATAGGAGGTGTTGAAGAATAATTCATCCCATAATGATCTAATTTCTTTGATATTGTGTTGGAGAATAATTCATCCCATAATGATCTAATTTCTTTGATATTGCAGCAATCTACGAAGCATAATTCATTCCATAATGATCTAATTTCTTTGATATTGCAGCAATCTGCGAAGCTAACATAGAAATTGCATCAGAATCGTGGATACTAGCTGCTCTTTTAGGATTTACCCTTTCAGAGGGTCATTGAAAATTGTTGGTAGCCATCTCTTATATTAACGAATAAGCCTCATCAAAAGGTTTGACATTAAAGAACCACCAACGCAACATCTATAATCGATCTAAGAGATCCCACTAATCCATTATAAAAAGTTTGAATTATCAAACCATCTCTTCTATTAACTAATAAGCCTCATCAAAAGGTTTTGACATTAAAGAACCATCAGTTCTCTTCTATTAATGAATAAGTCTCATCAAAAGGTTTTGACATTAAAGAACCACCAGCCGCAATTTCTATTAATGAATAAGCCTCGCAAAAAGTTTTGACATTAAAGAACCACCAGCCGCAACATCATAATCGATCTAAGAGATCCCACTAATCCATTATAAAAAGTTTGAATTATCAACCAATCTGGTGACAATCAATCTAAGAGATCCCACTAATCCATTATAAAAAGTTTGAATTATCAACCAATCTGGTAACAAATGAATAAGCCTCATCAAAAGGTTTTGACATTAAAGAACCACCAGCCGCAACATCTATATTTTCTCTTCTATTAATGAATAAGCCTCATCAAAAGGTTTTGATATTAAAGAACCATCAGCCGCAGCATCTATCATCAAAGAGATCCCACTAATCCATTATAAAAGGTTTGAATTATTAACCAGTATGGTAACGAATGATGGGAGATCCCACTAATCCATTATAAAAAGTTTGAATTATCAACCAATCTAGTAATGAATGATGAGAACATATCCCACTAATCCATTATAAAAGGTTTGAATTATTAACCAGTCTGGTAACGAATGATGAGGGTATCAAAAGGTTTTGACATTAAAGAACCACGAGCCGCAGCATCTATAATCGATCTAAGAGATCTACTAATCCATTATAAAAAGTTTGAATTATCAACCAATCTGGTAACAAATGATGAGGGCACTTTCTAAGAAGATATTTAAATCTCTCCCAAGCTTCATATATTCACTCTCCATCAATCTGACAAAACGATGTTATGCCATATCTTTAAATCTCTCCCAAGCTTCATATATTGACTCTCCATCAATCTGACAGAACTATGTTATGTCATTTCTCTCAAGCTTCATATATTGACTCTCCATCAATCTGACAGAACGATGTTATGTCATTTCTTAGTCCTAAGAAGATCTTTAAATCTCTCCCAAGCATCATATATTGACTCTCCATCAATCTGACAGAATGATGTTATGTCATTTCTAAGTTCCCCAAGCTTCATATATTGACTCTCCATCAATCTGACATAATGATGTTATGTCATTTCTAAGTTTAAAAGCTTCATAAATTGACTCTCCATCAATCTGACAAAATGATGTTATGTCATTTCTAAGTTTAGTAGCCTTGGATGGAGGGAAATATTTGGATAGAAATTTCTGTGACAGTTCTCCCCAAGTTCTAATAGATTCTGATGGAGGGAAATATTTGGATAGAAATTTCTGTGAAAGTTCTCCCCAAGTTCTAATAGATCCATTGGAGGGAAATATTTGGATAGAAATTTCTGTGAAAGTTCTCCCCAAGTTCTAATAGATCCTGTTGAGGGAAATATTTGGATAGAAATTTCTGTGAAAGTTCTCCCCAAGTTCTAATAGATCCTGGTACCTCTCCATCAATTTGACAGAATGATGTTATGTCATTTTTAAGTTTAGCAGTTTTGGATGGAAGAAGAAATTTCTGTGAAAGTTCTCCCCAAGTTCTAATAGATCTAGGTGCTAATGAATTTAACCATCTAGTGAAAGTTCTCCCCAAGTTCTAATAGATCCAGGTGCTAACGAATTTAACCACATCTTAGCCATATCCTTAAGTGAAAAAGGAAAAAGTCTAAGTATAACAGAATCATTTGAAACTCACATATTTAAAGGTAGCACAAAGTTTTAAAAAACTAGCGAGGTGTAAATTAGGATCTTCATTTGGCGTATCTCTGAATTGATTCTTTTGTACTATTTGGATAATAACAGATTTAAGCTCAAATGAATTAGCAACTACATCAAAATTTTGGATAGATAAGTGAATTTCATCTGATGTAGGATTTGCATAATCTCGTAGAGGACTAGGTTGGTGTTCATTTTCTATTCCTTGATTGTTCACGTTGTTTTCCATTGTGTCAGGATTTCTAGGTTCTCTTCTTAGATTTCTAATTCTTCTAACAGTGTATTCTAATTCCGAATCGTAGGGTATAAGATTTTCAGGTCCAAATTTACACATATAATTGAAATCAGTACACAGAAAAACAGTTAACTAAATATGAAAATAAGTTGTAATTCCAGTAAAAGTTTTTTAATCGTCCTAATTTGTCTGTTACTCTAATTAAGATTCTTGTTTACGTCCCCGACAACGGTGCCAAAAACTTGGAAGCGACTTTATATATGTTTTAACATACAAGAATTTGATACTACTGCTAGAAAATTTAATTCCCCGACAATGGCGCCAAAAACTTGACAGCGGTTATAGATTCAATAAAGATGCATATAAAATATTCAATAATTACAAAGTCACACTTATCAACATAAGTATACGTATCGCTCAAGTAATACATGGCTCTAATGTAGTCCGGGATATCAATCCCATAGGAAGTAATATTAGAGGCTACGAACTAAGATTTTATAAAATCAATACTTAATCACAACACTATAGTTCAAATTGTTTATTTATCACTAATAGGCAATTGAAATAAATTGTAATTTTAATAACTCTTAAATAACTAATTCTACTAATAAAGTTTCTAATTTGAAGTTCAATATATAAGAAAGCATCATTCTCCTTGTCAAGAAATTNAACTTGACAGCGACTTTTTTATATACCTAAAAATACAAGAATTTGACACCACTACTAGAAGATTTAAATCCCGAGCAACGGCGCCAAAAACTTGACGTGACTTTTAATATGCAAGAATTTATGGTCCCAGATTTATATATTTATAATGATTTTGTAAAGTAATAATTTCAAACGCAAGCATACTTATAATGATTTTGTAAAGTCACAATTTCAAACGTAAGTATACGTATCGCTCAAGTAATACAAGACTCTAGTGAAGTCCTATTTATCTTCCCACAAGAGAAGCGAGGTAAGAGGTCCTTAGTCAAATTCTAGTCTACTACAATTAGTCCTTAGTTTGGAATGTCAATTAAAATGATATTTTATCTAGCAACTACTCCTAAATGCAACTTTTAATTCTAAAGAGACACCTTTCTGGAGGAATTGGTTTGGAGAATTTAGAGATAATAAAAACAAGTATTCTTATGCAATGAATTAGATAACTTAAAGAAGTAAGATGCATTAAGTACTGTATGTGCCAAATAGGAGCAATCCTATTTTTTACCCTTTGGTCCAGGCATAAAGAACATTGACTAATCCTATGCTTGTTTACTGAATCTGTGGCTAGGCTGGGAGGATACCGACTCTCACTTTGAAGCTCCCACGTTCCCCTCATCTAATGGCTAACATCTATGCTTCAGTACACAAACAATTGGACCAAATTTAGGATTTTAGTCCGTCACTCTAAAATCTCCAATTCTACGCTCATCAAAGTATATTTCTCTATTTAGTTGCATTCAACTCCAATGAACTTAACCGTCCATGGAATCTGAATGTGGTTCTACTTTGTTGAGAATTACACAGTCCTCTCGGGTCTTAACGCAATTACAATGAATTTTAACAGNCCAAGCATAAAGAACATTGACTAATCCTATGCTTGTTTACTGAATCTGCGGCTAGGCTGGGAGGATACCAGCCCTCACTTCGGAGCTCCCACGTTCCCCTCACCTGAGGGCTAACATCTACACTTCAACACCCAAACGATAGGACCGAATTGAGGATTTTAGTCTGTCACTCTAAAATCTTTAATTCTACGCTCGATAATTTTATTTCCCTATTTATTTGCACCCAACTTTCAAGGAATTTGACCTCCCTGAATCTTGGATGTAATCTTCACTTTAGTTGTATAACTCAATATATTTTAACAAATCAATTGGCCAGATTGAAAGTAAATTAAGATCGAAGTGAAAAGATCACAACTTCTTTAACATTCTTAAGGCTCAACCAATTAAAATCACCATTTCACAAAATCTCAAGACAAGGAGAAAGATAGAGAAAACTACTCAGAACTCATGGGGAAGATACGATAAAACTCAGAATTTATATATAAAAGCAACTTCATATAAACTACAATAAGTAAATACCACTTATCTCTAATTTCTCCCCAAGCTAACTCCTCGAAGTTCTTCTGAATCTCTTCCTACAGTACACAGAATTCTTCTTCGAAGCGGCAAGGAGGAAAAAATCTCTCACTTTCCCTCAACTCTTACAATCTCTAAAAGAATTCCTCACAATCTAACCCTAAATTAAACTCTCTTCACTCTACACACTCTACAATTTTTGGCCAAAAGTTTTTCTTAAAGTTGTAGAAGAGTTTTCCTAAGAGTTACCTAAGCATCCCCTAAAAAATAGTCCACATTCAATGCACCTGTTGAGATAACTGTCGATCTCACCGTCGGCGGCCTTCTGGAATATTTGATTCTGAACTCTCGGGAAAAACCCGTCGTTGGCACCGTTGGGCTCGTCGTCGGCGCCCTAGTTCAAATCTTCATATTTTGGTCCTTTTCACTCCAAATTCGCTCCTTTTTACATCTTTTTGCTCCAATGACCATAATTCAACATACCTGCAACAAAACATCAAAAATACCTTTCTTTAAAGTGCAATATCATCAAAATCAGTGTAAAATAGGTATGAAAATGTCAACATATTTTCCTTTGGTCAATGACCCATTTTTATATAAACAAGGAAAGGATCTAATTATTCGGAGATGTGAGCCTTTAGAAGAAACTTATGAAATAATCCAAAAATGTCATAATTTTGATTTTGAGGAACATTTTAGCGTTGATAAAATAACATACAAAATTTTTAAATCTGGATTTATTGGCCTACAATCTTTAGAGATGTTAATACTTATATCAAAACTTGTGATCAATGTCAACAAGAAGACAATATTTATAAGAGAAATGAGATGCCCCTCAATTATGTATTAGAAGTTAAGATATTTGATGTTTGGGGATTATATTTCATGGGACAATTTATACCATCTTTCAGAAAATTATAAATATAAATAGCAGTAGACTATGTATCCAAATGGATAAAAGTAGTTGCTTTACCTCGATGTGAAGCTCAAAGTGTTGCAAAGTTATTAACAATTAACATATTTTGTAGATTTGGGATATTGAGAGTGTTCATAACTGACGAGGGAAGTCATTTCAAAAATACAATAATGAAGAAATTATTAAAGAAATATCATATCAACCTTCGAATTGCTATTGCATATTATCCTTAACCAAGTGGTTTGGTGGAATTATCCAATCAAGAAATTAAATGAATATTGGAAAAAATTTTGAATCCAACAAAAATGGATTAGTCAGACAAACTTAACTATGTTTTGTAGGCCTATAGGATTGCATATACAACTCCTATAGGAATTTCCCCATTATTGGCACTATTTTTTTGATGTCACATGTGTGGGATGTCCAACAAAGCATATCAGTGTAACACTTCGTGCAAATAAGTCACCCGTAGCTCGAGACATCCATTTTAGACCCACCAACGCTTGTTTAGGGGCACATAGCTGGGGTCATTTTGCTAGAGTTTGGCTTTAGCTCAAGCGAAGGCCGATCGACATTTAATTCATCAGAAAACTCTCATTGGTTCAACGAATATTATGCATCGCATTGTTCAAGAAATTGGCTCAAATTGTCCTGATATCCAGCGAGGTGGTCCTGATGTCACCGAACAACGAAATAAACCATGTGAGTGTGTTTAGAACATCGATTTCACCTTAGCAAAGATGTCCATTTTGCTACAACTTTGTGAGGGACTAAAAATGTGCCAATTATCTTTTTTTTTGCTCGATTGTCGAAAAAGTTGTCTGAATGACCCCGAATGATGAAACCAACCCCACCTACACGTCCAAAATGTCGATTTTACCTATGGAGGACCTTCATTTCAAAATGATGGTGCGTCTGGGTTAACAATGCGTGGGATGGTGATTATTAAATTAATAATAATTATTATTATATTACCTTATATAGNCACGTCCAAAATGTCGATTTTACCTATGGAGGACCTTCATTTCAAAATGATGGTGCGTCTGGGTTAACAATGTGTGGGATGGTGATTATTAAATTAATAATAATTATTATTATATTACCTTATATAATATTGCTTCCCATTTCTCTTCTACCTATCCCGAATTAGATCCGCCGCCAACCTTGTTTTTGCAAAAATTTCTAGCTCCGGACCATCTCCTCAAGCTTGAGCCCTTGTCGACTGGTGTTCCTCACTGGCAAACTCGCCATAGCTTCATCCTGCCAACGAGACTCCTTGGCCAAGCTCCTCACGCAGCCCGACCCTCCTCTCCCTTTCGTGAAAACTTGCGCCACCACGGATGCCTCCTCTCACGTGCGTTAGTCTTGCCTTCCTCTCAGCCAACGAAGCCACCGACAAGCTCGCCGAACCACCTCTCAAATCCATTGATGAGTTCATTTCCCCCTTTTTTTCCTTTGTGAAATAGCTGACGGCTCTCTAACATTTTTCACGCATGACTGACCNTGTTTTTGCAAAAATTTCTAGCTCCGGACCATCTCCTCAAGCTTGAGCCCTTGTCGACTGGTGTTCCTCACTAGCAAACTCGCCATATCTTCATCCTGCCAACGAGACTCCTTGGTCGAGCTCCTCACGCAGCCCGACCCTCCTCTCCCTTTCGTGAAAACTTGCGCCACCACGGATGCCTCCTCTCACGTGCGTTAGTCTTGCCTTCCTCTCAGCCAACGAAGCCACCGACAAGCTCGCCGAACCACCTCTCAAATCCATTGATGAGTTCATTTCCCCTTTTTTTTCCTTTGTGAAATAGCTGACGGCTCTCTACCATTTTTCACGCATGACTGGCTNTGACTGACCATAGCCAACCTTTTTCTCCTTATTGAAACTGCAGTCCTCCTTGTTGGCAGAGCCCAGCTGTCAGCGAGCTGGCCTTTCTTTACAGCACAGTCTCCTCTTAGGTTGAGAATTGGACCTATTCAATGCATTCCCAAGCTCCTTCGTCGGCGCTCTATCTCACCGTTGACCACCTCCTCCTCACCGGCGAAGCATTGTCCATGGAGCAGCGCCTCCTAGCTATTTTTGTGATGCTATAAGAGCCTTAGCCTCACACATTGTCTCTCCCTCACTGGAGCAGTAACCGCGTTGTGTCGCAAAGGCTGGCATCCAACCCCTTGAAGGTTCGTGTTGCCCTTATTTTTATATACTATGATATTTATCAAATGTACTTTGCATACCTCTTGCCCCAACTCATATGCTTATTCTTCCTCAATGTAAGGTTTGTTACAAGGAATGTTGGTGCATGGACCGGATGTCGACGGCTTGGAGCAAGCAAAGAGTACGCGTCCGCAACTGTCACGGTGGTGAGGTTTCTTAACTCCTAGCTAGCCCTAGGTTTTAGTGGTGTCTAGGCGTGTGATTTTGATCACCCACACGGAGTATATGCGCAAGCGTGAGTCAGTGCAATGACGTGCCTATGTGATTGATCGTTGATTTACCTAGAGCTAGCCTTTAGGTAAGGACTTCATGTGTGTTGGTCAAGTACTATACGAACCCGAGTGATTCCCTATTGTGAGCCTTAGGTCTTAACCCCACAGGGTCGAAATCCAAATTTCCCACGATTTTGGTGCTCCTAATCTCTCTTTGAGGGATTAGTTGAGTTCGATCTTAGAAGACGAAAGATGCTTTGTAGCTAGTCCGTCCTATAAGATCGTGGGCATTCGTAGAGCGGAAAAAGCTTTGTAGCTAGTCCGTCCTACGAACAATGGAGAGTTTCCCCTATGAAAAATTGGAGGAGGATGCCCTCCACATTGTCACATCAAAGTCAGAGGCGGCAATGCTGCAAATCCAAGGGTGTCACCCTAGGTTTCCTACGTGAGGTTGTTAGGACGAGTTTGACGTGTCGTCAACCATTGGGGTTTCATTGCATGTGCATGGACCATCTTGTTGCATTGTTTGCATGTGGTCATATGTAGCATTTTTTGTATGATTTCATGAGCACATTGGGTCTATCGTGTGCCCTAAATTGATCCTTATTCTTTTTTGGTTTGATTGGTCATGTCGGGCAGATCACCCTGTCTTTTGGGTTTGATCGATCGCTACGTGTCAACCACCCACTTTGGGTCTGATCAACTGTCCCAAGCTGATCATCCACTCTTTTTGGCCGGATTGGTTACCCCGAATTGATCCACCCACTTCTTCAATCAGATCGGTCACCACGACCCGGTCGACTGGTCACTTGCATCATATTGCATGTTATTGTATGGTGTGCATAACCATATTTTCTATTTGTCTTCTTGAATGTTGTACTCCATATGTGTTTGCATTTGAATTTGCACTGGTGTGATTCTCCTCAGTGAGGATCACAACTCCGACCTCCAAGTCACCGCCTCCTCGGCATATCCATCTTTCGGGCCGTTGCCATCACGGTATGGCCATCTTTGGGTCACTGCCCTCTCGGCATACCCATATGTCGGGCCACTTCTGTCACAGTATGCCCATCTTCGGGTCACTGCTTGCATACAAATTTGTTTGGGCCACTGCCGTTAAGGGATGCCCTTTTTCGGGTCACCGCCTCCTAGGAATACCCACTTTTTCTGGTCATTGCAACTACGGTATGCCCATCCTTGAGTCACTGCCTCATCAACATACTCATCATTTTGGAAACTGCTGCTACAACATGCCCGCTCCTTTTGAGTCACTGCCGCCATGGCATACTAGCCTTCACCATTTTGGTGTACTTTCCATATGTCTGTTGTATATCTTGCATGTTTGCATGTGTCATGCTAACTTAAAAATTAAAAATAGAAGCATAAGTAGATACTAATTTAAACCTGATAAGACCATGTAAGTGAATAAGACCAGAAGGTTATGTGGCTCTATTTGTTCAAAATTAGCCTAGGTTTTGGATGATATTGATGAGAAAACATCCTTGGAACCCTTTCTTATAAATGCATTTCTATCATTTATAGTCCCTCATTTGTCAAAAATGTTCTTATCAAATGAGGTATTGACTATCTTGCCTCTTTCACAAGGATATCATGAGGTTTGACCGCATCAGATGTATCAACAATTGATGAGTTGCCAACTTCTTTTGTTTCTCNTGACTGGCTATAGCCAACCTTTTTCTCCTTATTGAAACTGCAGTCCTCCTTGTTGGCAGAGCCCAGCTGTCAACGAGCTGGCCTTTCTTTACAGTACAGTCTCCTCTTAGGTTGAGAATTGGACCTATTCAATGCATTCCCAAGCTCCTTCGTCGGCACTCTATCTCACCGTTGACCACCTCCTCCTCACCGGCGAAGGATTGTCCATGGAGCAACGCCTCCTAGCTATTTTTGTGATGCTATAAGAGCCTTAGCCTCACACATTGTCTCTCACTCACTGGAGCAGTAACCGCGTTGTGTCGCAAAGGCTGGCGTCCAACCCCTTGAAGGTTCGTGTTGCCCTTATTTTTATATACTGTGATATTTATCAAATGTACTTTGCATACCTCTTGCCCCAACTCATATGCTTATTCTTCCTCAATGTAAGGTTTGTTACAAGGCATGTTGGTGCATGGACCAAATGTCGACGGCTTGGAGCAAGCAAAGAGTACGCGTCTGCAACTGTCACGGTGGTGAGGTTTCTCAACTCCTAGCTATCCCTAGGTTTTAGTGGTGTCTAGGCGTGTGGTTTTGATCGCCCACACGGAGTACGTGCGCAAGCGTGAGTCAATGCAATGATGTTCCTATGTGATTGATCGTTGATTTACCTAGAGCTAGCCTTTAGGTAAGGACTTCATGTGCGTTGGTCAAGTACTATACGAACCCGAGTGATTCCCTATTGTGAGCCTTAGGTCTTAAACCCACAGGGTCGAAATTTGAATTTCACACGATTTNTGTGTGTGTGTGTGTGTGTGTGTGTGTGTGTGTGTGTGCAAATTAAACTCCTTTCTGAAGCGGGCGATGGGATTTTGATTCTGGCGGCTGATAGCTTCCAACGGGGAACTCCTTAACAAAAAATAGTGTCGACAACTTCTGGCCACTCCGGTAGGGACTAGTCTTTTTCTCCATTTAAATCAAGAAATATTATCTTCATACATCGGTAATGTGTTCATGTCCCTCATGAACCAAATCAACCTTCTTTCATTGGCTTGCTTTAATCATTTCTATCTTAGGAAAGTATGGTCAACTCTTTGGACTTAAGGACCGTCTATTCAACCACCTTTGAACAGAGTGGTCCAATAGGTGTGTTGGTGGACTAGTTCCAGCTGGGTATTTTGTGTTGTTAAGTTGGTCTTGCATTAGGTCCTAAACTTCATTTTTCCCTTTCGAGTTTAATTTGTTATTTTGCAAGTTGAATTGAATTGTGCCATGCTACGTGTGCTCTTTAATTCTCCTTATATTAATTAAATATTTCTACTTTCAAACTATTTTTACTAAAATTTTAAAAATCTCCACAAATTAAATAAGGACTTACCCGGTCTACAGATTGGCCTCTGTTAATTTGTAGTGCTCGCACTAGATTATGAGGTATTAGTCAAATAACTAACCCTAGAGCTTTCTTTTTAAAGTTGCTGCAATGGCATTTTGATACACCATAAAATATATGCATTTTTAGACCCATATTTTATACTTATTTTTTGTGATATTGCACTTTAATGGATGCATTTTTAGACCCATATTTTATACTCATTTTTTGTGATATTGTACTTTAATGGAAGATATGCTTATGTTTTCTTGCAAGTTATAGAATTTTAGGACTTGAAGCAAAAAGGAAGAAAAAAGGATGAAATTTGGAGCAAAAATGAAGAAGTTGAAAATTTGTTCAGAGCCGACGGCGCCGTTTGACATAGAGCATTGAATTAAATAGCGGAACGCTCGCTCTAACAGCGCAAGAATGGGCGCTGACGGCGCGAATGGAGGTTCATCCTATGTTCCTAGAAGATTCGATGAATTTGGATGCTTTTTGAAGAGTTTTTGGAGGCACCTATTGGAGAAGGAACTCTAGGCTTTATTTAGGGCTGAAAATGATCAAAAAAGTGACTCTTCCTGACATTTCATTGCCCCAATTCGACCGTCCACACGTCACACATTCCTCCATTTTCATTCCACAACGATTTAGAGTCCATTGTTTTTATAATTTAGAGTTTTGTGGTGAGATTAAGTTTTAATTCTTCTCTAAGAATGTTAAATAAGGAGAAAAGGGAGAGGTTTCTTCTTCCTTCATTTCCTAGAAGAAGCTACAAGGGATTTGCTCTGAGAAAGAGTTTCAGATAAGAGTTGTTTATTTATTAGAGTTGTATGAATTTTCTTTTATATATGAAATTTATGTTTTATTGTATCTTTCTTATGAAGTCTAAGTAGTTTACTTTATCTTTCTCCCTACTCTGAGATATGGTGAAATCAAGAGATAAATTTATGTGCCAACATTAAAATATAAATTAAATTTTGATGATTTTTCAACTCCGAAATTAATTTACTTTTCGATCTGACCAATTGAATTGATAAAATATGTTGTAAAACATATGATCCGGGAAATGAAGTATGAGTTCTAAAACAGAGTGAGGATCACATTTGATTCCATGAAAGAGAATTTCAGTATGGAATTAAGTGCAAATAAATAGGGAAATATACTTTGTTGGGTGTAGAATTGGAGAATCTTAAGGTGACAGACTAAAATCCCCAATTAGGTCTTAGTGTTTAAAAACTAAAGCGAGAGTTAGCCTTCAGGTGAAGGGAAGTGGGAGCTCTCGAGTGGGAGCTAGTATCCTTCTAGCCTAGCCACAAATTTAGGTGTTTAACCTGAGATTAGCCAATGATTTTCTAAAACATTGTATCAGGCTAGAGAATTAAAACTGCTCTTATTTTGCACAATACATATTTAAACCATTTATCTCATCTCATTTTACTAAAACCTCAATGTAGTGGGAAAGATGTTTTTTCACATAAGAAATCCTTATCACATAAACATAGTTCAATATTTTAGTAGTTACTGTTTAAACTTTGTATTTCAATTTTGTTAGTAGTTAAATAATTTAGTTCTGATAATATCTCAACATTAGAAATTACTGACAATAATTTTGTTTTGACTTTTTGTGAATTTCATAGTAAGTTTATCATTTCAAATTTAAACATTCCCCGTGGGATCGATATTTGGGGCTTAAATAGAAAGTCCTTTATTACTTGATAACAATACGTATACTTGTGTAGAATTCTAATATTATTTCTTAAATTTCTAATTCACAAAATATTGCATCAAGCCTTTGGCATTGTTGCATTGCGGAGTAAACTATATAATTTTTACACAACTATATAATCCGAGATGAAGTTTTTGGCGTCGTTGTCGGGAAGGTAAGGGTAAAATAAATAGATTTGGTAAATTAGGAAATTTAGATATAATTAATTAAAAAAAAATTTAAAAATTGTTAAAAAATTCAAAAATCCAAAAAGAAAATATATTTTTATTTAAAAGTTATTTTTAGGAAATTTTTCTTTGCTTATTATATTTGTTAATGCGAAATATTGGATCTGAAGGTTTAGTACTTTATGATTCAAAATTAGAGCATACTATTAGAAAAATTCAAAAATAACAAAAAGGAATTAAAAACTTAAACAAAATGGTGAATAACTTAAATAATCAAATAAATGAAAATCGACAAAGACCTTTAAAATAGTATGCTAATGCGACAGTAGATGAACTTCACTTGACTATTCAAAATCCTGATGATGCTGCTAATTCATTTGAGCTTGAACCTGTTATTATCCAAATGATACAAAATAATCAATTTAGAGGAACACCTACTGAAGATTCAAACTTACATCTTGCTAGTTTTTTTAAAATTTGTGCTACTTTTAAATATGACGAAGTATCTAATGATGTTATTAGGCTTAGACTTTTTCCTTTTTCATTAAGGAATAAAGCCAAGGCTTAGTTAAACTCATTAGCACTTGGATCTATTAAACTTTGATGAGAACTATCACAAAAATTCTTAGCTAAACATTTTCCACCCTCAAAAACTGCTAAGCTTTGAAATGGTATTACATCTTTTTGTCAGTTTGAAGTGGAATTGATATATGAAGCTTGGGAAAGATTTAAAGATCATCTTAGAAAATATCCACACCATGCTCTACCAGAGTGGTTAATAATTCGAACATTTTATAATGGATTAGTTGGATCACTTAGATCTATTATAGATGCTGCTACGGGTGAATCACTAATGTCAAAACCTTTTGATGAAGCAATTCATTAATTGAAGAAATGGCTGCTAACAATTTTCAATGGCCCTCTGATTATGATGCAATGTCTATTTTAGCATCTCAAATTGCTGCTATTTCAAAAAAGGTTGATCAAATAGGAGTGAATGATTCTCAAATAACCCCAATATTATAGGAAAATTCACTAAGGCAGATCATTGACACTCAATCATCTTATGAAACTAAATACTATCAATAATCAAAATAAAAATCCCTATTCTAACTTTCATAATTCTGGATGGAAAAATCATCCAAATTTTAGTTGGAATAATTATGACAATTTGGTGAATCCCTCCGGAAATTTGATCAACCAAGAAAATTCTAGTTATCGACCTTATTATTCTCCTGGATTTAACTTTAATCCTAACCCACAAGTTAAGGAAAAGAAGTTCATGATGGAAGAAGTAATGTTAAACATGGGAAATTAAATACAAAATCAAGGGGTTATTATTAGAAATATTGAAAATTAACTAGGACATATTGTTGCTGCACTCAGTAACAGACCTTCTGGAATTCTTCCGAGTACGATAGAAGTTAATCCAAAAGATAAAAATAAAGAGCAAATTAAAGCTATTCAATTAGAAAGTGGAAAAGAAGTTGAAACAAGGATCCAAAGAGAAACTGAAATTGATGAAGAGAAGGAAGCAATGGAAAGTGACCAAAAGGAGAATGAACAAACACAAGGTCCTTTAGAAAAACCATTACCTCTATTTCCTCAAAGACTGAAGTAAAAGAACATAGATAAATAATTTACAAAATTTTTAAAAATCCTTAGGAAGTTCACCATAAACATTCCTTTTGTTGAAGCTTTGGAACAAATGTCAAGTTCTATGAAATTTATGAAGGATATACTAAACAAAAAAAAGAAGTTTAAAGATCATGAGACTGTTGCACTCAGTGAAGAGTGTAGTGCTACTATTCAGAGAAAGCTCGTGAAAAATTAAAAGATCCTAGTAGTTTTACTATACCTTGTGTTCTTGGTGAAAAGTTTTTTGGAAAAGCTTTATGTGATTTAGGAGCGAGTATCAATCGTATGCCTTTATCAATATTTAATTGTTTATATTTGAGAGAAATTTCTCCTACTACTGTAACTCTTCAGTTAGCTGATCGATTGATAACTTATCCAAAAGGAGTTATAAAGGATGTATTAGTAAAAGTGGATAAATTTATTTTCCCAATAGACTTTATAGTATTGGACATGGAGGAAGATAAATAAATTCCTATTACTTTAGGGAGACCACTTCTTGCAAAAGGAAGAGCTGCGATAGATGTGCAAAAAGGAGAATTAATAATGAGAGTTAATGATCAATAAGTAACAATTAATATTTCAAAAGCTATGAAATATCCAGCAATAAAAAAAGATAATGAATTTTTTAGGATGGAAGTTACTGAATATCTGAGTAATGAGCAATTTAAGAATGAGTTTAAAGACAAATTAAAATAAGGAGATTTTTTTGAAAGCAAGAACAAAATAAAAGGAGAAGATTTGGATCATATTCAGGGTAAATTTGAAACTTTAGAATTTTTGGAAAATGATAAAACAAATTTTATTCCTTCAAGTATTAAACCATCTGAACTTGAACTGAAAATATCACCTGCCCATTTAAAATATGTGTTTTTAGGAGAGTCATCAACATTGCCTGTTATTGTATCTTCTGAATTAACAAAAATTTTAGAACAAAAATTAATAGAAATGTTAAAAAAATATAAAAAGGCTTTTGGATAGACTTTAGCGGATATTAAAGGAATTAGTCCTTCTATTTGTATGCAAAGAATTCTACTAGACGAACAATATGAACCTAAAGTTGATCCTTAGAGGAGATTAAACCCAATAATGAAAGAGGTTGTTAAAAAAGAAATTTTAAAATGGTTAGATGTTGGAATTATATATCATATTTCAGACAGTGCTTGGGTAAGTCCAATTTACTGTGTTCCGAAGAAAGGAGTGACCGTTGAAGAAAATGAGAAAAATGAAATAATACCAATAAGAGAAGTTGTTGGTTGGCGAATTTGTATTGACTATAGAAAATTAAACATGACCACTAGAAAAGATCATTTTTCTTTACCTTTTCTAGACCAAATGTTTGATAGATTGGTTGGAAAAAAGTATTATTGCTTTTTAAATGGATATACCGATTATCACTAAATTCTAGTTGCTCCATAGGGTCAAGTGAAGACAACATTTACAAGCGCATATGGAACATTTGCTTTTCGTAGATGTCTTTTGGATTATGCAATGCACCTGCAACATTTCAAAGATGTATGATGTCAATCTTTAGCAATTTTATTGAACATGGAGTGGAAGTGTTTATGGATGATTTTTTGATATTTGGAACTTTTTTTGAATTATGTTTAAATAATTTAGAAAAAATTCTTGAAGTATGTGAAAAAATCAACCTACTACTAAATTGGGAAAAATATCAATTTATGGTTGCAGGAGGAATTGTACTTGGACATAAAATTTCTGAAAATGGCATGGAAGTAGATCCTGCAAAAATTCAAGTTATTGAAAAATTACCACCTCCTACTAATGTTAAAGGGGTAAGAAGCTTTTTAGGACATGCTCGTTTCTACAGGCATTGCATAAAAAAATTTTCTAAAATAACTAAGCCATTATGCCAACTTTTAAAAAAAGACACAAAATTTGATTTTAATGAGGAATGCATAAAAACATTTAAATTATTCAAAGAGAAATTAATCACTGCACCTATAATAGTTCCTCCTGATTGGGAGAAACCATTTGAAATAATGTGCAATGTTAATGATTATGTTATTGGGGCTACTTTAGGACAAAGGCACAACAAAGTTTTAAAAGTAATATATTATGCTGGTAAAACTCTAAATGATGCTCAAATTAACTACACCACTACTGAAAGAGAGTTACTCGCTATTGTTTTTACCTTTGATAAATTTATACCTTACTTAATTAGAACTAAATGTATAGTGCTTACAGATAATTTTGCTATTAAATACGTGATGCAAAAGAAGGATACTAAATCAAGATTGATTAGATGGATACTTCTATTGCAAGAGTTTGATTTAACGTAGTTAATAGAAAGGGAAATGATAATCAAATAGTTGAATCATTTGTCTAGACTAGAAAGAGAAATATTAACTAATTTTGCAAATGAATTTTTAGAGAATTTCCCTGAATAACATTTATATTGAGTTGATGAAAGGAATGTACTGTGGTATGCCGATATAGTAAATTATATTGTAAGTGATATTTTACCAACTCATATCAAAAATCCACAATTAAATAAATTTATATAAGATTCAAAATTTTAGTTTTGGGATGACACATATCTATATAAATAATGTAAACATCTAATTATTAGAAGATGTGTGCCTTATGAGAAAACTCAACAAATAATTGAAAGATGTCATGATTCTGAATTTGGAGGACATTTTGGAATGAATAGAACTGCATATAAGATTTTGCAAGCTGGATTTTATTGGCCTACTCTTTTTAGAGATGTTAATGAATATATTAAAACAAGCGATTGATGTCAACGAGTAGAAAATATTTCTAGAAGAAATGAAATACCTCTAAATAACACATTAGAAATTGAAATTTTTAATGTTTGGGGATTAAATTTTATGGGACCATTTATGCCTTCATTTGGGAATTTATATATATATTACCGACTGTTGATTATATGTCCAAATGTATTGAAGTTATTGCTGTACCTAGATGTGATGCTTGGAGTGTTTCTAAATTTTTAATTAAAAATATTTTTACAAGATATGGAATGTCGAGAGTAATTATTACTAATGGAGGATCTCATTTTAGGAATAAGAGAATCGAAAAATTGATTAAGAAATATGACATTTTGCATAGATTCTCTATTGCTTATCATCCTCAGACTAGCGGTCTAGCAGAGATATCAAATCGTGAAATTAAACGGATTTTAGAAAAATTTGTAAATCCATATAAACTGGATTAGTCTGCTAGATTAGATACTGCATTATGGGCATACAGAACTGCTTATAAGACTCCCATAAGAATGTCCCCATATAGATTTATTTTTGAAAAAAACATGTCACTTACTTCTAGAATTGGAGCATAAAGTATTTTAATCCATTAAGGAATTCAATTTTAATTTAAAGGATGCTGGTGAGAAAAGATTATTACAACTCAATGAACCTGAGGAGAGTAGAAATGAAGCATATGATAATGCAAAAATCTATAAAGAGAAAATGAAAATATGGAATAATTGGAAGATTATTCAAAAGAAGTTTGAACTTGGATAAGAAGGTTTATTATACAATACAAGATTGAGATTATTTCCAGGGAAACTAAAATCCAGTTGGTTAGGACTATTTAAAGTGATTAAATTCTATCATTATGGAACTGATGTTGTTAAAGATCCTAACACTGGAAAGATATTTGAAGTTAATAGGCATCGATTGAAACATTATTATGAAGAGCACATACCACAATTTAAAAAAGTTTTAATTTTAATTCAACCCAACTAATCTAACGGTACATCGGGCNTGTTGTAAGAACATATAAGATTCGAGATGGTATTGTCTCAGTCAACTAATGGTAAGAATCACATGAGATTGTATGGATGACAAAGTAATTCAAATGATTGAGTGCAAGTAAAAAGAGAAATAAACTTTGAATGGTGTAGAATTAGAGGACATTTGAGTGACAGGCTCATATTTGGCACAAGACACTTTGAATACTTCCAGAGTGGAGGGAGAAGAGGGAACTCTATAGTGAGAGCTAGTATCTTCCCTAATTAAACCGTCTTCAAGACTATTCAAACTTTCAATTAGCCAATGTTCTTTATATCATCTCTAGTAAGGTTAAAGAATATTGTTGCTCATATTTGGCACAAGACACTTTGAATACTTCCACAACATAATTCCTATACTTATTACTGATTCTTGAAAAGGAAAAATATATTTTATTAATATTGCATTCATCTTACAAATATCTAATTAAATTTAGTTAGTTGTTTACTTTACTTTTAATTATCAAAAATTACAAAAAGAATCGAACTTTCATTCATATTATAACATTTACAGTTTNTTAGAGGAAAATTTGGAATCGAATTGATCAAAAAAATAAAAGACGCAATTTTGGCCTCTCGCGCCGACGGTGCCCCCACATAGACCAAAGCGCTGACAACGCCATCAGGAGCGCCGACGGTGCCAATAGCAATTTGACAATTTTTTGCAGATTTTGGTGGACTTTGTGGTATTTTGCTCTGTAATAACCACCGGGAGGATTTTTTAAAGTCCTAAAAACTGCCTTGGATGACCAGAAACTTCCTATTTTTGAATTTCATGGCCTCCAATTCCAGAAAAACTTTTAGGTATGGAGTTTTCAATAGAAGAAATTTTATCAATTTTGATGCGCAAAGATTATACAACAATTTTATTACAAAGAAGAGGCTTATCAAGGAGAGAGGCTTTGTCAATCACGGATTAATTAATCCAAGTTCTCTGATTGATAAAATCATTGTACAAAGGTGATGGGAAGTTCTGTGCAACACTATCGCTGCAGTTGTTGTACCAGTAAGGAAGGAATTCTATGTCAAATTACATGGAATTACATAAGGAGTTGTCTTCGTACGAGGTAAGGTTGTACCATTTACTCCTGCGCGAATTGATAAGTTGTATATGATAGAAAATATTCCAATCTGTCATTATACAAATTTCATCCCTATAAGATATTTGATGCAAGATGTCTATAATTTTCTGACGGATGAAAGTGATACTTGAGAAATGCGAGATGAAGGATATGTTAGTTTCTCTGCTTCATTGCTTAATTTAATATCGAAGCAATGGCATTTCTTCATTTCTATAAAATTACTCCTTACCATGAAGATTAGTAGAGTCACCAAAGAAAGTGCTATTTTGAATTATTGCATTCAAATGGAAAATCCCATTGATATAGGATCTATCATATTTAAATCTGTTATGGGTATTATTACAAATGGGCTAATTTATGGACTTATGTATCCTTCCATAATTTTCCTACTTTGCAGTCAATCTCAAGTTCCATATGAGAGTTGGGAAAAAGTTTTATTACCTTGGGAGCCCATGATTCCTGTTGATGATAATTAAGTTGGGAATGGGAATGAAGCATAAGATACTATCTTAGATCACTCTTCACATGCTTCAACTCCATTGATGCCACCAACAATTAGAAGTTCACTTGCTGTAGAAAACAAATTGAAGAAAATTGAAACAGAACTTCAGAGTATTATGAATGAAATAGGAGATCTTTAGTACATTTTTTATCACCTAGATTGGAAGACAAAATAAAATTTTGATCATAATGGGACATTTGAAGTAGGATTAGTACGGATGTTTAAAGAAAAAAGATGGATCAAAGAAAATTTGACTGATCAATTCCTGTACCAACCACTACAATTTGTAGTTCATTACCAGTCAATGGGAGATATCAGAGGATGAGAAAGCATTGAAGATGAGGCAGCATAATTGAAGAATTTGGACTCTCTCTACTAGTTTAAAATACTTAGGTACTTAATGTGATTTTGTGGATTTGATTTAGTTTGCTTTGCTTTAGAATTCTAAACTTTGATTGTGTGTATAGTTTTGTGTTAGTGTTTAGTGTTGTGGCTTGGTTTTGATGCTGATTAATAATTTAGTTTGCTTGATGTGAAAGTGTGATTAGAAAAATGTGTTTGTAAAAATGTATTTTCATATTTAAAAGTTAGTTTGTTGTTTTTTTGTGAAAATGGGTGTTTGTGATAATGTTTATTTGTGAATTATTGTTAGATAAAAATTTGTGTTTAAAAATACTAAAAAAATTCTGGAGAAAATTGAAAGGAACTTGAAAATTGAAAAAATTGAAAAAATTGAAAAAAGGAATTTTAGGCCTTCAGTACCGACGACACTGGCATGGGCTCCGACGATGTGGTTGACCCGAGAACAACCTTTTACCCTTTAAAATTCACAATTTTCACCGTAAATCTCCATTTTTACCCCTTGAGTCACCTTCAATCTCCGATTTTTGCACATAGGGCTTGCATTTGCTTGGATTTGAGGCAATTTTAAGGCAAAGTAACTTCGGATTTCATCTTCTCTAGGTAAGAGCCACACTTTAAGTTAAAAAATTTTGATTTTCACCAAGGATTTATCTCACATTGCCGAGATCAGAAAATTTTGGAATTTTTTTAGAGATTTTGAGAAAATACTTTGGTGAAGAACTCTTACTTAGTAGATTTAAGTAAAAAAAAAATTTTACTTTGTGATTTTTGGAATTTTTGGAATTTAGTAGAATTTTTTTTTTATTTTTCTATAGATTTCCCATGGCAGCTAGAATGAGCAAAACAAAAAAGTAAAGTAGATTACGATGAACAAAAATTTGTTAACTTCAGGTTTAGTGCTTGATTCAATAGTTTACTTTAGCACAAAAAAGTAATTCCATATCGTGGTTTTAAAAATCCAAGAGGAGAAGTCGAGCAATTAATCAATGTTCGACAGCATAAAAATTTTTATTATTTTACTACCAAAGTGATTATTGGTGTAATCATGGAATTATATGCCAACTTTACTGAAGCTTCTGATGACTTTGTTTTTTTATGGAAGAAAGGTGGAGTTTTCTCCAAAAAAAATTAATGAGTTTTATCAGTTGGAAGATGTTTACAGTTGCCAGTATAAATTATTTTCTACTACTAATGAGGCCTTAGATGAGGTTATTTCCTTTGTTACTGGTGGAAGAGGGACCTGAAAAGTGAAAAATGGTGTTAAGGTAAACTTTCCTCTTTCTATGTTAAATCTATTATCTAAGGCCTGACACTACTTTATATCTGGAAGAATAATTCTGACAAATCATCATAGTGAGGTGGCCAAGGATAGATCCATCTTGAACTTCTGTATTCAACGGGTGATGAGGATAAATGTAGGCTCTATTATCTATATGAACACTAGATCTATTGCTTTGGGAGAGACCATTGGTGGTTTGGCACACCCTGCACTTATTTTTACACTCTGTGAATAGAGAGAAGTTGATTTTAGACCTGCTAAAGAGAGGATTGAGTCTCTAAGTCCTATTGGGTCTGCCAATATGAAGACAAATGAATCTCATGTTAATTGGATATCTGGAAGTAAGATTAGAGATATTCCTTCTACTTCGAGGACACCTACTTCTAGTAACCCTACAAATTGAGAGCTTTTAGAACAGATGATGATCCAGCAGGGAGATATCTTAAGAATGGATCATAGATTACAAAACATGGATGCCAGAAATGCTAACACTGATGATTTGATATGGCAAAAGTTCGAATATGATGTTGCTTATGGTGATGCATTGGTGAGATACATGAAGGGTGGTCATTTAGTTATGTTTCCTACTCACCCTGTTTTTACACCATAACAGCAGCAGAATTAGGATGTAGAAGAAGAAGATGATGATGATTGGGGATCTTTCTTTTAGTTTATGTTTGATTATACTTTGTTCTTGTGCTGTTTGTTTTTATTGTATTGTTGAGACTGTTTGCCAAATTGTGAGACTCTGTTTTGTTATTATGTTGAGTTGTGAACTGTAGTTTGTAAAACTATATTCATTTCTAGAATTCTATTTAATTTTGTTGTTATCTTTTATATTTTATTAAATGTATTGTAATTAACTCTTTCTCAGTAGATTTTATATGTATTATGCGCAATCTAATGTTTTAAGTCTTGTAGCTTTTTATAATACCACCTGCAGTGTTTCAGAATTAAAGTTTCAAAATCAGAACCTTCAACAGGTATGTCTTTTCTTTATGTATTTAATGTTTTCTTTCACCCATTATTTTTCAGTTCTTCATGCTAAATCTTTTAAAAATTTAAGTTTGGGGGGAAAAGAAAAATTCCATTTTAAAGAAAGAAATTTAATTTTATGTCCTCAATTAGCTATATTTAAAAAAAAATTAACATGAACTTTGGTATTAGGGGTTAACTTTAGATAATTATATTTATGTTTCTAAATATATAGTAAATTTAAGTAAAAATTCTCAATGATAAAGGTTAATTTTAGAGATTAAGATATTTGGTATAAAAGAAAAAGACTATGTTTTTCTATTTTAAGTAAATAAAATTGTATTTTTGAAATATTAAAAATTTTAAAGGTTCATGTAAGAAGAAAAGAATTAAACTTTATGAAATCTTTAAGCTAATATCTATTTGTTAAGAGAAGAAATGTGACAACTTTTTGACTGTAAGAAGAGGATAGTGAAGTTAAAAATCATTAAAAACTATCCAGATATAGTAATCCTCACATAAAAAGAAAAGAAAATAAAATAAAATAAAAGAAAATAAAAGAAAAGAAATGAAAAGAAAAGAAAAAGAAAAGAAAATATGTGGGGAGAAGCTTGAGGAGATGCCTAATTAAAAATTAGCTTCACTTGAATAAATTTAAAAAAGAAGGCTTGNGACTTTAAGAAGAGGATAGTGAAGTTCAAAATCATTAAAGACTATCCAGATATAGTAATCCTCACATAAAAAGAAAAGAAATTAAAATAAAATAAAATAAAATAAAATAAAATAAAATAAAATAAAATAAATGAAAAGAAAAGAAAAAGAAAAGAAAAGATGTGGGGAGAAGCTTGAGGAGATGCCTAATTAAAAATTAGCTTCACTTGAATAAATTTAAAAAAGAAGGCTTGCTACATTTTCTAAACTTTTATTTGATTATTAGTTTATTTACTAGTAAAGTTTTATGATGTTCTTTTTCATATGAATACTTTAAGTGACTTTAATATGACAATTTGCAATTTTTCTTGAAAAGAGTAGAGAATCAGAAATCTTGGACTTGATCGCTAAATATTCTTATACCTTTAGTATTAACTGGAGTTGTTTTGAATTTTTCTTAAGTTATGATATTGTATTTGGTGGACTAAAATATCAAAATCTAGAAGTTAAATTCTTTACCATAAGTCATATTATTATATAGTAGAGGAGTTACTTGAGGACAAGTAACATGTAAGTTTGGGGATTTTGATACACAAAAAATATATGCATTTTTAGACCCATATTTAATACTCATTTTTGGTGATATTGCACTTGAATGGAAGGTATTTTTATGCTTTCTTGTAGGTTGTTGAATTTTAGGACTTGAAGCAAAAAGGAAGCAAAAGTGATGAAATTTCAAGCAAAAATGAAGAAGTTGAAAACTTGTTTAGCGCCGATGATGCAGTTTGATAGAGAGCATTGAATTAAATAGCGAAACACTGGCGCCGACGGTGCCAGTGTCGGTTCTGCCCCTGTTTTTAGAAGATTTGTTGAATATGGAAACTTCTTGAAGAGTTTTTGGAGGCTCCTATTGAAGAACCGACTCTAGGCTTTATTTGGGGCTGAAATTGATCAAAAAAGTGAACCTTCCTCACATTTCATCGCCCCAATTCAACTCTCTATGCATCACACATTCCTCCATTTTCATTCTACAACCATTTAGAGTCCATTATTTTTATAATTTAGAGTTTTGTGGTGAGATTAAGTGTGAATTCTTCTCTAAGAGTGTTGCAAAGAAAAAAAGTGAGAGAGTTCTTCTTCTTTCATTTCCTAGAATGAGCTAGCTTTTCTAAGAGTGTTAGAGAATGAGAAAAGTGAGAGATTTCTTCTTCCTACATTTCCTAGAAGAGGCTACAAGAGGTGTTGGAGAAGGAGAAAAGTGAGAGATATCTTCTTCCTGCATTTCTAAGGAAAGACTATAAGGGATTTGCTTTGAGAAAGAGATTCAAATAAGTGTTGTTTGTTTATTAGTATTGTATGAACTTTCTTTTATATATGAAATTTGTGTTTTGTTGTATATTTCTCATGAAGTCTGAGTAGTTTACTTTATCTTTCTCCCTACTCTGAGATATGATGAAAAGAATAGATCATATTAATGTGCCAATATTAAAATATTAAATAAAATTTGATGATTTTCCAACACCGAACTTAATTTACTTTTTGATCTGGTCAATTGAATTATTAAAATATGTTGTGAAACATATGATACGGAAAATTGAGTACGAGTTATATAACTGAGTGAGGATCACATTTGATTCTATGAAGGAGAACTTCATTCATGGAATTAAGTGCAAATAAATAGGGAAATATACTTTGTTAGGTGTAAAATTGGAGAATCTATAGGGTGACAGACTAAAATCCCCAATTCGGCCTTAGTATTTAAAATCTAAAGCGAGAGTTAGCCTTCAGGTGAATGGAAATGGGAGCTCTGGAGTGGGAGCTAGTATCCTCCGAGCCTAGCCTCGGATTTAGAGACTAAATCTTAGATTAGCCAATGATTTTCTATAACACTTTATCATAAAACTGCTCCTATTTACCACAATACATATTTAAATCATTTATCTCCTCTCATTTTACTAAAACCTCATTGTAGTGGGAAGGATGCTTTTTCACATAAGAAATCTTCATCACATAAACATAGTTCAATTTAGTTACTATTTAAACATTGTATTTCAGTTTTGTTAGTAGTTAAATGAATTAGTTCTGATAATATCTCAACATTCAAAATTAGTGACCGTAATTTTGTTTTGACTTTCTGTTAATTTCGTAGTAAATTGATCATTTCAAATTTAAACCTTCCCTGTGGGATCAATATTTGTGGCTTAAATAGAAAGTTCTTCATTACTTGATAATGATACGTATACTTGTGTAAAATCCCAATATTATTGCTTAAATTTCTAATTCATAAAATATTTCATCAAGCTTTTGGCACCGTTGCATAGCAGAGTCAACTGTATAATTTTTACACAACTATATAATCCGGGATCAAGTTTTTGCCAAAAATATATGCATTTATTGACCCATATTATATACTCATTTTTTGTGACATTGCATTTTAATGGAAGGTATTTTTATGTTTTCTTGCAGGTTGTTGAATTTTATCACTTGAAGCAAAAATGAAGCAAAAAAGATAAAACTTGGAGCAAAAATGAAGAAGTTGAAAATTTATTCAGTGCTGATGACGCCAAAAGTAGCACCGATGATGCCATTTGATAGAGAGCATTGAATTAAATAGCAGAACACTGGTGTCGATAGTGTCAATGTTGGTTCAACCCCTATTTCTAGAAGATTCGACAAATTTTGATGCTTTTTAAAAAAATTTTGGAGGCACTAATTGGAGAATAGTCTCTAGCCTTTATTTGGGGCCGAAATTGATAAAAAAAGTGACTCTTCCTGACATTTCATCGCCCAAATTCAACCCTCTATGCATCACACATTCCTCTATTTTCATTCCACAACCATTTAGAGTTCATTATTTTTATAATTTAGAGTTTTTTGGTGAGATTAAGTGTGAATTCTTCTCTAAGAGTGTTGGAGAAGGAGAAAAGAGAGAGATTTCTTCTTCCTTCATTTCCTAGAAGAAGCTACAAGGGATTTGTTCTGAGAAAGAGTTTTAGATAAGAGTTGTTTGTTTATTAGTGTTGTATGAACTTTCTTTAATATATGAAATTTGTGTTTTATTGTATCTTTCTCATGAATTCTGAGTAGTTTACTTTATTTTTCTCCTTACTCTGAGATATGGTGTGAAGAGATAATATGGATGTGCCAATATTAAAATATAAAATAAATTGTGATGATTTTTCAACTTCAAAATTAATTTACTTTTCGATCTGGGAAATTCAATTGTTAAAATATGTTGTAAAACATATGATCCGGGAAATGGAGCATGAATACTACAACAGAGTGAGGATCACATTTGATTCCATGAATGAGAACGTCGTTCATTGAATTAAGTGCAAATAAAAAGAAAAATATACTTTGTTGGGTGTACAATTGGAGAATCTTTAGGGTGATAGAGTAAAATCCCCAATTTGGTCTTAGTGTTTAAAAACTAAAGCGAGAGTTGGTCTTCAGGTGAAGGGTAGTGGGAGCTCTGGAGTGGGAGCCAGTATCCTCCCAGCCTAGCCACAGATTTAGGGACTAAACCTCAGATTATCCAATGATTTTCTATAACGCTGTATCAGGGTAGATAATTAAAACGACTCCTACTTAGCACAATACATATTTAAACCATTTATCTCATCTTATATTACCATAACCTCATTGTTTTGGGAAAGATGTTTTTTCACATAAACATATTTCAATAGTTTAATAGTTACTATTTAAAATTTCTATTTCATTTTTGTTAGTAGTTAAATAATTTAGTTTTGATAATATCTCAACATTCTAAATTAGTGACAGTAATTTCATTTTGACAATCTGTAAATTTTCTAGTAAATTTATCATTTCAAGTTTAAACCTTCCCCATGGGATTGATATTTTGGGCTTAAGTAGAAAGTCCTTTATTACTTGATAACGATATGGATACTTGTGTAGAATCCCAACATTATTACTTAAAATTCTAATTCATAAAATATTGCGTCAAGCTTTTGGCACCGTTGCATAGCGGAGTCAACTATATAGTTTTTACACAACTATATGATTTGGGATCACGTGTCCAATGCTCACTTTTTCCTGTGGTGCCCGCAATGTCGCTTCCACCATCAAGTTTGGAGCAAGAATTGAAGATGTTGAGGTCATTCTCAAGAAAGCCCCATTTGTCATAATAAAAGTCACCGCACCAGAGGTCCAAGAACCATCTTTTGAGTTTAACCTGAATTGCCCTAAGGACTTTCTATCTTATAAGAAGTTCAAGGCTACTGTCACCACGGCACCTACCAAGCCTGCAGTTCCCGCTACTGCTAAGGGAAAATAAGTTATGATCTTTGAAGAACCGACTGAAAGATTGGTCGTCCCTCCGTCAGTATTTGAAATCAGATCGAGTTCGAGGACTACACCATTAACTCGAACCCAAATGAGAAATCGTAACAAGAAGGTTCGGAGGGCTACTAAAGCCCAGATTTCCAAGAAAGTACCTGTTGATGAAAATCTTCACCAGGATGAGTAAGCATTGTCGGAGACATATCCACTTCTGCAAGGGAGTAGTTTCCATCACTTAATGGACACTAACGGGTATGAAAGTATCCAAAAGATCACCGCTACTTTATCTACACCTCATGGACATGGTGGAGAGAGGAAGAAGTTTGCTTCTATCACCCGAGCCAGTTCATTTTTTTAGAGAGTAGCTGCTAAAGAAGGTTGTTCAGTTGGCGAGTTACTCAAACGAGTAGGACGTACAGTATCCCCTCACATTAAGAAAGAAATTTTAAAGGACGTCAAATCTACCAGACGATCTCAAAAGTCAACTGAAATTTTACCTGCTCGCATTCCCGTCTGGTTCTGTTTGGGAAATAGAGTTGATACCGCCATAATTACTACCAATTCCACCGTTATTAGACCCTCAGCTTTCGACCAGTCAAGTTACATATGGGTCCAAGAATTCTACCAATCACCCACCTCAAGGATGTTCTTAAATTCTCAAAGGAAAAGATGAAGAGATTTCTCTTTACGGTGTCTAGTATGCACCATGGGGAGCATAATTTTCCTCGACATACCGATTTTCCTACCGAGACACTCCATCTCAATACATCATTGTCAAAGAAAAAGGTATGGATACCCAAGTTTGTTGTACCGATACAGTCCAGTAAGCCTGCAAGGCAAGATCATGGAATGAAGCTATGGTCTAAAGTATCTGACATTGTCACAGAAATTGCTAGCTAGATGGATGGGTGAGTGGATGAGGTCCAGCAGGGTCTTCCCGACCTTAGGACAATCCAAGAATTAATAATCGAAGAAAAGGTCGAAAAGCTCAGAATTGAGATTTCTGAGTTGGCCCGAGAACATGGAGTTTCTATTGACGATGATGAAGATTTTGACTTTAACGAGTACCTCGAGGAGGATTTCATGGATATCCATGACATTGAAACCATAGCAGCTGCATCTGCGGGTGATCCTCAACCTCTCATCGAAGAGAACATCGTAGATGAGTTGCATAGGGCTATCCTCCTAAGGGATGAGCAAGTCAGCCAACAAGAGAAAAGAATGGAAGAGATGGCTGCAGCCATTACCGCCATGGCCATAGTTCAAGTTTAATCTTAACCTCCACAGCTAGCCTCTTCAGAAGTCAACCAACCAGAGATTATACATATCACAGATGAAAGGAGAGAAGTTGATTCATCGAACCGGGATGAGCAACCAAAGAAAGATTCTTCATCAAGTGCCTTGCCAGAAAAGGAATTTAAGAAAATGGTCGAACAAGTTCAGGAGGCCTTAACGCAATCTAAGGGTGGTGCATTGGTTTTAAAGAATAGACCTTACCTAAAGGAGTTCAATGTCATACCCTACCCTAAGGGTTTTGTGTTGCCAAATTTTAAGATATTCGATGAAACTGGAAATCTTAGGTAACATATAGTACATTTCCGAGCCAGTTATGGTAATATTGGAGGTAACGAAGCCTTTCTTTTCTATCAGTTTGTCAGTAGCCTGTTTAGAATCACTTTTGACCGGTATGTCAAATTAACCAAATGATCAGTTAAGACATTCGCTGGGCTAGAACAATTGTTCGTGAAATATTAACCCGAGCGCAACATCATGTCTCTATTGGAGATCTCATAACGGAAAAGTAAAAGCCCAACGAGACTTTAGTGGACTATATTTTGAGGTGGAGAAACCTTGGCATGAAATGTGAACCTCAGCTACAAGAGCTTTAGACGATTGACATCTTACTCAAAAGCATTCATGGGCAAGTAGCTTTCATGCTCAAGGGAATCACCATCAAATCCTTCAAGAAGCTACTCAGTAATGCCAACAGTCTTCAAGAAGAAGTCAAACATATGGATTCTTATGAAAAATCTAAGGCAACCAGAATATTTGAAAAGAAATCAAGAACAGTGGCAAGTTTTGATAAAGGAAAGCAACCAATGATGATACATGCAGAAAATCCTCGTCAATCGTCATCACAACATGCTCAAAAATAGACACAACAATATGGCCAGTCTAACAGGCGACTGCCTCGGGGAGGATCACACTGAGCAGAGAATAAAAGAATATCTTTAGCAGAATGACAAAAGTGGTGTATTTCTTCAAAGATGAAGCCATATCTAAGATGTTGAGAAGTCTGATAAAGAAGCTTGAGTTCAGATTACCAGATCCAAAGAAACCCGAAGAGGTCAACAAGAAGGATCAACCAAATTATTTTCCATATCACCAGTTGCTTGGACACACTATAGAAAATGTTTTAGCTTCAAGGATTGGCTTAAGAAAAATCTTAAATAAGGAAATATAAAAATGTTGAAAGAATACTTAAAAGAACCTGATAATGGTTCCATAAATATGATTTCGACCGAGTCAATCTCTCTAATTGACCCATATACTGGAAAAGATGGATGGAGTATGACTTGCAACAAGCTCAAGAGGGTCTAAACTAGATCCAGTCCGCATCAAGATAAGCTTGTGTTCAGAGTCTTCAACTTATCAAACCCGAGATGAAGATTTCACCAAAAAACCCATCATCATCAAAGAAGAAGAAGAAGAACACCACCATAAAGACTGATAGCACGGAGGGTAGGATAGGAGCTACCCCTACTAGATTAGTTATCTCGGATTTGGGGAAGAAAATCCTCAAATCCCTAACCTTGTATGATTATCTTTTTGTCCCTCTGGGGTTATATGAATATAAAGATTATGATTTTGGCTACGTTTTAACTATTTCTAGTGATAACGTAACTAATTTTGACCAATCTAGCCTCAATCTCAATTCCCAAAATGATCCTCAAATTGTACTTGAGTCTGATGAACTCATTGAAAAAATTGAAGAAGACATCGATAATACCGCCTACGACAGCACCGGGAGTGAAGAACCAATCCTCAAGCGCCACGGTGCATCACTAGCCATTAACTTAGATCTTTATGATAAAGAAGAAACACTGAAAGATTCAATAATGGTACCTCAAGAGGAAGAAATTACAGAAGTGAACTTAAGGAGTGGGAGAGTGTTACCCCTCAGAACAGCTCCAGTGGATAAAGGAAAGCAAATAAAAACTCAAGAAGAGCTACCTCCACCTCCACTAGTGGAAGAACAACTTAACCAAGTGAAAATTGGAGGATCATACAAAGTGGATTACAATGTGCTAGCTCATCTTAGGAAGCTGCGGGCAAAACTAAGCATCTACGACACTCTACTCCTGTCAAAGGAGATGAGGGAGTCTCTAGTTACAACTTTGCTTGACCTAGAAATTTGCTTAGCCCAGTTGGCCAACACATCTAAATATGAAGTTTGTTAGTTGAAAGAATAGTCTGGGATAACCTTTACAGATGAAGATTTGCTCCTCAGTACCGCTGACCATAATCGTCCACTTTATATCTCCGTTAACATCGGCAGATTTGTGTTGTCCAGAGTTTTAGTAGATCTAGAGCATCTCTCAACTAGATGATTCATTAGCCTATTTGGATATTGAAGCTCAAGAGCTTACGGCTGATAAGATGATGTTAAGAGGACTCAACCAAAAGGGAGAGAGAGCCCTTGGATCAATTACATTACTTATGAATTTTGGAGAACTAGTAACAATCGCTAAGTTCCATATCATTGACGCTGAGACCTCTTTCAATTCTCTACTGGGTCGACTATGGATTGATGAACACAACATGGTTCCATCATCTCTACACCATTGCATTAAGTACTACAAGGAAGGACAAGAACATTGCATCAAAAGAGATCTACAACCATTTTCAGTTCATGAAGTTGGCATTCATGAAGATGCCGCCTACTACGCGCCTCCAAAGAAAACTATCTTCTCTCGTGAAGAGTGAAAATTTAGAAGAATTACAGTGGCGAGGCCATTCAACTCCGCTTCAGCGATCTTCCACCACGCTTTTACAACAAATTGGTGGGGGTTCTTTTAGTTCACGCACCCGAGGACGAAGTTAGGGAATTGGACAAGGAAGAACCAACTTAATTGTTGAATGGATTTGGCTGACCATCTACATCAGTGATGAAGATAGTTCTGAAGATGAAATAATGATGACAAAACAGAAGAAAACTTGGTACGAGATATCCTTAGATGATACGGAGCAAAGCAAATTTGAGACAATGTATGAATGGATAAACCACTATGTGAACACCATGACCCTTATTCTGATTCTCCCTCAAAAGGTTGAGAGTTTAGAGGTCAAAGAAATTCAGTAGCGCTGGTTCAAAGTTGATCAAGTTTTATCGTGCTTCTACTTCTGTTAATCATAAAAATCATGTAAATTTAGATGAGAATCCTAATGAATTAATGAAATTCCCTTTTGGTTACTTTTTGCCTTGTGTACAAAAGTTAATTCAATAGGGACATTTGCCAAAAGAAATGCCAAAAGATAAACTATAACTTTTTGAAAAATTATGGGATGTTAAAAGTCGAACTCCCAACTCAAAAGAGGGTCTCAGATTTTGTACAGTTGGACCAATCGATGATTGAGAATTTTGTATGGTTAATACTAGTAAATCGAAAGAGAACTACCTTTATATAAAGGATGACTCTACTGATCAGCTAATAGAAGATGCTCTGCCAATATTTGAAGAAGAAATCAAGTCAATTGTCGATGAACTGAAGTAAATTAACCTTGAGACGGAGGTGCAGCCTGACCTCATTTATAAGTTCTCTACTTAACGATGAAGAATCATTAGAGTTGATTAAACTATTAACAGAATTTAAAAACTACTTCTCATGAAGTTATGATGAAATGTCAGGATTGTCAGCAGATGTTGTAGTTCATAAGCTCGGGGTGGACAAAGATACGACCTCAGTAAAATAAGCTCCAAAGAGAATGCACCTCAAAATAGAACAGTAGGTCATAGCCGAGGTGAAACAATTATGTTCCTTCCAATGGAATTTGGCATATCTGAGACGCTTTATTTAGAATCTCTCAGGTAGGTGTCATCCCTTCTCGGCATTAATTAAAAAGTACTTCAAATTTGTTTGGGAAGAGAAATGTCAGCAGACCTTTGAGGACGTTAAACAATATTTAATGAAACCTCATGTTTTGGCAGCCCCAATCATAGGGAAACTATTGATACTTTATACTGCAGCCTTAGATGACTCTCTTCCCAAGTCAATGACGAGGGTAAAGAAAATGCACTCTACTACATGAGTTATCATCTAATACCGACAGAGGTAAGGTATCCGATTATCGAGAAGCATTGTCTAGCTTTGATTTTTGCAGCTCAAAAGCTTAGACGTTACATGTTTTCTTATAATATTACTCTAATCTCAAAAGTTAATCCATTGCAATATTTGGTGACTCGACCAACACTTTCCAGACATCAAGCAGGATGGTCAATGATCTTATTGCAATTTGATATAACTTTTATTCCCCTCAGAGCTATCAAGGGACAAATTTTAGTAGATTTCCTTGTTACACACCCACTTCCAACGGGGTCCCCTCTTAATGATGAGTTACTAGATGAACAAGTATTACAACTGGAATTCTCCAGTGCACAACGCTGGGAGATGTATTTCGATGGAGCTTCATTAGCCAAAAAAGATAAAGGATCAAGGATAATTATACCAGGCAAAGCAAGGGTTTGTTTGATCTTTATCATGCCACATAAGATTATATTAAGGTTCTCATACCTCCTGATAGAGCCATGTACAAACAATGAAGCAGAATATGAAGCATTAATTACCAGGTTGGAGTTGGCAATCTCAATGGATATAAGAGAAATTGTCATCTATGGCGACTCACAACCCGTCATCCAACAAGTCACCGGATGATACAAGATTTTGAAACCAAGTTTATCAGAATATCATCAGTACGATGAAACTGCTAGAGCAAATACCCGATGTAACTCTCTACTAAATTCCTAGAGGAGATAATGCCCATACTAAAGCTCTAACAAAATTTACTAAGGAGCTGACATGTTAATATGCCTAAAATTTATAGTGTTAAACACATTTTTATACCTATTTTTTACGTTTTAATAGAAGGTATTTTTGTGTTTTTTCTTTCAGATACAGGTAAAAAGCTGAAAAATGCTTAAAGGACTGAAAAAGGATCAAATTTAGATGAAATAGGTGAAAAGTGTGCAAAAGTATTTTGGCGCCTAAGCGTCAGATTCGGCGCTTAAGCACCGGTTAAACAGAGAAGGCCACACCTAAGCGCCAGAGGCCCCGCCTTTAAGCGTCAGTGGCAGTTATTGGATGAGTAAATTTTGTTTTTGTGAATTTTAAAGAGGTTTTTGAGGCACCTATTGGCTTAATAGGTGGTTACAACCACCATGGACAAAAGTTATTGTGAAAGGATGGATCACTTGGGGAAATACATTGAATCAAGAAACATTTTGAACAGATACCAAGGAACCTTTGGGAGAATAATAAAAGAAGGAATATTGAGACTTTGAAGGGAGTCCTGAAAGTGCTGGGAAAGTTTTCAAAGTTCTAAAACTGAAGAGTTAGTTGGAGAGATTTTCAGGCACTACATATTTATTCTTTTTAATTTAGTTTTTTATTTTGGAGAGTTGTAAAAGAAGAGATTCAAAGGAACTTCAAGAGTTTGGTGGAGGACTTGAGATAAGTTTTTATTTTTTGTTTTTGATTACTTTTGATTTTAATTGACACTTGTTGTTGGATTAACAATGATTTCTACATTTAAACTAAAGTGTGGTTTTGTTTTCTCCTTGGATTCTATTGACAATGATTTCTTCTTTTAAACTAAAGTGTGGTTTTGTTTTCTCCATGGATACTGAGTATTTTTTTCTTCTTAAAATGATAAGTAATTAAGTGTTGGATGGAAGTTGTGGAGAGTATTGATCTTTAAAGAGACTTCTTAGTGGTTTGGCAATGATTTCTACTTTTAAACTAAAGTGTGGTTTTATTTTCTCAATGTATTCTGAGTAGTTTTCTTTATTTTTCTACTTTTAAACTAAAGTGTGTTTTTTTTTTCTCCATGGATTCTGAGTAGTTTTCTTTATCTTTCTTCTTGAAATTGATAAAGTAATTAAGTGTTGGATGGAAGTTGTGGAGAGTATTGATCTTTAATGTTGGAAGAAGTTGAGATGATTTAAATCCATGTACTACATTTACTTCTTAATTTGGCCAATCGAGATGTTTAAATTTGTTGTGAGAACATATAAGAACCGGGCTGGTATCGTCTCAGTCAACAATTAGAAAGAATTACATGAGGTTGTATGAATGAGAGTGTAGTTCATATGATTGAGTGCAAATAAATAGGGAAATATTCATTGAAAAGTTTAGAGTTAGAGGACTTTAAAGTAACAGGTTAAAGCCCCCAACTTGGTTTATTGTTTTAGGTTTGGATACGAGATGTTAGCCCCCAGGTGGAGGGAATCAAGGGAACTCTAAAGTGAGAGCTAGTACCTTCCCTACCAAGTCTGTCTTCAGAACTATTCTAACTTTAAATTAGCCAATTATCTTTATAGCCACTCTAGTAAGGGTAAAAAATTTTATTGCTCCTATTTCTCACAACACAATATGCATACTTCAACAAAAAAATTCTTATTCTTATTACTGATTCATGATAAGGAGAACGATATTCTTATATTTAGTGCTTTCCTCTGCATATTACATTTCTTCCTTATGGGTTCGATATTCAGATCTTAATCAAAAAGTCCTTTATTACTTGATATAGCTAAGATGTGGTTGAATTTGTTAGCACCTGGATCTATCAAAACTTGAGGTGATTTAGCACAAAAAAGTAAAGCTAAGATGTAGTTGAATTCGTTAGCACCTGGATCTATCAGAACTTGGGGTGATTTAGCACAAAAATTACTTGCTAAATATTTTCCACCATAAAAAATTGCAAAGCTTAGAAATGATATTACATCTTTTAAACAGTTTAAAGAGGAATCTATTTATGAAGCATGGGAAAGATTTAAGGAACTCTTAAGAAAGTGTCCACACCATGCTATACCAGATTGATTAATAATTCAAAGTTTTTATAAAGGATTAGTTGGATCTCTTAGATCAATTATCGATCCAGCTGCAGGTGGTTCATTGATGTTAAAACCATTTCATGACGCCTATGTTTTAATTGAAGAAATGGCTACCAATAATTTTCAATGGCCTTCTGAGAGGGTGAATCCTAAGAAAGTAGCCAATATTCATGAAATTGAAGCATTTATTATGTTAGTAAATCAAGTTGCTACAATTTTAAGAAAGTTAAACTAGGTTGGAATGAATTTTTCTTAACCAATTTGCATGACTGAAGAGAATTCATTAGGTCAAATGGTAGATTCTCAAGCATCATTAAAAACTTTGAATGCCATTAATAACTAGCAGAATAACCCATATTCAAATTATTATAACCCAAGTTGGAAATATCAACCCAACTTTAATTGGAATAATAATTCGGGTGGTAATAATCAGCAATCGGGAACAACCAAGTAAATCCATTGAGAAATTGGAACAATCAAGGGAATAATTATTATAGATCTACTTATCCTACAGGTTTCAAAAGTAATACACAATTTAAAGAGAAGAAGTTGTCTATAGAGGAAGTGGTGTTACAAATGAAAAATCAATTACAAAGTGAAGGAGCTAATATTAGAAATATTGAGAATACACTTGGTAAAATAGCAAATTCATAAAGTAATTGATCCCAAGGAACACTTCCTAGTAATACTGAAATAAATCCAAAAACAGAATAAAGAGCAAGTAAAAGTTTTACAACTTAGAAGCGGAAGAGAGTTGGAAGGTAGGGTTTAAAAAGAAATTGAAGTAGAGAGAGAAGAAATTGAAGAATCAAGAGAGGACGCTCCAAATGAATCTAAAAGACCTATTTCTCCACTAAAAATTGATTTAAAAAAACAACCACCTCCATTTCCTCATAGACTTCTTACGCAGAAGTTGGATTACCAATTTTCAAAAGTTATGGAAATATTTAAGAAGCTTACAATTAATATTCCATTTGTTGAAGTCTTAGAACAAATACTGAGCTATGTAAAGTTTGTGAAGGATATTCTCAACAGGAAAAGGAAGTTTGAAGATAATGAGACTGTTGCACTTAGTGAGGAGTTAAGTGCTATAATTCAGAAAAAGCTTCCTGAAAAGCTTAAAGATCCTGGTAGCTTTACAATTTCGTGTGCAATAGAAGATAGATTTTATGGGAGAGCTTTATGTGATTTAGGTGCAAGCATTAACCTTATGTCGTTATCATTATTCAAAGGATTGGGATCAGGAGAAATAACCCCTACTATTGTAACTCTGCAGTTAGTAGATTATTTGATAACATACCCTAAAAGAGTTATAGAAGATGTCCTAGTGAAAGTGGATCAATTTATCTTTCTTGTTGAATTCATTGTGCTAGATATGGAGGAAGATAAAGACCTACCTATCATTTTGGGGAGACCTTTCCTAGCCATCGAAAGAGCAATGATAGATGTGTAGAAAGGGGAATTAACAATGCACGTCAATGATCAAACTGTTACTTTCAATATATCAAGATCAATGAAATATCCTGCAAAAGGTAAAGATGATGAATGTTATAGGATGGATGTTATAAGATATTTAAGTGGATGTCATTTCAAGACAACTTATGAAGAAAAATCTGAAGAAAAAAATTTGGAACACGAGCAAGAAGAGGAATTAGGTCGATGTGAAGAACTTCTTAAGGAAGATTCAAACTATTTTTGAGAAAATTTTGAAATTTTGGACACGTTATACAAAGATAAATCATTTTGTCCATCAATTGAAAAACCTCCAGAACTTGAGTTGAAGGTACTTTCGGAACATTTAAAATATGTCTTTTTAGGAGATTCCTCTACTTTAACAGTTATAATTTCCACAAAATTAATGATGGAAGAAGAAGAAAGGTTGACGAAAATTTTAAAAAATTTAAAAAAGCCTTCAGATGGAAAATTACTGATATTAAAGGAATCAGTCTTTCAATTTGTATGCATAGAATTCATATGGAAGAGAACTGCAAACCCAATGTTGATCCTCAAAAGAGACTAAATCTTGTTATGAAAGAAGTTGTTAACAAAAAATTGTAAAGTGGTTAGATGCTGGAATTATCTACCCTATTTTGGATAGTGCATGGGTTAGTCCAATTTACTGTGTTCCTAAGAAAGGAGGAGTAACCGTAACTGTGACTGAACATAATGAATTAATACTTACTAGACAAGTTACAGGGTGGCAAATATGTGTTGATTATAGAAAATTAAATCTTACCACTAGGAAAGATCAGGGTGATAAATATGTATTGATTATAGAAAATTAAATCTTGCCACTAGGAAATATCATTTTTTGCTCTAGATCAAATGCTGGATAGACTAGTTGGGCATAAATACTTTTATTTTCTGGATGGATATACTTGTTTTCATCAATGCAAATAGCTCCTGAGGATCAAGAGAAAACAACTTTTACCAGTCCTTATGGTACTTTTGCTTTTATAAGGATGCCCATTGGTTTATGTAATGCACCTTATACATTTCAAAGATGTATGATGGTAATTTTTTCTGATTTAATTGAAAAAGGGATTGAAGTATTCATAGATGATTTTTTAGTGTTTGGAACTTCATTTGACTCAGGTTTAAAACATTTATCTAAAGTTCTTAAGCATTGTGAGGAAACAAATTTAGTTCTTAATTGGGAAAAATGCCAATTTATGGTAGCAAGAGGATATGTATTAGGTCATCAAATATCAGAAAGTGGCATGGAAATAGATTCTGCTAAAATTCAAGTGATCACTTATTTACCTTATCCAACAAATGTAAGTAAAAGTAGGATTTTTTTGGACATGTTAGATTCTACAGGCAATATATTAAAGACTTTTCAAAGATTGCTAAGCCTTTATCACAATTTACTGGAGAAAGATGCAATTTTTAATTTTGATGAAAAATGCCTAAAAGCTTTTAATTTATTTAAAGAAAAAATTAATCACTGCACCAATTATAGTTTTACCAAACTCGAGAAAACCTTTTGAATTAATGTGATGCTAGTGATTTTGTTATAGGAGTTGTTTTAGGACAAAGATATGATAAAATTTGCAAAGTAATTTACTATACTAGTAAAACTCTTAATGAAAATCAAATCAATTATACAACAACTGAAAAAGAATTATTAGCAACATTATATTCTTTTGATAAATTTAGATCAAGTTTAATTGAAACTCATTGTGTCAGGCATACAGATCATTCTGCTATTAAGTACTTAATGAAAAAGAATGATTATAAACCTAGACTTATAAGATGGATTCTTCTTTTGCAAGAATTTGATTTTGAAATAGTAGATAGAAAGGGTACTGAAAATCAAATTGCTGATCATTTGTATAGGCTTGAGTTAGAAAACCCACTCTGTTTTGAAAAAGAAATTAATGAACATTTTCCAGATGAAAAAATGTTCATTATTAATGAGTAGCGTGTTTCATGGTCTGTTGATACACCTAAATAACATATATAGTATTTTTAGACACATTTTTATACCTATTTTTGAGATATTATGCTTTAATGGAAGGTATTTTCATGTTTTTCTTGCAGATATAGGTAAAAAAGGTGAAAAATGCTTAAGGGAGTGAAAAAGGATGAAATTTGGAGCAAAAAGGTGAAAAATGTGCAAATGAATTTTGGCACCTAAGCGTCAGATCCGACGCTTAAGCGATGGTTAAGCAGAGAAGGCTGCGTCTAAGTGTCAGGGGTCCCACGCTTAAGCGCCAGTGGCAGTTACTAGATGAGTAAAGTTGGTTATAACAAACTTTAAACAGGTTTTTGAGGAACTCATTGGCTTAATAGGTGATTATAACCACCAAGGACAAAAATTATCATGAAAGGATGCATCTCTTGGGGAAATACATCAAATCTAAACTTATTTTGAAGAGTTTCTAAGGCACCTCTTAGAAAACTATAAAAGAAAGAAGATAGGACTTTGAAAGGAGTCTTGAAAGTATTGGAAAGTTTTGAAAGTTCTCATTTTACGAGTTAGTTCTGAGAGATTTTCAGGCACCACTTTTACTTTTATTGTATTCTTTTCATTATTTTATTTTGAGTGATTGTAAAGAGAAGAGCTTCAAAGAAACTTCAAGAGTTTGGTGGTGAACTTGAGATAAGTTTTTATCTTTTTTTTTAGACTACGTTTGGTTTTAATTGAGATTTATTGTTGGTTTGACAATGATTTCTACTTTTAAATTAAAATGTGGTTTTATTTTCTCCATGGATTTTGAGTAGTTTTCTTTATCATTCTTCTTAAAGNATATATATATATATATATATATATATATATATATATATATATATATATATATATATATATATAACATTTAAATCTTTAATAATATATCAAAATCAGATAATTTATTGACTTTTAAAAAATAAAATTTATCTTTCAATGCATAATGTTGTGACACCACAATTACCACTACTCGATATGGTATAACATGTATGGGATGATGGATTATATTAAGTTGAGTATGCAACAGATTATTTACCCTGGCTCAATTTGGAAGAAATATTTTTTATCTGTTAAATTTTATCACACAAATTTATTAAGTAATCAATAATAGTATAAAAAATTAACTAAACACCACATCACATATTTTTTATGTATACATCAAAATTATTTACTGTATACGCATAACCTGTCAACACGAATCTCAAAGTCATCGAAAGGTCCAGCATAACGATCTAACAATCAGAGCATCAGATTGAATGAACATGAACCGACCAACCATTAGTAGTCAAGCGCTCAATCAGAGTCGATCAACGTGCAATGTCGAAGGACTGCATCGGTGGATCACGCCTATAGCCTCGACCACCCTAGCTACTTACAAGGGCATTTGATCGTAAGTAGTCAACCAACTGACTTTTACTTATGCGGGCGCAGTCGTCATTTGAATAGTCGGCAGATTGATTACCATTGTGTTAAAATTCTAATTATAAAGCAGATTTGGTAATATATTAACATGAATAATTAGCATATCCATTGTATTAAAGACGATTTCTATAATCATTCCAACTTTTCTATAATTGTAAAGATACGCATATATAAATAAGGGGCAAAAGGACGAATAAATAGGCATCTCTCCATTTCTCTACGTGACTTTCTCAATTACTCTTTGTCTCTTATATGCATTTTCTCAGCTCTAACTCGAGGTGTATTTTTTCAAAGTACAATTTAGGATTCAACATTCTTAAATGTGGTCCAGTGAGCTTGGAAATGCCCCAAACGAGAAGCGGAGCCAACTACAAAAGAGAAACCACTCAAACATATGTAGCATCTATGGAGTTCAACAGATAAATAGTTCATCGAGACATACAAGAAGAGGTCCAAATGATGAGAACACAAATTATAGACCAATTTGAGGCCCTCCAAGAGGCTCTGATCTAGAGAAATGTCCAGTCGACACCCTTGGAGGAAGAGTCTTGGGTAACTCTCCCCCAGACCCCTTGAAAATTCACCAATACCCAACTAATTGATTGGTGATTAACCAACTGAAGGGCATGCGGACTCCCCGCATACTGACGATGTGGGGTCTACACTGATGGTTAGACACAGGGAGGATTGAGGGTGAGCATTCGCCAGGCCGATGATTGGCATATCCTTCTCTCATAAAATCTAGGAGACCATCCCCCCCGGCGAAGCTTAGGATTCCTCACTTTGATTCCTATAGAGGGAAGAGTGACCCGTTTGATCATATAGCTTCTTTCAAATCGTCGATCAAAGTCTTGCAGATTAATGACAATAAGAAGAGTCTGCTTTTTCTTACCACGTTGAAAGAAACTGCACTCTGATGGTTTAATATTCTGTCGGATGGGATAATTCAATCCTTCTTCAAATTTTGAAATCTCTTCCATTCACATTTCGCCAATGTATAGAGGTCGAGTAAGGATACACAAACCCTGCTCTAGATCAAGCAGGGGGAAGTGAAAGAATGTAGGCTTACATTATCAGGTTCCAGAGGAAGATGTTGGAGGTTAAGAATTTGGAGTCACTCATAGCCCAGACTACCCTGAAGCAGGGGATCTGCAACAAACGATTCAAATATGAAATGAATATACTTAAACCCAAGACCTTTTCAAATGTCCTAGAATTAGTCAATGATCACAGCACCATCAAGGAAGGCCTCATGGATTCCCTGGACACCAAACCATGGATTGACAATCTTCGATCCTAGGCGGGTCGAGGGAATGATCAAGGGAGAAAAGGTCAATGACGCCGTATGGACCAACAGTTGGCTAAATACTATGAGTGGTCTTACGTATATCGAGAGATGCATCTGAATGTGTAGAAGGCCAAACAAGTCCAGACCATTCAAAATAAGGACTACTTCAAAAAGCCTCTTCACTGAAGATTGCACCAGCATTGTGCAATCCAAACAAGTATTGTGCTTACGATTGTGATCGCGAGCATGATGTGGAAGATTGTTGTCATCTCTCGAACCTGGTGGAGGAACTCATCAAAGCTGAGAAGTTAAAAGAATTTGTCGCAATTAGAGTACACACATGTGAGTAGTATCCTGGTTGATACTGTAAGTTTGGTAAAAATCTTATTCAAAATGGTGTTCGACAAGATGGGAGTCAAGACCAAACAATTGGCGACACATTATGGTTCATTGTTTGACTTCTCTATAGAAAGAAAGGAAGCTCTGAGGGTGATTTCTCTCACTGATTCATAGAGAGAGCAGACAAAAAGCTTACCAAAATAGAAAATTTTCTGGTGGTTGAATCCCCTCTGACATATAATGTCATCTTTGACTGACCATTGTTGAATAGTTACCAAGCAGTAGCTTTGAAATACCATGTGGCCGTGAAATTTCCAAGCGACAGAGAAATCATCATGGTACAAGGAAACATGGAGCAGTCAAGGAGTTGTTACATGCAAGCGGTTACCAACGTCAATCATGATCCACTCGATATTCAAATAAGGAAGGTAGGGGGCCTCGAGCCAGTGAGGTCATCCTTCAGCTGCCTACTAAAGATGAGGGAGAACTTAGTAAGTTTTTTTTTATAATCAATGAGAACTTTGATGCAGGGTACAAAGACCTACTGATCTAAACCCTCTACAAGCATCAAGACGTGTTTTCATGGACAATCGCTGAGATGACCAAGGTCTCGATCGACATTGCATTTCATCGACTCAATATCAACCCCTTCACTCAACCAATACAACAGAAGCTTTTATCAACTGCAAGGACCTTGGCTAAACCAACATCATCAGATGTCCATAAGCTGAAAGATGCGGGCTACATCTGAGAGGTGATGTACCCTACCTCTCTCCCAAATGTGGTGATGATTGAAAAGCCCAATGACAAAAGGAGGATGTGTGTTGACTTCACTAATCTCAAAGCCGCATGTCTAATACTAAGGATTGACACACTGGTTGATGTGGTGGTCGGCTGCTCAGTGATAAATTTTCTCGACACCTTCTCAAGATATCATTATATAAAGATGCATCTGTCGACACAGAGAAAACTGGTTTTATTACAGCACAAAGAGTTTTTGCTTCGATGTAATGCCTTTCAAAATAAAAAATGTCAGAGCGACCTATCAAAGCCTCATGCATGTAATTTTTTTTGAATCAGAACAAAAAAATGTTGAGGTGTATGTTGATGATGTCCTAGTAAAAAGTAGATTGGCTAAGCAACATATAGAAGATCTAAAAGAGACCTTTGAAACCTTTAAAAATTTTATCATGAAGTTAAATCCTTTGAAGTACTCTTTTGGAGCATTAACCGACAAATTCCTGGGTTTTTTTTAATTTTTGATGGTCCAAAAGTCAATATAGAGAAGGTTTGGGCAATCTTAGACATGCCTTCCTGATATACTTAAAATATATAGTGTTTCCAGACACATTTTTATACCTATTTTTGAGAGATTGCACTTTAATAGAAGGTATTTGTGTATTTTTCTTTTAGATACAAGTAAAAAAGATAAAAAATACTAAAAAGAGTGAAAAATGATCAAATTGTGAGCAAAAATGTGAAAATTGTGCTAAAGTGTTTTGGCGCCTAAGCGCCAGATCCGACGCTTAAACACCGGTGAAATAGAGAAGGCAACGCCTAAGCGCCAAAGGCCCCACGCTTAAGTGCTAGAGGTAGTTATGTGACGGTTTACTTCATTTTTTTAAATTTTGAAGGGATATTTGAGGCACCATTGGCTAACTAGAAACGAAAATATGGTTAGAAGACTTGTGAAAGGAGANCCTAAAATATATAGTGTTTTTAGACATATTTTTATACCTATTTTTGAGATATTGCACTTTAATGGAAGGTATCTTTGTGTTTTTCTTGTAGATACAAGTAAAAATGGAAAAAAATGCTTAAAGGAGTGAAAGAGGATCAAATTTGGAGAAAAAATGTGAAAAATTATACAAAAGAGTTTTGGCGCCTAAGCACCGGTTAAATAGAGAAGGTCGCGTCTAAGTGTCGAGACCCCGCGCTTAAGCGCCACTGGCAGTTACTAGACGAGTAAAATCAATTTTCACGAATTTTGAAGAGGTTTTTGAGGCACCCATTGGCTTAATAGGTGGTTGTAACCACCATCGACGAAAATTATCATGAAAGGATGCATCTCTTGGGCAAATACATCGAATCAAGAAACATTTTGAAGAGATCCCAATGCACCTCTTGAAAAACTATAAAATAAAGAAGAGAGGAGTTAGAAAAGAGTCCTGAAAATATTGGCAAGTTTTGCAAGTTCTTTTCTTGACTTAGAAAAGAGTCCTGAAAATATTGGCATGTTTTGAAAGTTCTTCTCTGGGAGTTAGTTCGGAGAGATTTTTCAGGAAACCACTTTTTATTTACTTTATCCTTTTTGTTATTTTGTTTTTGAGTGATTGTAAAAGAGAAGAGATTCAAAGGAACTTCAAAAGTTTGGTGGAGGACTTGAGAGAAGGTTTTATCTTTTTGTTTTAGACTATNCAAGGCACCTCTTGGAGATTTATAAAAGAAGGAAATTGAGACTTTTTGAAGTGTGCTTGAAAGTTTTGAAAAGTGTTGGAAAGTGGGAGTTTTAAGATATAGTTTTGGAGAGATTTTTAGGCACCACAATTTTATTTTATCCTTTTTGTTTTTAGTTTTATTGTGAGAGTCAAGAGTGTTATACAGGAGAAGAGATTCAAAGGAACTTCAAGAGTTTAGTGGAGGATTTGAGATAAGTTTTTATCTTTTTTTTTAACTACAAGAGAGATTCAAAGGAACTTCAAGAGTTTGGTGGAGGATTTGAGATAAGTTTTTATCTTTAGAGATTCAAAGGAACTTCAAGAGTTTGGTGGAGGATTTGAGATAAGTTTTTATCTTTGTTTCTAAACACTTCAAGAGTTTGGTGGAGGATTTGAGATAAGTTTTTATCTTTTATTTTTAAACTACTTTTGGTTTTAATTAATACATCTTGTTGGTTTGACAATGATTTCTACTTTTAAACTAAAATGTGGTTTTGTTTTTTCCATGGATTCTGATTAGTTTTCTTTATTTTTCTCATTAAAATGATAAATAATTAAAAGTGTTGGATGGATGTTGTAGAGAGTATTGATCTTTAATGTTGGAAGAAGTTGTGATGATTTAAATCCATGTACTTCATTTACTTCTTGATTTGGCCTATTCCGATGTTAAAATTTGTTGTGAGAACATGTAAGAACCAGGCTGGTATTGTCTCGGTCAACAATTGGAAAGAATCATATGAGATTGTATTAATGAGAATATAAGCATATGATTTAGTGCAAATAAATAGGGAAATAATTTTTGAAGGGTATGGAGTTAGAGGACTTTAAAGTGATAGGTTAAAGCCCCCAACTTAGTTTATTATTTTAGGTTCTGATACGAGAAGATCTTGAGTGCAAATAAATAGGGAAATATTCATTGAAGGGTGTAGAGTTAGAGGACTTTAAAATGATATGTGCCCCCAACTTGGTTTATTGTTTTAGGTTCTGATACGAGATGTTAGCCCCCAGGTGGAGGGAGTCGAGGGAACTCTAGAGTGAGAGCTAGTATCTTCCCTACCTAGTCGGTCTTTAGAACTATTTAAACTTTAAATTAGTCAGTGTTCTTTATAGCATCTCTAGTAAGGGTAAAGAATATTATTACTCTTATTTGACACAACACAATTTGCATGCTTCCACAACATAATTCATATACTTATTACTGACTCATGATAAGGAGAAAGATATTTTTATATCAAGTACTTTTCTTTTACATAAACTTAAGTTTTCTTTAGAAGCTTTATTATTTTGTTAAAATATCAAAAATACAAAAAATAATTGAATTTTACCTACTGTGAAAATATTTATAGTTTAAGTAATTGTCTTTTTAAAATAAAATGTTTATTGATAAATAATGCATATTATTTATTTTCCCTATGGANATCCAGATGTTAAAATTTGTTGTGAGAACTTGTAAGAACTGGGCTGGTATTGTCTCAGTCAACAATTGGAAAAAATCACATAAGGTTGTATGAATGACAATGTACGTATTGTCTCAGTCAATAATTGGAAAGAATCACATGAGGTTGTATGAATGAAAATGTAATTCTTATGTCAGTCAACAATTGGAAAGAATCCCATGAGGTTGTATGAATGAGAATGTAGTTCATATAATTTAGTGCAAACAAATAGGGAAATATTCATTGAAGGGTGTAGAGTTAGAGGACTTTAAAGTGACAAGTTAAAGCCCCTAACTTGGTTTATTGTTTTAGGTTCTGATACGAGATGTTAGCCCTCAGGTGGAGGGAATTGAGAGAACTCTAGAGTGAGAGCTAGTATCTTCCTCGCCTAGCCGGTCTTCAGAATATAACTTTAAATTAGCCAATGTTCTTTATAGCAACTCTAGTAAGGGTAAAGAATATTATTGCTCTAATTAGCCAATGTTCTTTATAGCAACTCTAGTAAGGGTAAAGAATATTATTGCTCCTATTTGACACAGCACAATTTGCATGCTTCCACAACAGAATTCCTATACTTATTACGGATTCATGATAAGAAGAAAGATTTTTTTCTTATTAAGTGTTTTTCATCTACAAAACTATAGTTATATTTTTAAGTTGTTGCTATTTGTGAAAATATGGAAAATACCAAAAATATTTGAATGTTTATTACTGTAAAATATATTCAATTTAAGTTATTGTCTTTTTAAAAATAGAAAGCTTTCTAAAAATGCATATTGTATGAATTCTTTGTGGGTTCGATATTCAAGTTATAATCAAGAAGTCCTGTATTACTAGATAACGATACGTATACTTGTGTAGTATCCCAATATATATATATATATATATATATATTAAAAGTTAAATTTCTATTTTTTTTCAGGATCAAGTTTTTGGCTTTGTCGTATAGTAAAGAAATATAAGTAAAATATAATCTAAATTATTGTTGTACTTTGCATATTAGCAGTATCAAGAGGGATCAAGCTTTTGGCGCCGTTGCCGGGGAATCAAAAGCAAAATTTCTATTTTTAGAAATTCTTTTTTAAGCTTTAAGTTATCTTATCTTGTTTTATATTTTTTTTGTTTATTTTATTTGATGATAGTGTATGTATTGTTCAGGTTCTGAAGAACTAGTGCCCTACTATTCTAAATTAGAAAGAACTATCAGAAAAATCAGAAAAACCAAAAAAATTTTAAATTTTGAAAAATCCAATAAAAATTACAGAATGGCAGACCAAAATAATCAAAATGTTGAAATTCATCAAGAGTTTAGACCTTTAAGAGATTATGCCAACCTTACTGTAGATGAACTTCATTTAGTATTCAAAAACCTACTGTAGTGGCTAATTCATTTGAGCTTAAACCTGTTATTTTCCAAATGGTATCAAAAAATCAATTTGGGGGATCACCAACTGAAGATCCAAATTTACATCTTGCCAAATTTCTAGAATTGTGCGCTACATTTAAATACGATGGTGTATCATGTGATGCCATAAGACTTAGGTTATTTCCTTTCTCACTAAGGGATAAAGCTAAGATGAGGTTGAATTTGTTAGCACCTGGATCTATCAGAACTTGGGGTGATTTAGCACAAAAATTTATTGCTAAATATTTTTCACCATAAAAAACTGCGAAGCTTAGAAATGATATTACATCTTTTAATCAGTTTGAAGGGGAATCTATTTATGAAGCATGGGAAAAATTTAATGAACTCTTAAGAAAGTGTCCACACCAAGTTATTGGTTAATAATTCGAACTTTTTATAATGGATTAGTTGGATCTCTTAGATCAATTATCGATGTCGCTATTGGTGGTTCATTGATGTCAAAACCATTTCATGACACTTATGCTTTAATTGAAGAAATGGATACTAATAATTTTCAATGGCCTTCTGAGAGGGTAAATCCTAAGAAAGTAGCCAACATTCACAAAATTGATGCATTTATCTGTTAGCAAATCAAGTTGCTGCAATTTCAAGGAAGTTGACCAATTTGGAATGAATTTTTCTCAATTAGCAAATCAAGTTGCTACAATTTCAAGGAAGTTAGACCAATTTAGAATGAATTTTTCTCAGCCAATTTTGATGATTGAAAGGAACTCATTAGACCAAATGATAGACTTTCAAGCATCATTAAAAACTTTGAATTTCATAAATAATAAGCATAATAACCCATATTTCAATTATTATTACCCAGGTTGGAAGAACCATCCTAACTTTAACTGGAATAATAATTCGGGTGGTAATAATCAGCAATTGAGGAACAACCAAGGAAATCCATTGGAAAACTGGAACAACCAAGGGAATAATAATTATATATCTTCTTATCCTCCAGGTTTCAACAGTAATACATTGTTTAAGGAGAAGAAGTTGTCTATAGAAGAAGTGGTGTTACAAATGGGAAATCAATTACAAAGTCAAGGAGCAACAATTAGAAATAATGATAATCAACTTGGGAAAATAGCAAATTAATTAAATAATTCATCCCAAGGAATACTTCCTAGTAATATTGAATCAAATCCAAAACACCAGAATAAAGATCAAGTAAAAGTCATTCAACTTAGATGCAGAAGAGCGTTGGAAAGTCAGGTTCAAAAAGAAATTGAAGTTGAGAAAGAAGAAATTGAAGAATCAAAAGAGGACGCTCCAAAAGATTCTGAGAGACCATTTCTCCACTGAAAATTGATTTGCTAAAACCAACTCCATTTCCTTAGAGTCATCAGCAGAAATTGAATAAGCAATATTTAAAATTTCTGGAAATATTTAAGAAGCTTACAATTAATATTCCATTTGTTGAAGCCTTAGAACAAATGCTGAGCTAAAGATATCTTAGTGAATATCATTTCAAGGCTACTTATGAAGAAAAATTTGAAGAAAAAGATTTATAACACGAGCAAGGAGAGGAATTAGATCAATGTGAAGATCTTTTTAAGGAAGATTCTAACTATGTTTGAGAAAATTTTGAATTTTTGGACACAATAGACAAAGATAAATCATTTTTTCCATCTATTGAAAAACTCCATAACTAGAGTTGAAGTTACTTCCTAATCATTTAAATGTGCCTTTTTAGGAGATTCCTCTACTTTACTTGTTATAATTTCCTAAAAATTAACAATGGAAGAAGAAGAAAGGTTAATGAAAATTCTAAAAAATTTTAAGAAAGCATTTGGATGGACAATTGCTGATATTAAGGGAATCAGTCCTTCAATTTGTATGCATAGAATTCATATGGAAGAGAATTGTAAACCCAGAACTAATCTGTAAAGGAGCTTGAATCTTGTTATGAAAGTAGTTAAGAAAGAAATTTTAAAGTGGTTAGATGCTGGAATTATCTACCCTATTTCAGATAGTGCATGGGTTAGTCCAATTCATTGTGTTCCTAAGAAAGGAGTAATTGTAACTGTAAATGAACATAATGAGTTAATACCTATTAGACAAGTTACAGGGTGGCAAATATGCATTGATTATAGAAAATAAAATCTTGCCACTAGGAAAGATCATTTTCCATTACCCTTTCTAGATCAAATTTGGGATAGACTAGCTGGGCATAAATACTTTTATTTTCTGGATGGTTATACTGGTTATCACCAAATTCAAATTTCTCATGTGGATCAAGAGAAAACAACATTTACCAATCCTTATGGTACTTTTGCTCTTAGAAGAATACCCTTTGGTTTATGTAATTCCCCTGCTACATTTCAAAGATGTATGATGGCATTTTTTTTGTGATTTAACTGAAAAGGGGGATTGAAGTCTTTATGGATGACTTTTTAGTGTTTGGAACTTCATTTAACTCATATTTAAAACATTTATCCAAAGTTCGTAAGTGCTGTGAAGAAACAAATTTAGTCCTTAAATTGGGAAAATGCCAATTTATGGTAGTAGGAGGAATTGTATTAGGTCATCAAATATCAAAAAATAGTATAGAAGTAGATTCTGCTAAATTTCAAGTGATCGTTAATTTACCTTATCCAACAAATGTAAGGGAAATTAGGAGTTTTTTAGGATATGCTTGATTCTACAAATGATATATTAAAGACTTTTCAAAGATTGCTAAGCATTTATGCCATTTACTGGAGAAAGATGCAATTTTTAATTTTGATGAGGAATGCCTAAAAGCTTTTAAATTAATAAAAGAAAAATTCAACTGCACCATTTATAGTTTCACCAAACTGGGAAAAACCTTTTAAATTAATGTGTGATGTTACTGATTATGCTATTAGAGTTGTTTTAGGACAAAGATATGATAAAATTTTCAAAATTATTTACTAAGCTAGTAAAACTCTTAATGAAACTCAAATTAATTTTACAACAATTAAAAAAGAGTTATTAGCAATAGTATATGCTTTTGATAAATTTTAGATCATATTTAATTGGAAATCATTGTATAGTGCATACAGATCATTCTGCTATTAAGTATTTAATGAAAAAGAAGGATCCTAAACATAGACTTATAAGATGGATTCCTCTTTTGCAAGAATTTGATTTTATAATAGTAGATCGAAAGGGGATTAAAAATCAAATTATTGATCATTTATCCAGGCTTGAGTTAGAAAAACCACTCTGTTTTGAAAATGAAATTAATGAACATTTTTCAGATGAAAAATTGTTCAATATTAATGAGTGGCTTGTTTCGTGGTATGTCGACATTGTGAACTTTATTGTTAGTGATATTATACCCTATGGAATGACATACCAACAGAGATTTTTGAAGCTAAGACTTATTTTTGGGATGACCCATTTTTATATAAACAAGGAAAGGATCTAGAAATTCGAAGATGTATACCATTAAAAGAAACTTATGAAATTATCCAAAAATATCATAATTCTGATTTTGGTGGACATTTTGGTGTTGATAAAACAACATATAAAATTTTACAATTTGGATATTATTGGCCTACAATTTTTAGAGTTGTTAATGCTTATATCAAAACTTATGATAAATGTCAAAGTGTAGGCAATATTTCTAGGAGAAATGAGATGCCTCTCAATTATATGCTAGAAGTTGAAATATTTGATGTTTGGGGATTTGATTTCATGGGACCATTTATACCATCTTTCGGAAATTTATATATTCTGTTAGCAGTGGACTATGTATCCAAATGGATAGAAGTTGTTGCTTACCTCGATGTGATGCTCAAAGTGTTGCTAAATTTTTTTAAAACTGAATATTTTGTAGATTTGGGATGCCGAGAGTTATCATAACTGATGGGGGAAGTCATTTTAGAAATTCCATAAGATTTGGGATGCCAAGAGTTATCATTACTGATGGGGGAAGTCATTTCAGAAATGTCATAATAGAGAAGTTATTAAATAAAAATCATATAAATCGTAGGATTGCTACTGCTTATCATCCTTAGACAAGTGGTTTGGCTGAATTATCCAATTGAAAAATTAAAAGAATTATGGAAAAATCTGTGAATCTAATAAAAATGGATTGGTCAGTCAAACTTTACTATTCTTTGTGGGCTTATAGGACTACATATAGAACTTCTATAGGAATATGGGAAAGCTTGTCACTTACCAGTTGAACTTGAGCATAAAGCATATTGAGAAATTAAAGAATTCAATTATTGATGCTGGTGAGAAAAGATTATTGCAATTAAATGAGCTTGAAGAGATAATGAATGAATCTTATGAGAGTGCTAAGATTTACAAAGAAAAGATAAAAATGTGGTATAATTAAATGAGCTTGAAGAGATAAGGAATGAGTCTTATGAAAGTGCCAAAATTTATAAAGAAAAGATGAAAATGTGGCATGATCGAAAAATTCTTACTAAAAATTTTCAACCAATTCAAGGTTAATATTATCTCCAGACAAGCTTAAGTCTAGGTGGATGGGCCCATTTATTGTGATTAAAGTTTATCCTTATGGAGGTGTGGATATTTAAGATCTTAAATCTGAGAAAATCTTTAAAGTAAATGGACATAGACTAAAAACTTATTATATAGGGGATCAGCAGAAGTTTAATGATGGAATGATGTTGGGTCAACCAGAGTAAGCACTGGTTACGTTAGGCTGACGAAGTAAAACAAAGTGCTTTGTGGGAGGCAACCCATAAGTATCAGTGTGTTTTTGTTTTTATTTATGTTTTATGTGTGATTAAGAAAATTGGGATAGTATTTTTGAGACTATTATGTGTTAGTATTGATTTTAAGAATTAAATTAGTGATTTGTACATGTTAAAATGAGAATTTGGACGTTAAGTTGACTTGTGCAAAAATGTGCACTAGCTCTTTAGCGACAAATCTGGTGCTTAAGCCTGACAGTTTAAAAACTTTTGCAAAATTAATATTCTATAATTCAAAACTACTTAGAAGTTTGCAAAAACGTATCTTGACATTTTCTAAATGTGTCTACGAGTTATTGGAAGGATTCAGGCCTATAAATACAAGGGTTTAGTGAAGGAATTTTACCCCAGATCATTTCTAGCCCTAAAGTCTAAAAGAGAGATAATTTTAAAATGATGTCTTCATGGGAGATGGATTTGAAGAAGAAGGAAGATACCATGAGGAATAAATTCATTAGTAAAAGTGCACAAGAGATGAGAACGATTTCTTAGCCGTTAGTATTGAAGGGATATCAGAGAAGATCAACAAAATTGAAAATACCATGTCTGCACATCTTGAGCGTATTAGATGACCATTGAAAATGTAATTTAGCCACACTAATTATATAGAGGAAGTGGATAAGGAGATGTTTCTTAATCTAAAGTGGATTGAAGAAGATTGCATCAAGTAAGTCACCACCGTCCGTTTTATCAACTTTATATTCTAGTCGCCCCAGAAGAGACTAATGAAAGACCTAAATTTATTCCTTCTAATGAAGAATGGAATTAAGTTCTATGTTTGTTTTTGTGTGATTAAAGTCATTATCTTTAAGTGTTTTTAGTGTTTAAGACATGTGTTAGTGTTTAACAGTGAATGTGTGTTAAGTGTTTTGTACTTAGGAACATTTTCTCATCCGAGATTATTTGGAGTGAGATTAAGTGTCAATAATATTTGTACTTGTTTGTGAATTAATATAAGTTTATTTTTATGAAAATTTTATGTTGTTTTAGCCTCAAATTAAAATAGTTATTAAGGAGAATTGTGAGAGAGAGAGAGAGGAGTTATAGGAAGTTAAAAATAGTCAATTAAGTGCTATGAGACCATTTAAAGGTGATTTACTAAGGCAAATAGTGCATTTTACTTAAATTTAAAGATTTTAAAAATAATGCACTGGCGCCTAAGCGCCACATATCGTGCCTAAGCATGAGCTAACCTGAGAGGCAGGAGCCTAAGTGCCATTTACCCACCCTTAAGTGTCGGTTCACAAAAACTGGTTTGCGAACGGTTAAAAGTGAAATTTTGGTCTGAAAATGTCACTTTTTACGCCTCCCGTCATCTTCTAACCCTCAAAATCACGATTTTAAGGGCTAGGGCACACCATTAAGTGGAGATTTCTTGGTGGAATTAAGTAAAATTTGCTATATTTGGATTCCTTGAAGTAAGAGCTTTACTTCTATGCAAAAATTTTGGATTTTCACCATGTATTTTGAGCACATTTGGAGAAATTTCAAAATTTACTATTCATGGTAAAAATTAGGAAAAATCTATGGAAATTGCTTGGGAAGTTCAGTTTGTGCTTTTGGAAGTTTAGTTTAGTGATTTAAACTTGATTTTTGAAGTTATTATTGGAATTTATAAAATTTGTAGAATGACACCAAGAATGAAGAGGAATAGAGGATAAAGCCGGTTTGATTCGAGCAAATTTGTTAGTTTGAAGGCTCAAGATCGATACAGTGACACTCTACAGTGACGAAAATTGATTCCGAAGTGATGTTTTAGAAATCCGGGTGGAGAAGTGGAAGATTTAATTGTTCGTCGATAGTGGGAACAGTTCTGTTTTTTCTTTGTTATTGCAATGATTTTTGTTGTGAGGGAGTTCTATGCAAATCTCCCTGAAGTTGAAGAAAATTGAGTTATAGTTCGAGGAAAGTTGGTACCTTTTTCTCCAGAGGTAATCAACTTGTTTTACCATTTACCACCGGACACATTATATTTATATGCAAATTATAGTCCTATAGAAGTGGAGCTAGACGAAATTATTTCATACTTGACTATCGGGAGAGACTTTGGAAGATTACCAATGAGAGGAGAGTAAATTTCCTAACTTCAAAGTTATGTGCACCTTCAAAAGTCTGGCACTATTTCATTTCTGCTCGTCTGCTTCCAACCAATCATCTTTGTGAAGTGACTCGAGAAAGAGCAATGTTGAACTATTGTATTAAAGAGAGAAAGCTCATCAACATTGGAGCTTTGATCTATCAGACTATCATCAGTTCTGCTACAGCTGTTACAACTGTAGGTCTGAGATTTTTTTTCCTAGATCTTTTCTTTCTGTGAGCAGGCTGGGGTTAAATATGATGGTTGGTAAGAAGTCTGTTACCTCTAAAGCCCATCACGAAGGTGAATGTGAAGACTTTTTGTGAGCATTCAATTTTTGGCTAAAGAGGAGGATTTTCCAGGAGCAATGGAATGGAAAAGTCTGCTGCATCTACCTCTGCTGCTTCTTCTTCTAGACCATCTACTTCACGTGCTTCTACACCTAGAGGTGAGTTTACTAAGACTCAGGATGAGTTATTATAGAAGATGATGGATAATATTAATTTTACCACTGATAAAGTACAAAATTTAAAGCATTTTCCAAATCATACTAATAGTTATAAAAGAAGGAAGAGTGATTATGAAGAGAAATTCCACACATCTTCGGAGAGCCTGATTAGAGGTGAACCACGAGTGTAACTTCCTTCAAATCCTCAATATCCTGATTATAAGCATGCAGAAAAATGGTACAGTAGTAATTCTGAGGATGAAGAGTAGAGCTGAGAGATTTATTTAATGATTGTAATATGATATGAACTATGTGGTCTGGGCTTGCTACATTTGCATCTGTGTGTTGTTCTGGACTATGTTGTATTTGGACTTTTATGTTTTATTGTTATTATGACATTTGTGGTAGTTAGTATTTTATTTTTAAATTTTAGGGTAGTAATTGTTGTTTTGTGTTTAGTAATGTGATTTAGTTAATTTAGAATTTAACTTAATTTCATATTTGTTATAATGTATAAATCTTGCTAGGCTTAGATCTTAAACTTGAAATTCAGAAATTGCTACCCTTTATTTTTCTTTTATCATGTTTGCAAGTTTGTCTTTATGTTAAGATTGTGATGTCAGTAGTGTGTATGTTTGCTTTTATGTTTATACCCACTGTTTAGAAGTCTATTTGAATCTCTATATGTTAACTTGAAATGAAAATATAGAAAATTTGATCAAAAATTAATTTTACTTCTGTTTTTAGTTTTATACTTGTATCATTAGGGTTTAAAATTCTTGTTAGCATCATTTTTAAATTTTCATTCCTTCTTATATATATCTAATGCTAAACTGTTTAATCTGTTAAAATTTAAGTTTGGGGGGATGAAAAATATTTTAAAAATTGGAATTTTATTTGTTCTTAAATGTGCTACAAGTGAATTTGATTTGAAAAGAAAAAAAAATTGATTATGTATATGAAGTTATAATAGGGAAGTAAAATTTGCTTTTAGAAATGAGTAAGAGAATTTAGTTGAAATTTTGAGTAATGAAGAAAAACTTTAAGTTAAAAGTTTTTAATTGTACTACAAGTAAATTTGATTTTAAAAGAAAAATTGATTATGTATATGAAGTTATATTAGGGAAGTAAAATTTGATTTTAGAAATGTTGATTTTAAAAGAAAAATTGATTGTGTATATGAAGTTATATTAGGGAAGTAAAATTTGATTATAGAAATGAGTAAAAAGAATTTCTAGTTTAAATTTTTAGTAATGAAGAAAAACTTTAAGTTAAAAAGTTTTTAGATGAGAAAATGATTAATTTAAGTAACTATCTTTAGTAAGAAAAATTGAATTTTTGAAAAAATTTAGATAATTTAGACTTTTATTTTTAATACTTAAATTTCTTTCATTAAAATAATTTTTAAAACTTAAATTTATTTCATTAAAGTAATTTTTAAAACTATTATTATATTTATAAGTAAAAGAATTATATCAAGACTTTGCTTTAGGAAATGAGAAGTAGAATTTAAAATCATTAAAGGCCTATCCAGATATAGTAATCTCTGCCTGAAAAAGAAAAAGAAAAGGAAAAAAAGAAAAGAAAAAGAAAAAGAAAAGGAAAAAGAAAAAAAATAAAAAAAAATAAGAAGGAGAAGCTTGAGTATTAGTGCCTAATCAAAAATTGGTTCTACATTTGATCCTTTTAAAGTATAAGACATGAGAAATTCTTAAGCTTATAGATATAATATAGTAAGTAAAATTATTTTTAATGAAAATTTTTGAGTGGAGATAATAAAAGAATTAAATTCTAAATTTGAAAAATCTACAATGCATTTTTGAATTAGACAGAAACTCGTATTTTTCATCTTTCTTAACTTTAAGAATTTCTAAACTTTAAGCTGGTCTCATTTATTGAATATTTTTTCTAAACTAGACTGCTATATTTCTAAATCTAAATAGTAACTCCTAAAGAAACTCATATACATATCATACTTATTTAATTTTTAAAGATTGAAGTGCTAAGTTGGTCTCATTTACTAATTATTTCTTCTAAATTGGACTACTATATTTCTAAATCTAAATTTTAGCAAAGAAACTCATATACATATCATACATATTTAGTTTTTAAATATTGAAGTGTCACTTGAGGATAAGTAACATTTTAAGTTTGGGAGATTTGGATATACCTAAAATATATAGTGTTTTTAGTCACATTTTTATACCTATTTTTGAGATATTACAATTTAATGGAAGGTATTTCTATGTTTTTCTTGCAAATACAGGTAAAAAAATGTGAAAAATGCTTAAGGGAGTGAAAAAGGATGAAATTTGGAGCAAAAAGGTGAAAAATGTACAAATGAGTTTTGGCGCCTAAGCGCCAGATCCAATGCTTAAGCTTTGGTTAAATAGAGAAGGCCACGCCTAAGTGCCAGGGGTCCCGTACTTAAGTGCTAGTGGCAGTTACTAGACGAGTAAAGTCAGTTTTTGCAATTTTTGAAGAGGTTTTTGAGGTACCCATTGGCATAATAGGTGGTTATAACCACCATGGATGAAAATTATCACGAAAGGATGCATCTCTTAGGAAAATACATCAAATCTAGATATATTTTGAAGAGTTTCCAAGGAACCTCTTGGAAAACTATAAAAGAAAGAAGAGAGGACTTTAAAAGAAGTGCTAAAAGTTGTGGAAAGTTATGAAAGTTCTCATTTGGGGAGTTAGTTCGGAGAGATTTTCAGGCACCACTTTTACTTTTATTTTATTTTTTTTATTATTTTCTTTTGAGTGATTGTAAAGAGAAGAGATTCAAAAGAACTTCAAGTGTTTGGTGGAGAACTTAAGATAAGTTTTATTTTTTTATTTTTAGACTACTTTTGGTTTTAATTGAGACTTGTTGTTGGTTTGACAATGATTTATTCTTTTAAACTAAAGTGTGATTTTGTTTTCTCCATGAATTCTGAGTAGTTTTCTTTATCTTTCTTCTTAAAATGATATGTAATTAAGTTTTGGATTGAAGTTGTGGAAAGTATTGATCTTCAATGATGGTATAAGTTGTGATGATTTAAATCCATGCACTTTATTTACTTCTTGATTTGGCCAATCCAGATGTTAAAATTTATTTTGAGAACATGTAAGAACTAGGCTAGTATTTTTCAGCAATTGGAAAGAATCACATGAGGTTGTATGAATAAGAATGTAGTTCATATGATTGAGTGCATTTGGAAAGAATCACATGAGGTTGTATGAATGAGAATGTAGTTCATATGATTGAGTGCAAATAGGTAGAAAGAATCACATGAGGTTGTATGAATGAGAATGTAATTCATATGATTTAGTGCAAATAAATTTGGAAATAATGTTAAAATTTGTTGTGAGAACATGTAAGAACCGGGCTGGTATTGTCTAAGTCAACAATTGGTAAGAATCACATGAGGTTGTATGAATGAGAATGTAATTCATATGATTGAGTGCAAATAAATAGAGAAATATTCATTGAAAGGTGTAGAGTTAGAGGACTTTAAAGTGATAGGTTAAAGCCCCCAACTTGTTTTATTATCTTAGGTTCTGATACGAGATGTTAGTCCTAGGTGGAGGGAATCTATGGAACTCTAGAGTGAGATCTATTATCTTCCCTGCCTAGCCAATCTTCAGAACTATTCAAATTTTAAATTAGCCAATGTTTATTATAGCATCTCTAGTAAGCGAAAAGAATATTTTTGCTCCTATTTCGCATAACACAATTTGCATACTTCCACTATAGAATTCTTTTACTTATTACTGATTCATGATAAGAAGAAAGATATTTTTTTTTATTAAGTGCTTTTCGTCAACAAAACTCTAGTTATATTTTTAAGTTGTTACTATTTTGTCAAAATATCAAAAATACTAAAAATATTCAAATTTTTATCACTACAAAATATATTATGTTTAAGTAATTATCTTCTTAAAAATAGAAAGTTTTCTAAAAATGCATATTATATAAATTTCTTGTGGGTTCGATATTCAGGTTATAATCAAAAAGTCCTATATTACTTGATAACGACATGTATACTTGTGTAGTATCCCAATATATATAGAAATTAAAAGTTAAATTCTTATTTTTTTTCAAGATCAAGTTTTTGGTTTTGTCGTAAAGTAAGGAAATATAAGTGAAATATAATCTGAATTATTGTTGTACTTTTCATATTAGCAGTATCAAGAGGGATCATATGTCGACGTTGTGAACTTTATTGTTAGCGATATTATACCTTATGGAATGACATAGTAACAAAAGAGGAAATTCATTTCTGAAGTGAAGACTTATTTTTGAGATGACCCTTTTTTATATAAATTAAGAAAGGATATAATTATTCGAAGATGTGTACCATCAGAGAAACTTATGAAAATATCCAAAAATGTCATAATTATGATTTTGGGGGACATTTTGGTGTTGATAAAACAACATCCAAAATTTTATAATCTGAATTTTATGGCCTACAAAATTTTTAGAGATGTTAATGCTTATATCAAAACTTGTGATAGATGTCAAAGAGTAGGCAATACTTTTAGAAGATGTTAATGCTTATATCAAAACTTGTGATAGATGTCAACGAGTAGGCAATATTTCTAGAAAAAATGAGATGCACCTCAATTATATGTTAGAAGATGAAATATTTGATGTTTGGGGATTAAATTTCATGAGACCATTTATACCATCTTTTGGAAATTTATATATTTTGTTAGTAGTGGACTACGTATCCAAATGGATAGAAGCTATTTTTTTACCTCGATGTGATGCTCAAAGTATTGCAAAATTTTTAAAAATTAACATATTTTATAGATTTGGGAGGCCGAGAGCTATTATTATTGATGGGGGAAGTCATTTTAGAAATGTCATAATGGAGAAGTTATTAAAGAAATATCATATATATCATAAGATTGCTACTGCTTATCATCCTCAGATAAGTAGTTTGGCTGAATTATCCAATCGTGAAATTAAAAGAATTATGGAAAAATCTGTGAATCCAAAAAAAATGGATTGGTTAGTCAAACTTGACTATGCTTTGTGGGCATATAGGACTGCATACAAAACTCCTATAGGAATGTCCCCATATAGGCTAATATTTAGGAAAGCTTGTCACTTACCAGTTGAACTTGAGCATAAAGCATATTGGCCGATTAAAGAGCTCAATTATAATTTAAAAGATGTTGGTGAGAAAATATTATTACAATTAAATGAGCTTAAAGAGATAAGGAATGAATCTTATGTGAGTGCCAAGATTTTTAAAGAAAAGATGAAGATGTGGCATGATCCAAGGATTCTTACCAAAATTTTTAGCGAGGGCAACAAGTTTTACTATATAATGCAATGTTAAGATTTTTTTCAGGCAAACTTAAGTCTAGGTGGATGGGCCCATTTATTGTGATAAAAGTTTATCCTTATGAAGTTGTGGATACTAAAGATCCTAAGTTTAAGAAAATATTTAAAGTTAATGGACATAGACTGAAATCTTATTTTATAGGGGATCAGCATAAATGGGTAAAACCAAGCGCTTTGTGGGAGGCAACCCATAGTTATCAGTGTGTTTTTATTTTGATTGTTGTTTTATGTGTGATTAAGAAAATTGGGGTAGTACTTTTGAAACTATTATGTGTTAGTAAAGATTTTAAGATTTTCTTTAGTGACCGAGTCATGTTAGAATGAGAATTTGGACGTTAAGTTGACTAGTGCAAAAATGTGCACTGGTGCTTAAGCGCCAGATCCGGCGCTTAAGCGTAGCAGTTTAAACGCATGTGCAAAATTAATATTCTAGAAGGTTTATCTGTCAATTAGTTTGTAAAAACATGCCAAGAAAATTTCTAAATGTGTCTAGGAGTTATTAGAAGGATTTAGGCCTATAAATAGAAGGTTTGTGTGAAGGAATTTCACCCTAGATCATTTCTAGCTCTAAAAGTCTAAGAGAAAGTGAGATTTAGAGAAAATGTACTTCACCCCGGATTATTTTTAGCCCTAAAAGTCTAAGAAAGAGAGAGATTTAGAGAAAATGTTTATCATGGGAGAAGAATTTGAAGAAAAAGGAAGAAACCATGAGGAAAAGGTTCATTAGTCAAAGTGCACAAGAGATGTATAATGGTTTCTTAGCCGTTAGTATTGACGGGATATCAGAGAAAAGTGCACAAGAGATGTATAACGGTTTCTTAGCCGTTAGTATTGAAGGGATATCAGAGAAGATAAAAACAAATTGAGAATACTATGGTTTTATTGGAGACTGAGGTACTTGAGTTGCATGCAAATCTAGATCATATTGGATGGAAATTGAAGATGCCATTTAGCCACACAACTTATATAGAGGAAGCAAATAAGGCAATGTTCGTAAAGCAGAAGTTGATTGAAGAGAATAGTATCATAGCTCGTCACCACTGTCTATTTTATCAACTCTATATTCCTGGAGATACTAATGAAAGACAGCAAATTGTTCCTTCAAATGAAGACTGGAATAAAGTTTAGGAATTTGTGTGTTAGAAGTTGTTGTTTTCAAGTGGTTTAGTGTTTAAGTCGTATTTTTAGTATTTATGACTTCTTATATGTGTTTCATTGTGAAATACTTCTTGTGTATTTGTATTTAGAAAATATTTCTCATCCAAGACTATTTGCAGTGAGAATTAAGTGTTTAAAGATATTTGTATTTGTTTGTGAATTAATATAAGTTTTTTTGTGTGAAAAATTGTGTTATTTTTAGCCTCAAATTTAAATAGTTATTATGGAGAATTTTGAGAGAGATGAGAGTTATAGGAAGTTGAAAATAGTCATTTAAGTGCTATAAGACCATTTAGGCGTGATTTACTTAGGCAAATAGTGCATTTTACTTTAATTTAAATTTTTTTAAAATCGTGCACTGGCGCCTAAGCGCCACATCTCACGCTTAAGCACGAGCAGACCCTAGAGGCATGCTTCTAAGCGTCATTTACCGCGCTTAAACTCCGGTTCGCGAACGATTAAAAGTGAAATTTTAGCCCAAAAATCACCATTTTTAATGCCGTTGTCACCTTCAACCTCTTGATTTAGCAATTGTTTATGGCTAGGGCACATCTAAAGTGAAGATTTCTTGGTGGAATCAAGTGAAATTTGCTAGATCTAAGTTCCTTGAGGTAAGAGCTTTACTTCTATGTAAAAATTTTGGATTTTCACTTTGTATTTTGAGCACATTTGGAGAAATTCGAGAATTCACTATTCATGGTGAAAAGTGAGAAAAAAATCTATGGAAATTACATGGGAAGTGTAGTTTATACTTTGGAAGTTTAGTTTAGAAATTTTGACTTTATTTTTAAAGTTATTTTTGAAATTTATAAAATTTGTAGAATGGCACCAAGAATGAAGAGGAGCAAAGGAAAGAGCCCTTTTGATTCGAGTAAATTTGTTAGTTCAAAGGCTCAGGATTGATACAGTGATGTGTTGCAATCAAGGAAATTAATTCAGGAGCGGTGTTTTAGGAATCCAGGTGGAGACGTAGAGGATTTGATCGTTCACTGATAGTGGAATGATTCTTTTATTTCTCTGTTGTGGCGATTATTTCTGTTTTTAGGGAGTTATAGGCAAACCTCCCTGAGGCTGAAGACAATAGACTCATGGTTTGAGGAAAGTTGGTACCTTTTTCACCGGAGCTAATCAACTTGTTTTATCATCTGCACCTGATACGTTATGTTTTTAAGCAAATTATAGTCCGACTGAAGTGAAGTTAGATGAGATAATTTCCTACTTGACTGTTGGAAGAGGAGTTTGGAAGATAACCATTGAGAGGAGAGTCAACTTCCCAACTTCAAAGTTATGTGCACCTTCAAAGGCCTGACACTATTTTATTTATGCTCGTCTGCTACCAACTAATCATCTCAGTGAAGTGAACAGAGAGAGAGCGACGCTAAATTATTGTATCCAAGAAGGAAAGCTCATCAACATAGGAGCTTCAATTTCTCAGACTATCATCAGTTCTACCACTGTTGTTACTACTATAGGTTTGGGATTTGCTTTCTTGATCATTTCTTTGTGTGAGCAGGCTGGAGTTAAATATGATAGCTGGGAGGAAGTGTTGTTACCTCTAGAGCCCATCACTAAGGTGAATGTGAAAACTTATTCTAAGCATTCTATTTTTGTCTAGAGAGGAGGATTTTCTAGTAGTTATGGAATGGAGACGTTTGTTGCTTCTACCTCTGCTGCTTCTACATCTAGACCATCTACCTCACGTGCTTCTACATCTAGAGGTGAGTCTGCTGAGACCCAAGATCAATTGTTGCAAAGGATGATGGATCATATTAATTTTCCCACTGATAAAGTTTAGAATTTAGAGTTTTTTGCAAAGTATACCGATAGGTATAGTAGGAAAAAGAGTGATTATGAAGAGAAATTCCACTCATCTCTGGAGAACCTAATTAGGGGTGAACCAGGAGTGCAATTTCCTCCATATCCTTGATATCCTGATTATGAGCCTACAGAAAAGTGGTATAGCGGTGATTCAGAAGATGAGGAGTAGAATTGAGAGATTTTTATGTTTGTCATATGTGTTATAATATGTGCTTTGGACTTGAGATTTGTGATGTGTTGTTTATTTTTATGTTTTGGACTATGTGGTGTGGTACTGCTACGTTTGCATCTTTGTGATGATATGTACTATGTATTGTGTTTTAGACTTTTGTATTTTATTATTATTGTGATTTTTGTGTTAGTTAGTAGTTTGTTTTGAAATTCTATGGTAGTAACTGTTGTGAGTTTTTTGATTTAGTTAGTTTAGAACTTAACTTAATTCTATGTCTTTTGAAAAGATGAAATTCTTGCTAACTTAGGTCTTAAATATTAAATTTAAGAAACTGCTACCCTATATTTTTCTTTTATCATGTTTGTGAGTTGATTTTATGTTGAGATTGTAAAGTCAAGTTAGTGTGTTAGTTTGCTTTTATATTTATACCCACTGTTTAGAAGTCTATTGAATCTCTACATGTTGAATTGAAATGAAAATATTAGAAAATATGATCAAAATTAATTTTACCCTTGTTTTTAGTTTTGTACTTGTATCATTAGGGTATAAAAATTCATGTTAGTAGTTATTTTAATTTTCATTCCTGCTTATATGTATTTGATGTTAAACTGTTTAATCTATTAAAAATTTAAATTTGAGGGGGTGAAAAATATTTTCAAAACTTGATTTTTATTTGTTCTCAAATGAACTATAAGTGAATTTGATTTGAAAAGAATAATTGTTCATGAATATGAAGTTATATTAGGGAAGCAAAATTTGATTTTAGAAATGAGTAAAAGAATTTAGTTGATTTTTTGAGTAATGAAGAAAAAACTTTAAGTTAAAATTTTTAGTATAGAAAATGTTTAATATAAGTAACTATCTTTATTAAGAAACATTGTATTTTTAAAAAATAAATTTCTATTTTTAAAACTTAAATTTCTTTTATTAAAAATAATTTTCAAAGTTATTATTAAATTTATAAGTAAAAGTTTTGTATCAAGACTTTTCTTTAGGAAAGGAAAAGTAAAATTCAAAATTATTAAAGGACTATCCAGATATAATAATCATTGCCTAAAAAAAAGAAAAAGAAAAAGAAAAGAAAAAAGAAAAAGAAAAAAAGAAGAAGAAGAAGAAAAAGTGAGGGAGGAGAAGCTTGAGGATTAGTGCCTAATCAAAAATTGGTTCTACATTTAATCTTTTTTTAAGTATAAGACTTTAGAAAATATTAAGCTTATAGATATAATATAGCAAGTAAAATTATTCTTAAAAAAAATTTTTAAGTGGAGATAATAGAAAAACTAAATTCTAAATTTGGAAAATCTACAATATTTTTGAATTAGATAGGAACTCATATTTTCATCTTTCTTAACATTAAAAATTTCTAAACATTAAGTTGGTCTTATTTACTGGATATTTGTTCTAAATTGTACTACTATATTTCTAAATATAAATTTTAGTAACTCCTAAAGAAACTCATAGACATATCACACATATTTAGATTTTAAAGATTGAAGTGTAATTTGAGGACAAGTAACATTTTAAGTTTGGGGAATTTTGATATGCATAAAACATATATAGTGTTTTTAGACATATTTTTATACCTATTTTTGAGATATTGCGCTTTAATGGAAGGTATTTTTGTATTTTTCTTTCAGGTACAGGTAAAAAGGGCAAAAATGCTTAAAGGAGTGAAAAAGGATCAAATTTGGAGCAAATAGGTGAAAAATGTACAAAAGTGTTTTGGCGCCTAAGCGCCAGATCCGGCGCTTAAGTGCCGATTAAACAGAGAAGGTCGCGCCTAAGCGCTAGAGGCCCCGCGCTTAAGCGTCAATGACAGTTATTGGATGAGTTTTTTGCCAATTTTGAAGAGGTTTTTGTGGCACCTATTGGCTTAATAGGCGGTTACAACCACCATGGACAAAATTATTATGAAAGGATGTATCTCTTGGGGAAATACATCGAATCAAGTCATATTTTGAAGAGATGCCAATGCACCTTTTGGAGAATTGTAAAAGAAGGAAGATTGAGACTTTGAAGGGGTTCCTGAAAGTACTGGGAAAGTTTTGAAAGTTCTAAAATTGGGGATTAGTTAGAGAGATTTTAAGGCACCACATATTTATCCTTTTTATTTTAGTTTTATATTGGTAGTGTTGTAAAAGAGAAGAGATTCAAAGAGAGACTTCAAGAGTTTGGTGGAGGACTTGAGATAAGTTTTTATCTTTTATTTTAGACTACTTTTGATTGGTGGAGGACTTGAGATAAGTTTTTATCTTTTGTTTTAGACTACTTTTGGTTTTAATTGAAACTTTTTGTTAGTTTGACAATGATTTCTACTTGTAAACTAAAGTGTGGTTTTGTTTTCTCTATAGATTCTAAGTAGTTTTCTTTATCTTTTTTCTTAAAATGATAAGTAATTAAGTGTTGGATGGAAGATGTGGAGAGTATTAATCTTTAATGTTGGAAGAAGTAGTGATGATTTAAATCCATGTACTTCATTTACTTCTTGATTTAACCAATCCAGATGTTAAAATTTGTTGTGAGAACATGTAAGAACCGGGCTGGTAATGTCTCAGTCAATAATTGGAAAGAATCACATGAGGTTGTATGAATGTCAATGTAGTTCATATGATTAAGTACAAATAAATAGTGAAATATTCATTGAAGGGTGTAGTAAGCCCCCAACTTGGTTTATTGTTTTAGGTTCTGATACGAGATGTTAGCCCCCAAGTGGAGGTAATTGAGGGAACTCTAGTGTGAGAGCTAGTATCTTCCCTGCCTAGCCGGTCCTCAGAACTATTCAAACTTTAAATTAGCCAATATTCTTTATAGCATCTCTAGTAAGGGTAAAGAAAATTATTGCTCCTATTTTTCACAACACAATACGCATACTTCCAAAATAGAATTCATATACTTATTTCTGATTCATGATAAGGAGAAAGATACTTTAATATTTAGTGCTTTTCTTCTACAAAAACTCAAGCTATTTTTTTAAGTTTGTTTTATTTTTATCAAAATATTAAAATTACCAAAAATATTTAAACTTTCTTTACTACAAAAAACGTCTTTAGTTTAAATAATTGTCTTTTTAAAATAAAAAGTTTTCCAAAAAGTGCATATTGCCTATCTTCCTTGTGGGTTCAATATTCAGGTCTTAATAAAAAAATCCTATATTACTGATAACATTACATATACTTGTATAGTATCTCAATATATATAAATTAAAAGTTAAATTCTTATTTTTCTTCAACATCATTTTCTTAGCTTTGTTGTGAAAAAAGGAAATATAAGAGAAAAATATAATCAGAATTATTTTTATACTGTTGCATATATGCAGTTTCGGGATCACATGTCCCCCGGAGGATTCCGTTGATATTACAGTACAAGGAAGACAAGTTTTTTCTCAAGTCGACCTCGACAATCTACACAAGCTTGGAAAAGAAAAAGAAATGATGATTGCGGTTGCTAATAACAACAAAGATTAGCATAAGCCATTAATAGAATATTTGCATACTGGAAAGCTGCCGGAGGACAAGTCAGTAGCATACCACATCTCAAACAGGGCTATGTCATATGCTCTAATAGGTGATGTCCTCTATAGAAGATCATTTGATCAGATGTGGCTAAGATTCCTAGGCAGAATAGAAGCACAAAGTATTGTCAAAGAAGTACACGACGGATTGTGTGGCATCACCAGTTAGGTCCAAAGATGAAAATGAACATCAAGAGAATCGGATATTATTGGTCAGCAATGATATCGGACTGTATGGATACAGCCAGAAAATGCCACCAGTGTCAAGTGCATTGGGTGGTCTTGTACCAACCTCCAAATGTACTACACCCACATGTTTCTTCGTGGCCATTCGAGTGTTGGGGCACGGACATAATAGGTCTGATAGACCCTTCGTCTTCCAAAGGACACAGATTCATACTTGTCATTTCGTATTACTTTTCCAAATGGACAGAGGTAGTACAGTTACGAGAGGTTACAACACAACACATCCTTCAATTCTTGAAAAGCCAAGTCGTCTAGCTTTTTGGGGTTCTGCGCTGAAGAATCTCCGACAATGGGATAGCTTTCAGAATCACTAAAATCAACAACTTCATCAAACGACATGGGATAGATTGGAGATACTCTACAATTTACAATCCTAGGGCAAATGGTCTAACTTAGCCCTTCAACAAGGCACTAGTATAAATTTTAAAGAAGATACTGGATGAAAATAAAAGAGATTGGCATAAAAAATTACTCAAAGCTTTATTGGCCTACCGGATGACGTTTAGGTCCCCACTCAATGTACACCCTACATGCTCGTGTACGAGTCCGAGGTCGTACTACTGTTAGAAGTTCAATGCCATCTCTCTGAGTTGTTGTTGCCAATCAACTGACAACAGAAGAAAGTGCAAAACTCATACCCGAGGAACTATAGAGTCTTTAAGCAAAATGACTAGAAGCACAACAATATTTTGAGCTTTATCAAGTGAAAATGGTACAAGCTCATGACAAATTGGTCCGCCCAAGAACATTCAAAATTGATGATCTTGTACTCATGCTCGAAAGGCCTATTCCTGCACACTGCGAGATAGGTGGAAAATTTGAGCCAACTTGGGAGGGTCCTCTGATGGAAAAGGTCTACATAGGAGGAGCCTACCAGCTAGTAGATTTCCAACGTGAAAGATCCATGCTGCTAATAACCTCACTTTTTGTTGAGGTTTAGTTTTTCCTCTTTAGTAGCCTAAGGTCCAGCCATAGTACTCTCCAATTGACTTTTCTTAGAAAACATGGACAAGGAACCCTCACCATTAAAAATTCTACACTCTTCCTTACTCAACTTGAAGTTCCGCATATTGGTCATAATCTCTAGCACTTAGTATGTGGGGTCACTATGGGGGAACTCAAGATGAGTTACCCTTAGGATTGCTTGACCTTAGAGTTGACCTTGGGTGTTGGTCTAGGGCTAAGGCACTCACTTGCAATCACTTACACTCCCAATCACTCACTACCCTAAACCCAGAATTTCTAGGCTCTGGTCCCTTGATACTTTCAGAAGACTCCTGCTGGTGGTCCCATAAACCCACTAGCCCTGGGCCAGGGTTTAGCTAAGACCACTATAATGAGGATCCAAAATGGGGTTTTCATTGTTCCATGGCTTATTGATGATGGTTGGCACTCCAACTCTACCAAGACACCCAACCTAGTCGTTTGCCCTTAAATTTCCCCAGATTACCTAGATACCCTTGGAACCCCAAATTTGGCCAAATTTTCTAAATATAGCCAAAATACCCAACTTGGTTCAAAAATCATTTCAAACACCTTGAAAATACCAAACTACCCAAAATCACCAAAATTGGCCAAAATTACCAAAATACCCCTCCTTACCCCAAAATTCAAAAAATTCCAAAAAATCCCAAAAATTCCCAAAACCCAATGTCATTTTGCTCAACTATCACATGACCCAATTTGGCCAATTTGACCATTTTTGATCAAAACCCCCAAATTGCCCTTTAAAGTCCCATATTTTCCCCAAATCACTCCAAATGTCTATCTAATTGGTCTCAATTTACCCAAATTTCAATTCTAAACTCAAATCAACTCTTGATGTGACCAATCTATACCAAATCCAAGCCCAATTGGTCCATGATTTGAACCTAATTTTGATTTAAACCTAAAACCCCGGTTTTTGGCCCCATGACTTGGTTCCACCAAATTGAACCCATAGTCCACTCAATTGGACACAATTTTTGTTAAAAAACCTTCACAACATCTCCATACATCAAACTTGACCTTAAATTTGCCTTGGTGAGGCCTCAATCTCATTTGATTTCAACCTAAGTCCAAAAAGCTCCAAATTTACTCCAAATTGACCATGTCTTAAAATCTCACCAAATTGAGGGCCTTAACCCAAAAATTTCTACTCTATCCCTTCATGAAAAATATTTACAACTTATCCCTTGATCATGTGGACCATTTAATTTGGACTTAGCCTAAGGCTAGCTCAACCTAGACCCATGTCTAACCCAACATGCCCTAATTGACTAAATTTCAAAAGTCCTTCAAATTGACTTACCAATTGAACTCAAAATCACTTCAACCCTTCACCAAAAATCTTCATAACAATCATCTACACAATGTTGATCAATTAATTTGGTCAATTAACATGGCTAGCCTAGCCCAAACCCAAGCTTTGATCACTTGAACCCACATTGACCTATGCATTAAAGATGGCCTAACTACCCCAAAGTCATCAAATTAACTCCACCTCAGCCATTGGTTAGACCCTAAGACTGAGCCAAATCCCATCTAACCTAAGCTAGATGAGCCATAGATCAAAAGTTTCCTAAATTAATGGATCTTATATCCCAAAACACATGCTTAAGATACCCTTACCAAAACAAAACCCCATTGCATTAAATTGCTTTGACAGATTCCCCTGGATGCCCTGAGCACCTAGCCACCTCCCCCTGCTATGACCGGCCAACCTAGTCACTGGAGAAGCTCAAAACCAAGAGCCACCTCCATGGAACTTCACACAAATCAAACCAAGAGGCCAGCTCAGCCAAATTAGATTGTAGAGCTCCTCTGCCATCCACCTAAGCAGCACAATGCACCCTCTAATTAGCCGTGACAGCCACCCCTTAGCCATATTTATAAAAAGCACCTCCCAAGGCCATGGGAGGAGGTGTTGAAAATTTCTTAGAGAGATTTCTCCAAACTAACCACAGAGCTTCCCTAAGATCCCCTTAGTGCGTTCCAACTGTTTTCCCTCACCAATTTCCACTGTCGGAGTTCAATTTTGAGCTCAAAATCTTGCCAGAAAACAGGAAAAAGTCCAATACACCTCCACAATCCACCAAACTCAAATTAACTTCACCCACACCTTCAAAACAGTGGAACAAGCTACGACCCCATCAAATTTCTCTCTCACAGAGCCTCTACCATAGCTCTAAACCAACACCCAAATTTGGCCGCAAACGAAATCATACATAGGCCTTACACCGACCAGAGACTCAATCCCTAGCCTCTTTGGATCACAACAAACGTGTCAAGACTCTCTTATCAAAGCTTCACTTCTCAGAGCAAAGGTATTAAACTTCTCTTCCTCCCGAGCCTATTTGAACTCTCCATTTGTTTTGAGTTGATTTCATGGCTTCATAACCATATGGATATGTTCCTCTAGTTTAGATGAGCGTTTAAAAAAAATCATCCAATTTGGTTAAGAAATGAGAGAGATCTTAAGGCTAGAAGATGGAGGGTTCTCGGATTAGGCTATCAGGGACGATGACGGAGCACCATTCGATCAAGTGTGTATCATATGGACGGTCGAGATGAAGCTAAACAGTGCTTTGGAACATAAACTGCGGGCCGAGTCAGTGCTGACGTGGATGGCGGCGTCGAATAGGAGCGCGTCACGTTGAGGTTTGGAGTTGTCATAGATTGATGTGGTGTCGCGCGTTTAAATAGATAAATAGGGATTTAAAAAAATCAAAAAATTATACCTAGCTTTAAAAATCCATATCTTGGTGTAGAAAAATCATAAAAATAAAATAAAAATTTCATGTTGCTCAGTGAACAAGGAGAACAATGTGGAAATGATTTGGAGTCCATTTGATGCATATTTTATTTTCAATTAATTAAATACTGATTTGGATGTTTTGATTCTCTATGCATGTAGTAATATCACTATGGCTTAAAATTTTAACATGTTGTTGCGTCTGACTTGGGGAACATTCCTTGATTTTTCCAAAGTCAGAGGAGGTCCCTAGACAGAGAATCATATTTTTTCAAGTTTATGTGCATTATTTGCTTAAAATTATCATGGAAATTAGCATGTTTCTTAGAAAAATCCAAGAAAATTTTGGAAGCTTTATGATGACCAGAGAGCCTTTAGGAAAATTTCTCATGAGTCAAGTCAATCAAAATACACCTAAGTCTAACAAATCGTAAATTACTAAGATAATTAATTTTAAAAAAATAAAAAACAACAAAATGACTTAATTTTTTATCTCCACTATTGCTTAGGATCCAGATAACTCACCATAAAAATTCCATAACATTTTGAGTTCATTTGGTCACTTAAGTTGATTTTTAAAGATAAATAATATTTTTGGCACTAAAATGAATTTTAAAAATCAAAATATAACTTGAAAAATTATAAAACTTATTTTTTTTAGTTCTCTATGATCAGGGGTATTTTCTAAAAAGAAAATGGTATTTAAAATAAAAACTTCATTTTTAGCCTATTTTAAATATTTAAATAATTAAAAATCCATAAAAATTACAAAGATAATAAAATTCATGGAAATGTTCTAAATTGCTTCCTAAGCACTTAGGAATAATTAGGATATTTTTTTTGATTTTCTAAATAAAGATACTGAATTTTAAAGCTTAAAAATAATTTTTAAAGGCTAAAAATGCATTTTCACTAAAATAATTCCAATAAATCAAATAAAATTCAAAAAAATATAAAATTTTCTCCTCTGGGTTCTTTGACCTCAGGAAGATTTTTCAAAAAAAATATAGCTTAATTTTCCACATTTAAAATATTTTATAATTAATAAACACCCCAGAACTTAAAATATTCTTAAAATTCAAATAAAATTCAACAAATCATGACATTAGGTCCAAAAGCTTCTTAAATCTAGGTCTACCTCCAGTAAAAATTTCATGGGATTAGGATTTACCTTGGTCAAGTTAGGAATTTTCTTTCAAAAATCCTATTTTTGCATTAAAAATAATTATATAGATAAATTAAATTTTGAAAAATCACATTTTCTCTTCTGATGTCTTAATTGATCCATGAATGAGGTAGGATAAAAATTTCAAAGTCCTTTGGATTGAATTTGACAAAATATGATGTGTTAGAGCTTTAATGGCAAATTGTAATTTTGGAAATTTAGCCTTAATTCAAGGAGGGAAATGGGCAACCTCTGATCTTAATTTGATGTTTGAAACACAAGGGGTTAATTAGTAGAAAGCAATCTCACTTTCTTAATTAAAAAAATAAGTAAATAGATTTCTAAATCATTAAAATTTGTAAGTTTATTGAAATAAAATGAGTCCAAATTAAGATTAATAAATTTCTAAATTATTAAAATTTGAAAGTTTATCAAAATTAAATGATCCTCGATAAGTTAATAAATTTCTAAATTATTAAAATTTGGAAGTTTATTAAAATTAAACGATCCTGGACTGGGGTATGACTTTTGAAGCCAATAATTAATCAATTTAATACCCCTATTTTGATTTTCAAATAAAATCCAAGTGGGGTATGACTTTTGAAGCCAATAATTAATCAATTTAATACCCCTATCTTGAAAAAAGATAAGTTAATAAATTTCTAAATTATTAAAATTTGGAAGTTTATTGAAATTAAATGATCTAGATAAGTTAATACATTTTAATTATTAAAATTTGGAAGCTTATTAAAATTAAAATGAGTCCAAATTAAGATTAATAAATTTCTAAATTATTAAAATTTGAAAGTTTATCAAAATTAAATGATCCTCATTAAGATTAATAAATTTCTAAATTATTAAAATTTGGAAGTTTATAAAAATTAAATGATCCTCGATAAGTTAATAAATTTCTAAATTATTAAAATTTGGAAGTTTATTAAAATTAAACGATCCTGGACTGGGGTATGACTTTTGAAGCCAATAATTAATCAATTTAATACCCCTATTTTGATTTTCAAATAAAATCCAAGTGTTAATAAATTTCTAAATTATTAAAATTTAGAAGTTTATTAAAATTAAATGATCCTGAACTTAGTAATAAATTTCTAAATTATTAAGATTTGGAAGTTTATTAAAATTAAATGATCCTGGATTTAGAAAATTTCTAAATCATTAAAAATTTGGAAGTTTATTAAAATTAAATGATCCTGACTTAGGGATTATGACTTTTGAAGTCAATAATTAATCAATTTAATACCCCTATTTTTATTTTCAAATAAAATTCAAATCATGATTTATGACCACCTAAAGCTTAAACTTTTCAAAACTAATTAAGACACTCACCTAGGTCTTAAGGGCTTAGTAATGACTTAGGCTAAATCAAGTTTCACTTAAATGAGGATTAAAAAAGTAAACTAGAACATCTTTCAAACACTACAAGCCCAATTAAGACCAAAATTTGGTTAGGAGTTCCAATAACACTAACTTGCCTCTTTACGGGTCTTCACCCACATAATCTTCAAAATTAAATTACATATGATAATTACATTACTCTTAAGGATAATTGAACAGCAATGTTCATTGAGCATTAGGGTGTTTATAGGATGAATTATTAAGCAGCATAATAAGTTTAAAAGAACCCGGGACATTCCAACATGCAGCGAGAGAGTAGCACGGACATGCTTCTTTCTCTATATCTATTGGATACCTCGGAGATCTACTAAACTTAATATATTTTGCTTGGCAAATATCATCCTTAATTAAACTCCTAAGGACCCACCAAGATATGACCTAGGGTTAGATAGATCGTCAAAATTTTACTTCCCTATTTCATATAAATAGTCTTAACATGCCTTTTGAGTTTCAAGTGGTGGAATGAGAAGACTGGCCAGGTACGCTTTTACAATTTTTGGCATTGTATTTCTTGTACTTTCATACTGTACTTTCATACCTGCAATTTGCATGCTAAAAAACAATGCCACCCTGCATGAAAACTAAATTTATTGGGATAGCCCCAAAACCAAAACCAAAACCAAAACTAAAATTAAAATCAACCAAGATAAAATTCACCCCCACAACATTCAAAATATAAAACANTAAAAATCAACCAAGATAAAATTCACCGCCACAACATTCAAAATATAAAACAACTCAAAATTTAATCACAAACATCACACAAAACTATAATTGCAACTAAATTAAGATGTTTCAATCGGATGATCAGGAATCCCTCGGAGGAAGTAACCTACGGTTGCTAACGAGGCCAAAATGTCTCCATTGGAAGATCGGGAACCCCTAGGAGGAGGTAACCTACGGTTGCTAACGAGGCTTCTATCTCTATAGGATGATCGGGAATTCCTCGGAGGAGGTAACCTATGATTGCTAACGAGGCTTCCCTACGGTCTAAATGAAATTATGGAACTCATTAAGTTGAGTTTAGTAAGTTCATTTGGACTAAGTAAATTCAATAGAAAATAGTGGTGCCGGAATGAGGGAACCGTAGGATCCTAACTGGTGTCACTCTAATCAACTTTAACATGCCCCCATAAAATTTAAAGAACTTCAGCCATAGGGTCACCTGATTTGACATCATAACTTGACACACTAAAAAACACAAACTCATCATGGCAAGGAGCTTGGAGCTAGCATGGTGGGCAGCAGGGCCATCTTCAACAGCAAAACTTGTCTTCCCCAGCTAAACCAATCTTCCTTCCTTAGACTTAAATAACAAAATCATAGGACTTTGAGGTTGCTTGATTATGCAACATAAATCCTCACCTCATCTTTAGGCCTTTGTACAGCCTTGTTATACAATATAAGCCCTAACTCGTCTTAGGATTCTGATGCTGTCATTTATCACAACCTAAATCCTCATATCTTTCAGGTATTTGTGTGATCATTTCACACAAATGTAAGCCCTAACTAATAAAATTGGCAGGATGAAACACGTTATAAGTTTTGACTCGTCTTAGGATTTTGAGGTTGTCATTTATCACGACCTAAATGCTCACATTTTCTAGGCTACTTGTGTTGATAGTTTCACACGAATGTAAGCCCTAACTAATAAAATTGGCAGGATGAAACACTTAAACAGTTCTCCACAAAACTGAAGCCAAAAATTAGGATAGCTTGGGAAGTCGCCGAGGTTCTCCTCTAGATCCATGATATCCCCTAGTTCTTCCTCCTTTAGACTCTACAACAAAATGTTCCAAATTTGAACCAATCCCCTTTTACACCTCTAGTTCTTCCTTTGGATTCTACAATAAAATGTTCAAAATTTGAACCATTCCCTTTTCACACCTCTACACCGATCTCATTGAAAAGTCCTACCCTTTGAAATTCCTTGAAGATAATATTTCTTGATTTTTATCGAAATTGAAAAGTCCTACCCTTTGAAACTCCTTGAAGATAATATTTCCTGATTTTTATCGAGAGCTTCTTAGGTGACTTTGGTCATTTAAGATGTAATTAACTATAGGGGCTTGCCCTTATAGGAAGCTTTTCTTGAACCCAGCTTAATATAAACCCTATTTAATTCTTTATATTGAATAAAGGAACTTGGCGGCAAATACAAAGGTTTCACTGACCAAACGGATGTCATATATTTCTTAGTTTATTTGATCGAGACTCGTCCTCAAGTCTTGTGTTTATCCTTCGTTCCTTAGTTTATTTTATCGAGCCTCATCCTCAAGTCTTGTGTTTATCCTTTGGGATAGATACATTAGTGCTCTTTCATTTAAACTATAAAAAATATGGGGTCAGTTTGATTTCATATTTTTCTAAACAGTGTTAAACTATGAAAAATATGGGGTCAGTTTGATTTCATATTTTTCTAAAACTAAATATATATGTAAATTAAAATGTCCTTCTAAAGCGGGCGACGGGATTTCAATTCTTGTAACTGACAGCTTCTTACATGCAACTCATCAACCAAAAATAGCGTTGACAGCTGTCTATCAATGGATAATACCTAAAGACATACTACACAACTTGACATGAAATTTTGAAATATTGATTGTTTTGGGGTTATTTATTTGGCCAAACGTCTGTGACTGGGTCCAAATTTTGTAACAAAATTAACTTCAATATAATGAGAATTTTTAAAATTACATACTTTAGTTTTTGTCTTTTCTACCTTTAAATTTGATATTCTACTATATTAAACAAAATACATACATAAATGAACAATTTTCTCACCAACATAAACTAAATTTTTTTTTAATAAACACTTTGTTTTGTTCATTTTCCTGCTAAAGTTCAGCTCACTAATGTTTTCCTGTTGTCTACAGAGAAAAATGTCAGGTCAGAGGCTGATCTTTGCTTTCAAAGATGGCTGGAACCTTACATTTACCGAGGAAAGGGTGTCGTAGCGTGGAACCATAGACTTCGCATAGACTTCAGTCAAGTCGACATGGACTATGAGGGTCATCTGATGGATTTCGTTAGCCATCAGAAAAAAAAAATGGCTACCATCACTAGTAAGGTTAAGCACCATAGATAATTCCTCACTGAAGGGAAAAAATGTGATAGTACAGAAAGACCCGATGGAGGGGACTAGTCGCCTGCCGTCTATGATAAATACACCCACCAGGGGCCTGGTCGCTCCCAATGATGAAAGACTACCAGATGCACCGCTGCATAGAAATCGGCGCAGAAACGCCAACCGTAAAAAATATAGGGCTTTCTTACGTGAAGAAAGAAGATGCCAGAAGGAGGCAGAAAATTTGCTCACCCCTATCCTTGAGGGGAATATCTACAATCCTGGCATGAGAGAGACCTCTTTTAGCCTATTTGCTATAAATGATGAGTTTGAGTTCGCTACAAAGCGGTAGATACCAAGAGTTTCAGATGTTCTTTCTACGGGTTGCCCGACATGCAACATCGAGATACCTACACGTACACCAGCTACAGGGGCATTTGTGTAGTGCCTGGATTGCAATGTCCTCCATCTAGAGCGCTACAGTACTTTAGAGGAGTACACATCCACTGATTATGGATTTCAGACCACTGATCACCCAATGGGGGAGCCGTATATCTCGTTGGATACAGAGCCGTATATCCCGTTGGACACAGAGTCATATGCTCTGCTGCAGACAGAGACAACACTAGCTTGGATTCCCACTGATACTGAAATCAGGGAGTATCCTCGACAACTACCGATCATCTCCACAATAGAATACTACAAGATTAGTAAAGTACATAAAAGGGAATTTGAATTCTATGAAGAATTTCAAGGAAGATTCATCAATATACTAGAAGGCTTGGAGCCATACACCAAATATTCTCCAAAAGCGACAAAAGAAGTATTCTCGACTGCATTTTTAATCTGAGAGATAGGGGTCGAGCGGGCCTTCTGATGGAAAGAGATTATTCTAAGCCATGAAAATGGATGCGTGGAAAAGTCATGATCACTATACAATGTGGTTGTTGTTACAATTTCACCCAAGACAGATAAGGAAATCCCCCGGGGATTTTGAGATTCGATGAAGTGGACACACTAACTCCCATGATAAAATGGATGATCAAGAGAATGGTCTGATGGAGCATAATTCCAGTTGACTGTATTCCCAACAGCTTTATCATCAATATATATGATGAAGGTGACAGCATACCCCCACCTATTGACCATCACAATTTTTTGAGACCTTTATTCACGGTCTCTTTCTTGAGCAAAAGCAACATTTTATTTGGAAAAGAAATAGAAGTCATTGGCCCTGTCAAGTTTAGAGGATCAGTGGAGATTTCACTACCAGTGGGTTTAGTGCTGGTTCTTAAAGGAAATGGAGCAGACATCGCTAAACATTGCAATTCAGGTGTACGACGCTGTAGGGTGTTTGTAACTTTCTGAAGGATGGATGATAGCAAAATGCCTTATGGATTTCAACCAGTTCTGGAGTTGGAAGAACTACTGTCGTACAAGCAATGATAGGATTTCTCCTCTAAACACATGCAAAGGGAACTCTTGTCCTGGAGCGTAGTTTAGTAGGTCAGCTCAATCAGGAGCTCACCACACCTGAGATGGACACTCAGGAGACACCTTTTTGAACTACATTTTAACATAGCAGATATGATGATATATGTATCAGATATGCTCATCTTGTGATATGTGCCCAGCATGAGATATTCTCATATGTACTTTGATGCATTCAACATATTGTACCTGTTGAGGCTATGGCCTGTACTCAATCTGTAACACCTATTGGAGCAGATTAATGAAACCTTTTTGCAAAAATTTTGTCTGTTTTCTCAATTACCCTTTTGTACGATGGATAAAAGCCACAGAGTCATACGTTGGTTCCAAACTACAATGAACAAAGAACAAAATAATAAAAACTTAAAGATAAAGTTCAAATGAAACACTCTTTTGAAAATCAATCAACCAACAAAAATTAAATTTTGGAAAACATATTTTGAAAAGTAAACATGATAAAACCAACAAGAAAAGAAAAATAAATCTGTTGACTTGTTTCTCTCAATTTTGAGGTCTCTTACTCTTTGCTCACGCAGCACGACCATCGTTATCTGCACTAAATCTCACAAAATTTCACATATCTTTCTCACCAATGTTTACATTTTCATAAGAGACATGTCTATGGGTTCAACACCATAAACCATTTGTAAATTTCAATTCTCATTTTAGAATCAGTCCCTAACTTCTGATTCCCGCTCTTCAAGGTCAGTCCCTAACTTCCAATCCTCTTTTGAGATTTGATCCTTAAATTTCAAATCTCATTTCAGAATCAATCCCTAACTTCTGATTCCCTCTCTTCAAGGTTGGTCCTTAACTTCTGATAATCTTTTGGAGATTTGATCATTAACTTATAATTCTCATTTCGGAATAAGTCCCTAACTTCTGATTCCCTCATTTTTGAGGTCAGTCCCTAACTTTCGATCCTCTTTCTGAGATTGATACATAAATTTCAAATCTTATTTTGGAATCATTCCCTAACTTCTAATTCCCTCCTTTTGAGGTCAGTCCCCAACTTCCAACTCTTCTTTTTAGAGATATCATTAAACTTCAATTCTCATTTAAAAATCAGTCTCTAACTTCTAATTCCCTTATTTTGAGGTCGGTCCCTAACTTTTGATCTTCTTTCTGAGATTGATAGCTAAATTTCAATTCTTATTTTGGAATTAGTCCCTAACTTTTGATTCCCTCTTTTTTAGGTCGGTCTCTAACTTTCGATCCAATTTTTTAGATTGATCCTTAAATTTCAATTCTCATTTCAGAATTAGTCCATAACTTATGATTCCCTCATTTCAAGGTTGGTCCCTAACTTCTGATCCTCTTTTTGAGATTTGATCCTTAAATTTCAATTCTCATTTTGGAATCAGTCCCTAACTTCTGATTCCCTCCCTTCGAGGTTGCTCCCCAAATATTGATTCTCTTTTTGAGATTGATACTTAAATTTTAAATCTCATTTTAGAATTAGTCCCTAAATTTTGACTCCCTCCTTTTGAGGTCGGTCCCTAACTTTTGATCCTCTTTTTAAGATTTGATACCTAAATTTCAATTCTCATTTTCGAATCAGTCTCTAACTTTTGATTCCCTCCTTTCAAGGTCAGTCCCTAACTTCTGATTCTCTTTTTGAGATTGATAATTAAACTTCAATTCTCATTTTAGAATCAGTCCCTAACATCTGATTCCCTCATTTTGAGGTCGGTTCTAAACTTTCGATCCTCTTTTTGAGATTTGATCCTTAAATTTCAATTCTCATTTAGGGATTGATACACCTAAAATATATAGTATTTTTGGACACATTTTTATATCTATTTTTTAGATATTATGCTTTACTGGAAGGTATTTTTGTGTTTTTTTGCAGATACAGGTTAAAATGGAAAAAATGCTTAAAGGAGTGAAAAAGGATCAAATTTGGAGCAAAAAGATGAAAAATGTGCAAAAGAGTTTTGGCGCCTAAGCGCCAGATTTAGAGCTTAAGCGTTGGTTAAACGGAGAAAGCCACGCATAAGCTCAAGAAACGCCATGCTTAAGCGCCAGTGGCAGTTATTGGATAATTAAATTCAGTTTATGTGAAGTTTGAAGAGATTTTTAAGGCACCCATTGGCTTAATAGGTGGTTATAACCACCATGGACGAAAATTATCACGAAAGGATGCATCTCTTGGGGAAATACATCAAATCTAGACATATTTTGAAGAGAAACCAAGGCACATTTTGGAAGATTATAAAAGAAAGAAAAGAGGACTTAGAAAAGAGTCCTAAAAGTATTGAAAAGTTTTGAAAGTTCTCATTTGGGGAGTTAGTTTGGAGAGATTTTCAAGCACCACTTTTACTTTTATTATATCCTTTTTGTTATTCTATTTTGAGTGATTGTAAAGAGAAGAAAATCAAAGGAACTTCAAGAGTTTGGTGGAGGACTTGAGATAAGTTTTAATCTTTTTGTTTTAAGACTACTTTTGGTTTTAATTGAGACTTGTTGTTGGTTTGACAATAATTTCATCTTTTAAACTAAAGTGTAGTTTTGTTTTCTCCGTGGATTTTGAGTACTTTTCTTTATCTTTCTTCTTAAAATGATAAGTAATTAAGCTTTGGATGGAAGTTGTGGAAACTATTGATCTTCAATGATGGAAGAAGTTGTGATGACTTAAATTCATGCACTTCATTTACTTCTTAATTTGATCAATCCAGATGTTAAAATTTGTTATGATAACATGTAAGAATCGGGTTGGTATTGTCTCAGTCAACTTTGGAAAGAATCACATGAGGTTGTATGAATGAGAATGTAGTTCATATGATTGAGTGCAAATAGGTAGAAAGAATCACATGAGGTTGTATGAATGAGAATGTAATTCATATGATTTAGTGCAAATAAATTTGGAAATAATGTTAAAATTTGTTGTGAGAACATGTAAGAACCGGGCTGGTATTGTCTAAGTCAACAATTGGTTAAAATTTATTGTGAGAACATGTAAGAACCGGACTGGTATTGTCTCAGTCAACAATTAGAAAGAATCGAATGAGTTGTATGAATGAGAATGTAGTTCATATGATTGAGTGCAAATAAATAGGGAAATATTCATTGAAGGATGTAGAGTTAAAGAACTTTACATACTTTTGGTTTTAATTGAGACTTGTTATTGGTTTGACAATAATTTCATCTTTTAAACTAAAGTGTAGTTTTGTTTTCTCCGTGGATTTTGAGTAGTTTTTTTTTATCTTTCTTCTTAAAATGATAAGTAATTAAGTTTTTGATGGAAGTTGTGGAAAGTATTGATCTTCAATGATGGAAGAAGCTGTGATGATTTAAATTCATGCACTTCATTTACTTCTTAATTTGATCAATCCAGATGTTAAAATTTGTTGTGATAACATAAAAGAATCGGGTTGGTATTGTCTCAGTCAACAATTGGAAAGAATCACATGAGGTTGTATGAATCACAGATGTTAAAATTTGTATGAATGTAGTTCATATGATTGATTGCAAATAAATAGGGAAATATTCATTGAAGGATGTAGAGTTAAAGAACTTTAAAGTGACAGGTTAAAGCCCACAACTTGTTTATTGTTTTAGGTTCTGATACGAGATGTTAGCCCCCAGGTGGAGGGAATCAAGGGAACTCCATAGTGAGAGCTAGTATCTTCCCTAAGGTTATGATACGAGATGTTAGCCCCCAGGTGGAGGGAATTAATGGAACTCTAGAGTGAGAGATGGTATCTTCCCTACCTATTAGCCTTGAGGTGGAGAGAATCGAGGGAACTCTAGAGTGAGAGCTAGTATCTTCCCTGCCTAGCGATGCTAGCCCCCGGGTGGAGGGAATCGAGGGAACTCTAGAGTGAGAGCTGGTATCTTCCCTGCCTAGGCTCGAGATGTTAGCCCCCAGGTGGAGGGAATTAAGGGAACTCTAGAGTGACAACTCGTATCTTCTCTGCCTAGCCGATCTTCAGAAATAACTTTAAATTAGCCAATGTTCTTTATAGCAACTCTAGTAAGGGTAAAGAATATTATTGCTCTAATTAGCTAATGTTCTTTATAGCATCTCTAGTAAGGGTAAAGAATATTATTGCTCCTATTTGACACCACACAATTTGCATACTTCCACAAGATAATTCAAATAATTATTACAGATTCATAATAAGAAGAAAGATATTTTAATATTTAGTACTTTTCTTCTACAAAATCACTAATTGCCTTTTTAAATTTTTATTGTTCGATCAAAATGTTGAAAATACCTAAAATATTTAAATTTTCATTACTACGAAAATCTTCTTCAGTTTAGATAATTATTTTTTTTAAAAAAATAGAGAGTTTGTTGTTCAATGTGTATATTGTGTATTCTCCCTGCAGGTTTGATATTCAGGTCTTAATCTTATATTACTTGATAACGATACGTATACTTGCGTAGTATCCCAATATATATAAATTAAAAGTTAAATTCTTATTTTTCTTCAGAATCAAGTTTTTGGTTTTGTTGCAAAGTAAGGAAATATAAGTGAAATATAACCTGAGTTATTGTTGTACTGTGCATATTAGCAGTATCCAGGGATCAAGTTTTTGGTGTCGTTGTCGGGGAGAAATTGATTTTAGAAGGAAATTTCTATGTTTAGAAAGTTTTATTTAAACTTTAAGTTATCTTATCTTATCTTATTTTGTTTTATTTATTTTATTTTGTTTTATTTTATGTTAGTGTATGTGTAGTTCAGGTTCTGAAGGACTAGTGCTCTACGATTCTGAATTAGAAAGAACTTTTAGAAAAATCAGAAAGCCAAAAAAATTATAAATTTTGAAAATTCCAAAAAAATTACATAAATGGCAGACCAAAATAATCAAAATGTTGAAATTCATCCAGAGTTTAGACCTTTAAGAGATTATGTCAACCCTACTGTAGATGAACTTCATTGTAGTATTCAAAACCCTACTATAGTGGCTAATTCATTTAAGTTTAAACCTGTTATTATCCAAATGGTATCAAATAATCAGCTTTGGGGATCACCAACTGAAGATCCAAATTTACATCTTGCCAATTTTCAAAAATTATGCACTACATATAAATACAATGATGTATCTGATGATGCCATAAGACTTAGGTTATTTCCCTTCTTACTGAGGGATAAAGCCAAGATGTCGTTGAATTTGTTAGCACCTGGATCAATCACAACTTGGGGTGATTTAGTACAAAAATTACTTGCTAAATATTTTCCACCACAAAAACTGCAAAGCTTAGAAATGATATTACATCTTTTAGTCAGTTTGAAGGGGAATATATTTATGAAGCATAGGAAAGATTTAACGAACTCTTAAGAAAGTGTCCACACCATAAATACCTATTTATGAAGCATGGGAAAGATTAAAAGAACTCTTAAGAAAGTGTCCACACCATGCTATACGAGGTTAATAATTCAAACTTTTTATAATGGATTAGTTGGATCTCTTAGATCAATTATCGATGCCACTGCTGGTGATTCATTGATGTTAAAATGATTTCATGATGCTTATGCTTTAATTAAAGAAATGGCTACCAATAATTTTCAATGGCCTTCTGAGGGGGTAAATCCTAAGAAAGTAGCCAATATTCATGAAACTGATGCATTTACCATGTTAGAAAATTAAGTTTCTACAATTTTAAGGAAGTTAGACCAATTTGGAATGAATTTTTCTCAACCAATTTTCATGATTGAAGAGAATTCATTAGGCCAAATGGTAGATTCTCAAGCATCATTTAAAACTTTTAATGTCATAAATAATAAGCATAATAACCCATATTCAAATTATTATAACACAGGTTGGAAGAACCATCCTAACTTTAACTGGAATTACAATTCGGGTGGTAATAATCAACAATGAGGGAACAACTGAGGAAACCCATTGGGAAACTGGAACAACTAAGGGAATAATAATTATAGATCTACTTATCCTTCTGGTTTCAAAAGTAATACACAGTTTAAGGAGAAGAAGTTGTCTACAGAAGAAGTGGTGTTACAAATGGGAAATCAAGTATAAAGTTAAAGAGCTACAATTAGCAATATTGAGAATCAACTTGGGCAAATATCAAGTTCATTAAGTAATAGATCCCAAGGAACACTTCCTAGTAATATTGAATCAAATCCAAAAGACCAGAATAAAGAACAAGTTAAAGTCATTCAACTTAGAAGTGGAAGAGAGTTGGAAGGTCGGTTTCAAAAAGAAATTTAAGTAGAGAGAGAAGAAATTGAGGAATCAAAAGAGGACACTCCAAAAGATTCTGAAAGACCTATTTGTCCACTAAAAATTGATTTGGAAAAAAACACCACCTCCATTTTCTCAGAGACTTCGTGAGCAGAAGTTGGATAAACAATTTTCAAAATTTCTAGAAATATTTAAGAAGATTACAATTAATATTCCATTTGTTGAAGCCTTGGAACAAATGTCAAGGTATGTAAATTTAATGAAGGATAATCTCAAAAGAAAAAGGAAGTTTGAAGATAATGAGACTATTGCACTTAGTGATGAGTGCAGTGCGATAATTTAGAAGTTTCCTGAAAAGCTTAAAGATCCTAGTAGCTTTACAATTCCATGTACAATAGGAGACAGATTTTGTGGGAAAGCTTTATGTGATTTAGGTGCAAGCATTAACCTTATGTCATTATCAATATTTAAAAGATTGGTATTAGGAGAAATAACACCTACTACTGTAACTCTGCAGTTAGCAGATCATTCGATAACATACCCTAAAAGAGTTATAGAAGATGTCCTCAAAGTGGATCAATTTATCTTTCCTGTTGATTTCATTGTGCTAGATATGGAGGAAGATAAAGAGATACCTATCATTTTGGGGAGACCTTTCTTCATTGTGTTAGATATGGAGGAAGATAAAGAGATACCTATCATTTTGGGGAGACCTTTCCTATCCATAGGAAGAGCATTGATAGATGTGCAGAAAGAGGAATTAATAATGTGGATATTAAAGATCCTAAATGGACATAGACTGAAATCTTATTTTATAGGGGATCAACATACGTTTAATGATGGATTGATTTTGGGTCAACCAGAGTAAGCATTATTTATGTCAGGCTGACGACGTAAAACCAAATGCTTTGTGGGAGGCAACCCATAGTTATTAGTGTGTTTTTATTTTGGTTGTTGTTTTATGTGTAATTAAGAAGATTTGGGGTAGTATTTTTGAGACTATTATGTGTTAGTATTGATTTTAAGACTTTACATAGTGATCTAGACATGTTAAAATGAGAATTTGGACGTTAAGTTGACTAGTGCAAAACTGTGCACTGGCGCTTAAGTGCCAAATCCCCCGCTTAAGCACGGCGGTTTAAAAATATGTGCAAAATTAATGTTCTAGAAGGGAAAACTGCCTAAAAGTTTGAAAAAACGTGCCAAGACAGTTTCTAAACGTGTTTAAAAGTTATTGGAAGGATTTAGGCTTGTAAATAGAAGGGTTTAGTGAAGGAATTTTACCCTAGATTATTTCTAGCCCTAAAGTCTAAGAGAGAGATATATTTTAAGATGATGTCTTCATAGGAGATGGATTTGAAGAAGAAGGAGGAGACCATGAGGAAGAAATTCATTAGTCAAAGTGCACAAGAGATGTATAATGGTTTCTTAGCTGTTAGTATTGAAGGGATATCAGAGAAGATCAACAAAATTGAAAATACCATGTTTGTACTAGAGACTAAGGTATTGGAGTTAATTCACATCTTGAGCATATTGGATGGCAATTAAAAATTTAATTTAGCCACACTAGTTATATAGAAGAAGCAAATAAGGAGATATTTCTTAAGAAAAGGTAGATTGAAGAAGATTTCATCAGAGCACGTCATCACCGTCCTTTTTATCAAATTTATATTCCAGTTGCCTCAAGAGAGACTAATGAAAGACCTGAATTTGTTCCTTCTAATGAATAATGGAATTAAGTTTTATGTTTGAAGTTATGTTTTTGTGTGTTTAAAGTCGTTGTCTTTAAGTGTTTTAGTTTTTAAGACTTGATTTTAGTGTTTGTGTTACTTAGGTGTTTAATTGTGAAAGATTGTTAAGTGTTTGTATTTAGGATAATTTTCTCATTCAAGACTATTTGGAATGAGAACTAAGTGTTTCAATATAATTGTACTCATTTGTGAATTAATATAAGTTTGTTTGTGTGAAATTTTGTGTTGTTTTAGCCTCAAACGGAAATAGTTATTAAGAAGAATTTTGAGATAAAGGAGAGTTACAAAATGTTGAAAATAGTCAATTAAGTGCTATGAGACCATTTAGGGTTGGTTTACTTAGGCAAATAGTGCATTTTACTTTAATTTAAAATTTTTGAAAATCGTGCACTGGTGCCTTAGCACCACATCTCATGCTTAAGTATGAGGAAACCTGAGAGGCAGGCGCCTAAGTGCCACTTACCCGCAAATTTCAAAAATTTAGGCGCCAAGTTCAAAAATTTTTACTTAGGCACTGGTTCACTAAAATCGGTTCGCAAATGGTTAAAAGTGAATTTTTTAGCCAAAAATCACCATTTTTAATGCCACCATCACCTTCTTCCTCTTGAGTTCATATTTTTTTAGGGCTAGAGCACATTTAAAGTGAAGATTTTTTGGTGAAATCAACTGAAATTTGCAAGATCCAAGTTTTTTGATGTAAGAGCTTTACTTCTATGTAAAAATTTTGGATTTTCACCATATATTTTGAGAACATTTGGAGAAATTAAAAAATTCACTATTCATGGTGAAAAATGAGGAAAAATGTGTTGAAATTGTATGGGAAGTTTAGTTTGTGCTTTTGAAAGTTTAATTTAGTGATTTAAACTTGATTTTTGAAGTTATTGTTGGAATTTATCAAATTTGTAGAATGACACCAAGAATGAAGAGGAGCAAAGGCAAAGCCCCTTTCGATTCGAGTAAATTTGTTAGTTCAAAAGCTCAAGATTGGTATAGTGATGCATTGCCATCTTGCAAATTGATTCAGGAGCGATGTTTTAGAAATCCGGGTGCAGACGTGGAAGATTTAATTATTCGTCGACTGTGGGAACAATTCTTTTATTTCTCTGTTGTGGCAGTTATATCTGCTATGAGGGAGTTCTATGCAAATCTCTCTAAAGCTGAAGAAAATCAAATCATGTTTTGAGGGAAGTTGATACCTTTTTCTTCAGAGGTAATCAACTTGTTTTACCATTTACCATCGGATACGTTATATTTTTATGCAAATTATAATCCTACTAAAGCAAAATTAGACGAGATTATTTCTTACTTGACTAATGAAAAGAGAGTTAACTTCCCAAATTCAAAGTTATGTGCACTTTCAAAGGTCTGACACTATTTCATTTCTACTTGTCTGCTTCCGACCAATCATCTCAATGAAGTGACTAGAGAAAGAGTGACGTTGAACTATTGTATTCAAGAGGGAAAGCTATTTAGTTCTTTTCTTCCACAAAAACTCTAGTTATCTTCTTAAATTGTTATTGTTCTTCCAAAATATTGAAAATACCAAAAATATTTAAATTTTCATTACTGCAAAATCATCTTTAGTTTAGATAATTATTTTTAACTAAAAATTGAAAGTTTGTTGTTCAATAGTGCATGTTGTGTATTCTTCCTGTGGGTTCGATATTCATGTCTTAATCAAAAAGTCCTATAATACTTGATAACGATATGTATACTTGCGTAGTATCCCGATATATATACATTAAAAGTTAAATTCTTATTTTTCTTCAGGATCAAGTTTTTGGTTTTGTTGCAAAATAAGGAAATATAAGTGAAATATAATCTGAATTATTTTTGTACTGTGCATATCAGTAGTATCCAGGGATCAAGGATCAGTCTCTAACTTCTGATTCCCTCCTTTTGAGGTTGGTCCCTAACTTCCGATCCTCTTTTTGAAATTTGATCCCTAAATTTCAATTCTTGTTTTGGAATCAGTCCCTAGCTTCTAATTCTTTCCTTTTGAGGTCGGTCCCTAACTTCTGATCCTCTTTTTTAGATTTGATACATAAATTTCAATTCTCATTTTAGAATCAATCCCTAACTTCTGATCCCCTCTTTTCGAGTTCGGTCGCTAACTTCTGATCCTCTTTTGGAGACTGATACTTAAATTTCAATTCTCATTTCGGAATTAGTCCTTAACTTATGATTCCCCCCTTTTGTGGTCAGTCCCTAACTTCCAATCCTCATTTGGAGATTGATACTTAAACATCAATTCTTATTTTAGAATCAGTCCATAACTTCTGATTCCCTCCTTTCGAGGTCGGTCTCTAACTTCCAATCCTCTTTTTGAGATTGATCCATAAACTTCAATTCTTATTTTGTAATTAGTCCCTAACTTCTGGTTTTCTCCTTTCGAGGTCGATCCTTAACTTCCGATACTCTTTTAAGATTTGATCCTTAAATTTCAATTCTTATTTTGGAATCAGTCCTTAACTTTTGATTCCCTTCTTTTGAGGTCGGTCCCCAACTTCTGACTCTCTTTTTGAGATTGATCCTTAAAATTCAATTCTCATTTCGGAATCAGTCTCTAACTTCTGATTCTCTCATTTCGAGGTCGGTCCCTAACTTCCAATCCTCTTTTTGAGATTTGATGCTTAAATTTTAATTCTCATTTTAGAAGCAGTCCCTAACTTCTGATTCCCTTGCTTTGAGGTTGGTCCCTAACTTCTGACACTCTTTTGAGATTAACACTTAAATTTTGACTCTCACCTCGGGTCAGTACCTAAATTTTGATTCTCTCCTTTCGAGGTTGGTACCTAAATTCCTACCCTTCTTTTGGGATTGATACCCAAATTTCAATTCCTATCTTGGGGTTAGTACCTACAAACTGATTCCCGCCCTCTATAAACACCTAAAACTTGATAATTTGAAACCCACGCTCCAATCCCCAACGAGAGTTTCTACTCTTTGATTTTGATCAAATACTCACCTGTCATATTCCCCAGCAGAAATAACTAGCACACAAACTCTACACTCCTTTTTAGGCTTGTTGACTTAGGATTCTATGTTGATTTTGTTGATCTCATTAATTAACGCCAAATGGCGTGATGTGCTTTTGCCCAGCACACCACACCTATTGGGGGTTCATTTGTTGACCTCACTTTTAGTTGAGGTTTAGTTTTCCCTCTTTAGTTGCCTAAGGTCTAGCCATAGGATTTTCCTGTTGGCTATTCTTAGAAGACTAGAAAGGAACCCTCAGCATTAAAAACTCTAAACTCCTCTTTGCTCAAATTGAAGTTCCACATATTGGTCTTAACCTCTAGCACTTAATAGGTGGGGTCAGTATGGGGGATCTCAAGAAGAGTCCCCATTGAAATATTTGACCTTAGGGTTGACTTTGGGTGTTGGTCTGGAGTTGGTTCACTCAGTTACACCCACTTGCACTTGCCTATACTCACTCTCACCCACAATCACTCACAATCCTAAAATCTAAAATTGTTGACTTTGACTGCTTGATCTTTTGGGAGACTAATGTAGATGGTCCCCTAGAACCACTAGCACTAGGCTAGGCTTTAGCTAAGTCCAGTACATAGAGGACCCAAATGGGGATTACATTGGTCCGTGGATCATATAAAGTGGTTGGCACCCCAATTCTACCAAAATCTCCAACTTGACCTTTTGCCCCTAAATCCACCCAAATTATCTAAATGCCCTTGGAACCCTAAATTTGGTCAAAATCCTCAAATTCACCTAAAATACCCAAATTAGTTAAAAAATCATTTCAAACCATTTTAAAATACCCAAATTGCCCAAATCCACCGAAAAATTCCAAAATTGCCAAAATACCCCCAAATTTGTCAAATTTACAAAAATACCCTTGGCACCCTAAGCTTTTCCAAAACCTCCAAAATCACTCCAAATGTCTCCAAAACCATTTTTGACCCTCCAATTGAACCTAAGTTGGCCAATTTGACCATCTTGAGCAAAACCCCCAAATTGCTTTTAAGGGTGGTCCAATTTCCCAAAATTCACCTTAAATGCCCATCAATTTGGTCCCAATTTCCCTCAATTTCAATATTACACTCAAATTCAACCTTCAAATACCAATATAAACTAAATCCAAGCCTAATTGTCTCATTCTTTGAGCTCAATCTTGATCTAAGTGAAACCCCCAATTTTAGTCATATGACTTAATCCCACCAAATTGAACCCCATAGCCTACTAAAATTGCCCCAATTTGAATCCTAAACTCTTCATAACAATCTTACACATAAAAATTAACCTTCAATTGGCCTCTTTGAAGCCTCAGTTTCACTTAATTTCAATCCAATTCCAAAATCTCCAAATTTGCCCTAAATTGGCTATGTCCCCGATTTCCACCAAATTGAATGCCTTAACCCCAAAATTGGCACCAAATTTATGTTAAAAACTCTTTATGACATTCATATAGACCATTTTAAATAATCAATTTGAAGCTTACCCAACCTTAGCTACCCAAGTCTAGCCCAACATGCCCAAATTGACCAAAATCCCAAAATATTCTAATTGAGCTTCCAATTGAACTCAAAATCATTTCAATCATTCACCAAAAATCTTCATAGCAATCATCTACAAAATTTTAATCAATCAATTGGGCTCAAAGTCATGGCTAGCCTAACCAAAACCTAACTCTTAGCCATTTGGTCCCAAATTGGACCCATGCACCAAAATTGACTTAACCATGCCTAAGCCAACAAATTGATGACACCACAGCCACTAAGTACACTCTATTGACCAGGCTAAACCCTATGGACCAGCCATGGTGAGATATGGACCATTGGATCCCTAAATTATTGGATTTATGCCCGTTTATGGGCCTTAACCAAAATCTTCCCCACCATCACTTGTCATTGAGGGTTAATTATAATTAACTTTCAATGACAAGTGATGATGGGGAATATTTTGGTTAAGGCTTATAACTAACCCTCTCACTGGNGTGAGCTATAAACTATTGGATCCCTAAATTAAGGGATTTATGCCCATAAATTTATGGGCCCCTTAACAAAAATCTTCCTCATCATCACTTGCTATTGAGGGTTAATTATAATTAACACTCCCACTGGCTCACCTGACCTCCTGACCACCTCCCCTGGCCCTGCCGGTTGGTCTAGTGGCCGGAAAACACCAAAATCGAGAGCCCCAAGCCAAAATTCAAACCCAAACTCACCTATCTGAGCTGTTCAATTCCAATTGGTTTTGNCGGTTGGTCTAGTGGCCGGAAAACACCAAAATCGAGAGCCCCAAGCCAAAATTCAAACCCAAACTCACCCATTTGAGCTGACTAATTCCAATTTGCTTTAACACTTCAAAACCCTCCACCTAAGCACTATTTTGCACCCCTCAATTGGCCATGACAACCACCCTAGGCTATTTTATTTAAACCTCACCTCCATGAAAAAAAAAAGNCGGTTGGTCTAGTGGCCGGAAAACACCAAAATCGAGAGCCCCAAGCCAAAATTCAAACCCAAACTCACCCATCTGAGCTGACTAATTCCAATTTGCTTTAACACTTCAAAACACTCCACCTAAGCACTATTTTGCACCCCTCAATTGGCCATGACAGCCACCCTAGGCTATTTTATTTAAACCTCACCTCCATGAAAAAAAAAANGTTTTGGCACTTCAAAACCCTCCACCTAAGCACTATTTTGCACCCCTCAATTGGCCATGACAGCCACCCTTGACCATTTCTATTTAAATCTCACCTCCATGGCCAAGAAAAACAGAGCTGAAATTTGTTTAAGGAAACTCTACAAAATTGCTCTCAGAGACTCCCTAAGACCTCCTCAGTTCAAGCCCACCATTTTCCCCCACCGATCCCCATGTGGAAGCTCAATTTTGAGCTCAAATTTCTGCTAAAACCAGGACAAAACTCCCCACATCTCCACAGTGAACCAAACTCCAATTAATTGTGCACATACCATATCCACAGTGAAAGAATTTGATTCCCCACAAAAGCCCCCTCTGAAATAGCCTCTAACCTAACTCCAGACCAATACCTGAAACCGAGCTTGATCAAAGTCATACCTAGATCAATCACCAAGGCTTGAGATTTCATCAGGAGGTTCGTTGGGACCAATCAAAGCTACCACAACCATCTGATTGAGGCCTCCAATCTCAGATAAAGGTATTGAACTCCAACCCTAAATCAAGCTTGTTTCGACCCTTCATACGTATTTACTGTATTTCATACCGTATAAACCGTATAGATGAGTTACTCTAGGCCAAGATGTTAAGGTTTTAGTGTGAATAGCTCATGGGTTAGGTCACTTGGGGACGATAACGGAGAGCTGTCCGATCATGCATGTATCCAAAATGTGGTCCGCGTGGAGGCTACGTGGCTGGCGGTGTCAAATGGCGGAGCGACGCGTGGAGCCTTCAAAGCAAACGAGGGTGAGTTGGCACCACATGGATAAAGTATAAAATTAAGGATTTTTGAATTATTTTAAATGCCTAAATTTCAAAAATCCATATCTTTTCTCTAGAAAAATCATAAAAATAAAAATAATACCCTCTTGCTCAGTGAACAGAGGAGAATAATGTGGACAAAAATAAAATTTATTTTCTCATTACCTGATTTTAAATTAATTAAATACCCCCTGTGGTATTTTAATTCTGCATGGCTTAAAATATTTCCATGGCTTGAAATTTTGAGGGTTTGTTTCTCATCATAGAGACCATGTCTTCTGATTTTTCCAAGGTTAGAGGGCATCTATATGCTTCTAACCCTAATTTTCAGCTAAGGTGACCATTTTGGCTTATTTTAATTATATAAATCAAAATATCACTTGAAAAATTATAAGAACAATTTTAGTAGGTTTCATGTGGTCAGAGAAATCTAGGGAAAATATTATGATGCTTTGAATCATTTTGTAAATTTTTATACTTAGATAAATGTAAATACCTTGTATTAATTAGTTTAAATTAAATACAAATAAAAAATTAACAAAATTAACTCCACATTGTTCATAAAAATCATGTCTACCCACTATAAAATATCAAATTTATTTGACTTGGTTTAGGCACTAAAATGGATTTCTTATGAAACCTTGCTTTTTATATGAAAATAATTATATTAAATCAAATATACTTAGGAAAATTATGAAAATTATTTTTTTGAGTTCCTTGTGATGAGGGGCATTTTATAAAAATAAAACACATTTTTTGTGAAAATATTTCATTTTTAAAATATACTTTGAATTAAAATAATTAAAATAATTCAAAAATATAAAAAATGGTTCAAAATGAGTGGGAATATCCCTTGATCACTTAGAATTCATCAGGACATTGTTCCTAATTTTTCTAAGTTAAAAATAAATTTTAAAGACTTAAAAATGAATTTTTCATATTTTCTTACTAAAATAATTACATTAAATAAATTAAAAATCACAAAAATATAAAATTTAATTCTTTGAGTTTTTTGAACTTAAAGGAGTCTAATAAAGTATAAAAATAATTTTGTGATTAAAACACTATTTTCTATTTAAATAAATCATGAAAATTGATCTAAAATTAAATAATAAAAATAGAAATTTGATTCAAAAAATCATGAAATTTTGCCTAAGTGTTAATTTGACCTTAGGAAACCTTTAATAATTTTTCCATAAATATAAATTTTATTTTGTATAATTGAATAAATTAACTTTTGAAAACCCTATTTTCTAAATTTAAATAATTATCTAAATTAAATCAAATTTTGAGAGGTCCACATATCCTCCTCTAACATTTTAATTACCTCATGGATATGGCACTCTAACCCTCAAAGTCATTTGAGTTGTGTTTAGTGAGTAATGGGGTAAAGTACCCCAAGGGCAAGATAGTCAATTTGAACTTTGGCGCCTTAATCAAAATTTAGGATTAACCAGGGATAAATGGGTAGCTTTGATCCTAATAAACATGTTTGGATGATTGAAATATAATGGGATTATAAGGTAGAAACTCACCCACCACCTTTGCAAAACATCAATAGATAATAATCTCCCCCAATCTTTATAACTTAGAAGTCAACTAATATCAAAAGTTTCTTAAGTGAGAGACTTAAGCTAAAAGGATGATAATTTACTTTCCTTAAGCGCAAAATTGATGATAATGTGATCTTTAAATGAAAGTACATGTCACTTAAACTAAAATCTTAACCTTCACCAAATTCTCCATTATGATTGTTAAGGGCTTGGTAGTGACCTAAGCTCGATATCTAAGCTCAATTAATTTGATTTAGAAGATAATTAGGTTGAGAATCAATATCTTTAAACACTCCAAGTCCAACTTTACTTGTGGGCACCACAATCTTAAATGACTTAGACTTGCCTTAGGGGAACTCACTCAGATAACTCTTAAATAAAACATCAATTGATTAATCGAGTACGCTATCCTTGAGATAATTAAATTGTTAAGCTTCAATGAGCAAAGGGGTAGCCACACTCTAAACTTGGATGGTTAATGGAACAATATGATAAGTTCAAAATGAACTCAAAATAATTCAAGAGATCTTCAAAATAGTTCAGGGTCATATCCCGAGCACTTTAGAATCTTTTGGATGTTTTGAAGGACAAATGGAACTTATCGTATTTTGTCCTAAAATCATCTACTAGGATCTTCTGAGATTCAACTAAATCTTAACTTGGGGTTTGGTAGCTAAACTTTCATCTACTCTTGCAATTTAAACTTTCCTGCAATATATCTACATATCTTACAAGTACTGACCTTTCAGGTGGTGGAACTAGAAGACTCGGCAGGTACGCTTTTACAGTTTACAGTACCGTCTTTTGTTGTACTTTCCACACTATTTTTTTATACTTACAAAACTTGCATGTTTAACAATAATGACACCCTACATGAAAACCAAAACTACTAGATAGCCACAAAACCAAAACCAAAATTAAAATCAACCAAGGTAAAATTCACCGCCACAACATTTAAAATATAAGACAACTCAAAATTTAATCACAGACATCACACAAAACAACAATTGCAACTAAATTAAGATGTCACTATCGGATGATTGAGAACCCCTTGAAAGAGGTGACCTATGGTTGCTAACGAGATTTCCCACAGCCTAAATGAAAGTATGAAACTCATTAAGTTGAGTTTAGTAAATTCGTTTGGATTAAGTGAATCCGATAAAAATAGTTGTACCAGAACGAGGGAACCGTTGGATCCTAACCGGTGTCGCTCTAATCAACTTTAACATCCTCCATAATATTTAAAGAACTTTAACCATAGAGTCATCTGATTTGACATCATAACCAGACACATTAGAAAACATAAACTCGTCACGGTAAAGAGCTTAGAACTAGCATGGTGGGCACCATGAACATCTTCAACTACATGAGGATCCACAACAACATATCTTTTCTTATAATTAAACAACTAAGCCATAGGATTTTGAGGTTGTTTGCTTATGCAACATAAATCATCTCCCTATCTTTAGGCCTTTGTACAGCTCTGTTGTACAATCTAAGTTGTAACTCGTCTTCGGATTTCAAAGTTATCATTCATCATGATTTAAATCCTCACATCTTTTAGGCTATTTGTGTGATTGTTTCACATGAATATAAGTCATAACAAATAAAATTGACAGGATGAAACACCTAAATATTTCTCCTCAAAACAGAAGTCAAATCATAGGATAGCTTGGGAAGTAATTGCGGCTCTCCTTCAGATCTATGACATCCCCTAGTTCTTTCTTCTTTTGACTCTACAACAAAATGCTCCAAATTTAAATTATTCCCCTTTCACATCTCTTTGTCTGATTTCATTAAAAAGTCCTATCCTCTTAACCTCTTTGAAGATAATATTTCCTAATTTTCTATCGAGGAGTTTTCTTAGGTGACTTCGGTCATTTAAGATGTAATTAACTATAGGGGTTTGCCCTTATAAGTTTTCTTAGGTGACTTCGGTCATTTAAGATGTAATTAACTATAGGGGCTTGCCCTTATAGGATTCTTAGGTGACTTCGGTCATTTAAGATGTAATTAACTATAGGGGTTTGCCCTTATAGGAAGTTTATACTAACACACCTTAATATAAACCCTATTTAATTCTTCATATTAAATAGGAGAATTTTTCGGCGAATAAAATTGTTTCACAGACCAAATGGATTTCATATATTTCTTAATTTATTTGATCTAGCCTCACCCTAAAGTCTTGTCTTTATCTTTCAGGATAGATACAAGGTTTGAGGTATAGTGCTCTTTCATTTAAACTATAAAAAATATGGGATCAGTTTGATTTCATATTTTTCTAAACTATATATATATATGTAAATTAAACGCCTTTCAGAAGCGGGCGACGGGATTTTGATTCTGGCGTCCGACAGCTTCTAACAAGCAACTCCTTAACCAAAAATAATGTCGGCATGATTTTTTTGTACCATTTGGATAATAGCAGGTTTAAGCTCAAATGAATTGGCAGCTACAACAGAGTTTTGTATTCTCAAATGAATTTCATTTGTTGTAGGATTAACATAATCTCTTAAAAGTTTCTAATGATGTTCATTTTCATTTCCAGCATTCCTTAAATTGTAAGTAATTTTGCTAATATGGTCTATCTCTTTTTGTTGTTTTTGAATTTTTTTAATATTTCTTTCTAACTCAGAATCGTAAGGTAATGAATACTCGGATCTTACACTACGTATAAACAAACACAACAAATAATTTAAAATAAACAAACACACTTAAATAAGAAAATATTCAAACTAAACTACAATCACCTTTTTTTTATTTTTAAAAATAAAAATAATATAAATTATAAAATAACTTACAAATATTTTCAGTTACTTCCTCGGCAACGGCGCCAAAAACCTGATGCGGATGGTTTTAGTGCGTTAATTTTACAAATATTTTTTAATATTACAAAATACACACGGCATATGCAATAACAAATATGTAAATTAATCCCAACAAAAATAACTTTAATGAAAATAGTTTTTATCTTTTAAAAATCTTTAAAGTCTCAAATCCCCTTTAAAAACAACGCAAGTATATGTATCGCTCAAGTAATAAAGGACACTGATGGAGTACGAGAGAAATGCCTATAAGTAAATTCTTAATATTATAGTGTATACTACAATTTTAAAAACTACAAAAAGTAAAGCATGAAATTTGAATATTAAATACTAGAGTGAATATTAATTTAAATGTAGTTGAAAAATAAAATTAACTAAACTAAATTCTAAACTTTCAAAAGTAAACTTACGAAAACTGAACAAAGTTTTTGTGAGGGAAAGTTCAAATTTAAGAAAGTATCATTCCCCTTTACAATGAGTATATGAATTGTGAAGAAATTAAAATCATTTGAAAGTATATATAAAAACTGTTTCGTGTCAAATAAAAGCAATCTTATTCTTTACCCTTTTCCGAGTGCATAAAGAATAATGACTAATCCAGAGTTTGGTCCCTAATTTCGTGGTTAGGCTGAAAGGATACCGGCTGCCACTCCAGAACTCCTACTACTCCCTCACCTGAGGGCTAACAATCTCGCATCAGTTTCCAATCAACTGGACTAAATTGGAGATTTTAATCTATCACCTTTAAATCTCCAATTCTAATCCAACAAAGTATATTTCCCTATTTATTTGCACCCAACTCCATGGATGACATACTCTCCCATGAAATCAAATGTGATTCTCTCAATGTTATAGAAATCATAGCCATTTTGGAACATATATTTCTCAACACATTTTAACATTTCAATTGACCAGATCGAATAGTAAATGAAGATCGGAGTTTAAATCATCACAAATTATTGACATTTAAAACCATATAAAATAAAATCAATTCTTCACAAAACCATATCTCAAAGTAAGGAGAAGGATAATGAAGATTATTCAAAATTCATGAGAAGGATAAGCCAAAACACGGATTTCATATATAAAAACAAGTTTAAAAAATTAAAAAAATAAAAGACACAACTTATCTCACAATCCTTCCTAAGCAAATCCATAAAAGTTCTCTTCAAAGCTTTCCTCTCTTTACAAGCACTCTCAATTCTCTCTTAGAAGTGTAATGAAGAAGAAATCTCTCACCTCAAGCACTCTCAATTCTCTCTTAGAAGTGTAATGAAGAAGAAATCTCTCATCTTCCCTCTCCTATTATAATCCTTGAAGAAAATCTCCAAGCCCTTGACTTATCTCTCTCTCTCTATCTCTTCTTTTTTGCCCCCCTTCACACACCACTCACACACACTCTAGAAATCCTTTTCTTTTATTAGATGATGTCTCCCTCTAAAAAGAATTCAAAATTCCTCCTAAAATTCTATCCAAAAGTCAACTCTTTTGAATTCAAAAGACATGTCCATCGATCCAAGAGGCATGTCCCTTCATAAAAGAACCTTCCAAAGAGTCTAGATAAATTGAATCACTCCAAAGGGTGTTTAGAATAAGCGTCTCTTTTGATATTTGCAAAAAAAATTGTCTTGAACCGCCTTAATCCGCAAAAATTCGTCTCTAGCCCATCTTGAGCCAACTCTCTGTCAAATGGCACATGTGGTGCATCTTTCGCTAGTTTGCTAAAGAACGCGTTGTTCTGGGTTTTGACATATCTTGCTCTAGTTCTCTGTATGTTGGCGCATCTTGTGCCAGAATAAAAAAAAATTATTGTTTTTGTTCCAAATTTTGTTCTTTTTGCTACTTTTGCTCCAAATACCTAAAATTGATATACCTGCAACAAAAACATTAAAATGTCCTTCTTTAAAGTGCAATATCACAAAAAATAAGGATAAAATATATATTTAAAATTACATATTATTTTAGTGTATCAAAATATATTTTGATCATATTTTCTTCTATGAGATCAAGCAGTATTGTATTCAGCATCGAATCATATTCCTCATATGACAGTTTAAAGCAAATAAGTTGGAATTTCTTTTCACAATTGTGTATGTAAATTTGAGCAATTGCTTGAGAAAATAAATGAATTTGGTTTGTCTCTGTTTTGAGAAAGGCTAATGAGCAAGAACGATGCATAAAATAAAATGTGTAATAAATACAACTCAAAATAATGAAAACTAACAACAAATAACAAAACACTTTTCAAAATTATGAAAATTTAAAGGAAATAAAAAAATGAAATATAAAAGGAAAGAAAAATTTCTATTCTCACCACAAATTAATTGTTTCTTCACTTCTATGAATTTTGTCGTTTTTTTCACAATTCCACAAAATTTTACAAAAAATTTTACAAACTCCACATTTCCTAAAATTTTACATCCCACAAATTTCACAATTCACGACATTCAACATTTCTTCTCTACATAATTCCCATACAATTACATGCAAATCCACGCATCTTTGCAAATTTACACAAAAGGATCACATTTCTACATAATTTCACACAATACATCACATTTCTGAGACAAATTTCCATACACATGATATTTCTGGGATCGATGCAAGGATTTTGATTCCTGCATACAATACATTACAGGTCGGTGCAGGAATTCTGATTTCTTCCACTCATTTCTCACATTCCATCGACTTTTTCTGCATTCACGATATTTCCGGGATCGATGCAAGGATTTCGATTCCCACATACAATACATTTCAGCATCGGTGCAAAGATTCTGATTTCTTCTACATATTTCTCACATTCTATCCACTTTCTCCACACTGACAATATTTTTGGGATCGATGCAAAGATTTTGATTCCTTCATACAATACATTACAGGGTTGGTGGAGGGATTTCGATTCCTTCCACACATTTCTCACATTCTTTTCACTTTCTCCACAGTCACGATATTTTCGGGATCGATGCAAGGATTTTGATTCACACATACAATACATTACAGGGTCAGAGCAGGGATTCTGACTCCTTCCACACATTTCTCAAATTCTATCCACTTTTTCCACTCTCGCGACATTTTCAGATCGATGCAAGGATTTTCATCCTACATACAATATATTTTAAGATTGGTGTAGGGATTCTGATTATATCCACACATTTCTAACATTCTATTTACTTTTTTTGCACTCACGACATTTCCGTGATTGATGCGAGGATTTTGATTCCCACATACAATACTTTACAGGGTCAGTGCAATGATTATGATTCCTTCCATACATATGCATTCTTTCACGATACGTTTAGTCATACTTCTTTCTCACCATACATACACATTCTTTGGGATCGGAGCCATATTTCTGAATTCTTTCCACTACATCCCCTGGGATCGGAGCCATATTTCTAAATCCTTTCTCTGCACATTCTATGAGATCGTAACCATATTTTATGTCTTTCCTTTACACATATTTTTGAAAATCAACACTTTAAATTTGAAAATTCAAATCCACAACTATAATTGAAAACACACCTGTTAATCCCCAGCAGAGATTCTACTTTACTCAAATTCTAATTCAATCATTGATTTGTCCCGAGTATGGTTACTTTGATATTCTTTCGAAATTCTCTTAATCGTTTTGGTCAACGCCAATTGACGCGACATGATTGTACAACACGCCACACCTATTGGTGATCCATTTGTTGACCTCAATTTTGAGGTCTTTCTTTCCCTCTCCCCAAAGTCTAAAATCTAACCTTAGGATTTGTTGTTTGACTCTCTTAGAAGACTAGACTGGGACACACCATTTAAAAATTAAAGTCATTTCTTCGCTCTTTAAAGTTTTATATGGATGGTTTCAAACCCTCAACATTCGATTGAGTCAATTAAAAGCCGACATATTAAAAATCAAATTGGGTTTTCATAGGATTTGAAAGACATAGGGTCCACGACGTACGAAGTTTGTCTTGTCATCTCGAACGCTCTGTTTGACTTTGGTTTCGCTTATGCGTTGACAAGTCAATGATATACTCATTAAACGATTCCGATCGGACCAAAATAACTTCATTTCTCGTGACGCGCATGAGTTGGAGTTAATTTGGCGCATTCGTAGGTGAACTTTTCTGGGTGATTCTAAATGACAAAACGGACTACGCTGGTGGGTCTGGTACGTCGACGTGAATGACCGCTATTGAACAATGCGTAAATAGACAAATTCAAGTAAAATAATAATATTAGAATAATAAAAAAAGGATTCCTTATATAAAAAAAAAGTCACGCACACCACCCCTTGTCGAACCCTACCCTTCCCCATTCGGCATCCGAGGCCAGCGACTCTCGAAGCTTCTTCCTGCCCTTCCCTTCTCTCGACCGGCTTGTCCATGGTATTACTCAAACAAAACATTCCTGTGGTCGAGTATGGTTGACGGCCACTTCCCCGTAGCTGTTTTTCGCGCCTAAACGCATGTAGCAACCTTTCCCGATCTTTACCGCTGGTAAGGTTTCTCCACCCTCTTGTTGGCTATAAATACCCTCTTTGGGGGAGAGTTAGGAGGGTGGTGCTTCATTTGTGCGGTTTGGAAATTTTGTTTGCTACTGCCTCTGAGTTTTTGCATTTTCTTGAATTATGTTCTTCTCCCTCTCCTTTCTTTAGTTGATTTATGGGACAGTTTATTCATTCAGTCAACTTTTTTTTTTATTGCGAGGAACTTCTTTCTTCTAATATTTGTTTTAGCCAGTATTGATTAAGTATGGATCTCGTGTTTGATTTTAGCCAATCGGTTCATGAAGTATTTCTAACTTTATATTTGCTCTTACTTTCCATGAGATTTGGCTTTCTTTTATATGAAGATTTGGATTCTTGAAATATTTGGATCCATATTATAATCAGGTTTATAAGGGATTTAATTTGGTTATGTGAATCATGTTTTATCAGGTGTTACTTTTGTAACAGTATTACAGAATTTATCTTGAGTCAAGGGAATGGAATTTATTAAGATAGTGCAGTAAAGTTTCACTCATCTAGATTTATGAAATATGCTAAAAACGTGACATTCGTGCTTGATTTATTTAAATCCTAGTATTGATGAACCTTGATATGCATTTGTTTCGTCTGGGGCTTTTCTATATGTTCCTTTGAGATTAAACATGAGATTACCTTAAGAAGTGCACTGATTCAGATATAAATGTTGTAGTTAAAGTTGGAGTAATTCTGATTATATATATTCAGTGTTACTCTTTTACGGTTTAGCTATATGGATTATTCTCCATTTGTTATTACTCTACTAAAAAAGGGAAATGTGCAAGTTTCTTAAAATCAGAGAAATGAATTTTGTTGAAAACAATATGCCATGGTGCTACTTATTTGGGTTCATGAAATATGCTAAAAAGTGTTTTTGAAGATTCTTCTTCAATATTTCAATGATTCTAATGGAAGATTTACATACATACCACTTAATTCCTTTGTATTTACTATTTAACTTCTAAACTTCAATTCTTTACATACATGCAACTTTATATACATATATGAAAATTGAACTTCATGCCAACAAGGGAATACTCTTGGTGTGGTATATGAGATTTGGATGGTAATAATGTTAGAAATTAAATATGTAAATATTTAAAAATTGTGTGATATATATGTAAAATTTCTTGAACATTTATGGTATGAGGTGTTAGGAAGCAACATTCTTTATTTGGGGAAAGCCACTTTGAAAAGTGATGGTGTGTCTTTCGAAGGTTATGGGTGCCGGTAATTTTTAATTATGATAGCAGGAAGGTTATACATGAAAGGTAAGTTATGGTATGTTTTGAAGGCTGAAAGTAATATTGATATACCGTACAGAAATTTTAGTTTCATGTGATCGATGGGTCATTTGTGTCTATCAGAAATCCAAAGAAGTTCCCAATGATTATAAGTTTCAAAGTTTCTTTAGTTTACCGGCATAACTGTTTTATAGATGAAGAGTTGTTTCTGTGTCATCTTGTGCGAAATATTTGAAATTTGAATATGCAGTACTTCTATGTATTATAAACCTTCAAAATTTTGAAATTCTAAATCTGGATGTTTTTTTTTATGAAAATGCTTAAATGTTATTCTTGCAGAGTAAAATATTTGAATATCCTTTTTTAGTTTTCTATTTACATTGTACACCATTTGAAGTGTCGATATTTATAAAATTAGCAATTCGGTGATTTTATTTAAGTTAGTAAATACATAAGAATTGATCTCCTACTAATTTCACGATATTTTCTTTAAGCATAATATGTTCAGAATAATTATTGCTGAAATGCCCACCCATGGATGATTTGGGGATTAAAGCTTCAGGTTCTTGAATTTATTTTATTTGAGCTTAGGGTAGGATTCAATCCTTTTCTTCTTTTTTATAAATATAGCAAATCTTGGTATTGATATATTTTTTTTCAGTTCATGAACCAGAATTATGTTTCTTTAATTTGTTATGGCTATTGATGAGGCATGTTGAATGGTAAAAATGAAATTTGGGATTCTTTCTTTTATACTTGCTGTAACTGATATAAGCTGAAGCTTGTGTTTTCTGACCTGTGCTAATCAGGACATTCATGAGTTATAACTATCATTATAGACTACTTACATATGTTGAAATTATACGTAACTGCTTAAAGGTTTAAAGTCTTCCCTTCCTCTTTTAAAAAAAATATATAAACGCATAGTGAAGTTCAGGTATTAAATGAGTAAATCTATAGGAATTCTGTTTTAAGTATGTTTATCTTGTATATTAACATGCTATCTATTTCTTTACTTTGGATACATACATAATACCTGAAACCAAAAAGTTTTTTTTTTTTAATTGATTTGACATTTGGTTAAAATAATAAGCTCGAATACTCTGCTTGTAAAAGTTTGGATGTTTTTTTTCTTGTTGGGTTGGGGAAAGCGTGAGATTCCATTCGGTTCTTTGATCCATAGTGAGTTGAAAGCTTGATCAGCTCAATGTGAGTAGGCCGAATTCTGATATGTTTATTATATATGGCATTTAAGTTCCAAAGGAGATAGAGGAATTTACATATGTTTATGTATCTTATAAGTGCAGAATTTATATTTTGATCACAAGTTTACTGATTTATGTTCACCTTATTTAATTTTATGTATTTACATTTCTAGCACCTCAACTTCAGCTTTATTTGGGGTTATTTGAAAGACTTGGATAGTAAAAAAAAGGGAGAGAAGAAAGTAAAGTTGTATATTAGATATATATAAAAACAAACGAATCGAGATGTATGCAGGCAAATTTTTATATGTTGTAGCCTTTACTATTAACTCCCATTACGAAATTGTTATAGAAAGGAAGGTGTATATGCTTGAGTTTCCATTTTTGTTAAATGAGCTACACCATTTTTGATGGCTTGGAGGGATTATACGAGTAAATACACTTCTCTTTGAAAGGTTTGTAGAGTATGCAATGTTTATATATATACTCAAAGTTTAAATTAAATAAATGGAGCATTAAAGTTATGAAAATATTTGGAAGTTTGTTCTCCTTTAAACATCCAAAATGGTTGAAGATGCATATCAAAGTGGCCTATAAGTTCGAGATATGGGGCAAAAGGCGATGATAAAAAAATCACTCTCAACTTTTCCTTATAGCTGAAATTATTAAACCAATATTCGATTAGTAAGATGCCCATTTCCCCATTTTGAGTCGCCGGTAGTTTTAACCCTCCCTTAAAAGATTTGTGAACCGACAACAGATACGGCACAACAAATATTACACATTAAATACTACATATAGATACGTCGTGCTTTTAGTTCATAAGTTCAGATACTACTTATAGGTTCACTCATTGAGTAAATAACAGGGCTTAGAATTGCCCGATTCTAAGGGCAATTTGCTGGTTACTTGTAAGTGATATTGATGGATAGACTTCAATATTTTAAGTCCCCTGTGGGATCGAAAAGAAAAAGAGAAAGAAAATCTAGTCTGAGTTTATCCCCAAATTGAATTCTTATACCCATTTTGATTTTTCATATGCTCATCACCTAACTTTTATAGAAACATACATTTTCAAACCATTCATTCATTTGTAAATTGTAAATGTTTATCTAATCCATGTTTTGCAATTGTGATTTGTTTCGAAGCATCAACAAAATTAATTAGGCATGCCTTTAGTCTTTATTTTCTTTAATGCACAATTCCTTTCGTTCTGTACTTTATTACAAAATTCTTCCCTTTCCATCACTGTACTTTACTACAAAGTTCTTGCATTTTCTCTATTGTACTTTATTACGTAGCTCTTTCCTTTTTTTTATCACTGCACTATATTGTACATATCTGTCTATACTCATAATTTTAGCTACTGCTTTTTTGGCATGCTTATACAGTATTCTAGAGTAGTAACTGTAGAATGGATGCTTAGGATTGGACCTTGTAACACATAACTAAAACACTACTTTTAATTTCAACACCTTTCAAAATTTCATAATAAAATATTTAAAAAGAAAACTACAAATAATATTTTCAAACCTCAATAAACTAATAATAATATATATTCTCTCTTCTTTCTGTCCCCTCTTTTTGGAACAAGATGACGATGCGGTCAAGTAACAATTCATCTCCGCGAGGCGGTCGAGGAAACAACAGGAGGCGGCAGGAGGAGCTTCAACTAATCTTTGATAGATTCAAATAACATAACCATAGGATGTTGAGTTTATTCGTCTAATATGACGTAAATCCTCACTATTTTTAAGACTTCGTACGATTGTAGATCGTACGATGTAAGTCCTAAACTGTTTAGGATACCACAGTAGTCATTTGGCACGACGTAAATCATCTTATTTTTCTTGGGTCATTTGCATATGATATGCAAATATAGTCCTGAATATTTAAATAATTTACTAGCATGAAATATTAAATAATTTCTCCTACTTTTCGCTCATTTGGATTCCGAAAGTCACTGTTACACATGGAACCATTCCCATTCGAATTTCCTATAAACAATCGTGGAAACCTAAAAGTTGAATTCTTGAAGACGAAACTCTAATCTTAATCGAGAGTTTTCTTAGATGATTTTGGTTGCCTAAGATATAATTAAGTATTGAGGTTTGCCTCTATAGGGAATTAAGAAAATTGATTAATTTAAACCCTAGCTAATCTGTGTATTGGATAGGAGAATTTGTCGGCTATAAAATTCACAAACCAAAATAGAGTCATAAACTTTTAAGTTTACGTTAATCTTTTGAGATGATATATGATTTATGGTATCGTGTTCAATTTTTTTAACTATTAGATATATGGAGTCTATCCANGGATTTTGGCTTGCTTCTTGGTCTTGTTCATTTTATTTGTGTGAAGTTGTTGGGTGAAGTGTTTACTTCCTGGCATGAACTTGAACAAATGACGTCTTATGTGTAAGAGATTTATCCACGGATTGAAGATGAGATTGCAAATCCCAGTCTATGTGAAGATGAAAGTAAAATGCTGGAGACTGCTACGGCACTGCTTACATCTCTATGCTTGAATAGAGGACGAAATTTGGCTTTAGAACTGTGATGATCATTACCAGGGTTCAATTTGAGAAGTGAATTGCACGAAAAGTCTTTAAGTTGATATTTTGGTTGGCTTTTCCTTATATCTTACAAATGCAAATCCTGTTTGATCTCTTACAGGTATAATTGGGTATAATCCATCAAAAAGAGCTTGCTCGATGTATATTAATTCTAGGCTTATTTGGGATGAACAAAATCTTTACCGATTTAATTTTTGTTAACTATTAGGTAATAAATTATATCCAAGGGGGGGCAAAATTTTTAAAATTGCATTTATTTTTTAATTGATTGTAAGAAAAAAAATTAAATAATCAAAATCGCCTCGTTTGTGGACTCACTTTCCACCTGGCTGAGTCACTGCTAACTTGGTCATTCGCTGCTAAGTTGGCAATTTTCAAAAAATAAATAAATAAATAAATCAATTTGGAAAATAGGAATTTTGGTTCGGAGCAAGAAGAAGATGAGGATTTTTTGTTCTGCCGTAAAATTCAAAAACTAAGAATTGAATCTCGTAACTGATGATTGGATTGTGAGTATAAATATCGGAGAGAAAAGATTAAAATCGGAAAATCTTATTAATTTACTTCCATATTGTTTTCGCTCATGTATTTACAGAACTAATATATAAATTTTAACTTTTACATCCATCTGAAAAAACAGGACATAAAATCAGTTAATTATTTTGTATTTACAGAACCAACACCTAAAATTTAATTTTTATCACGGGGCAGAAGTTTTGTCAAAAAATATAAAAACAAATGAAATTTAGGTGGTATGTATGTAAATGCCTCTAATAATTTAAATTGTATAAATATAAAAAGCTAAATTTAAATGTTAGAAAGCTAATCACAAACTAAAACTGTCGCTGTATCAAAAAAATCTCTCTTTCATTTATCACGGGGCAGAAGTTTTGTCAAAAAATATAAAAACAAATTAAAATTTAGGTGTTAATTCAGTAAATGCGAACGAAAGGAGTGATTTTATGTCACTTCTTTTTTTTATATAGATATAATAATTATCATTGAGGTGTCAGTTCTGTAAATACAAATGGGGGAAATAAATGTGGAAGTAAATTAATAGGAATTTATGTTTTAATATTGCCCCTCCAATACATGTACTCACTGTACGTCATCATTCCATCTTCTTAGGAGAAAAAAAAAAAACTCATCTTACCTGCTCCGAACCAAATGGATTGACTTTTGTAAAGGAAATATTTTTTAAAAAAATTGTCAGCTCAACAGCTACTCGCAACTTACCCACCTGGCACGTGACTCACCGCTGACATAAGAATTTGACTGTTTTAAAATTTATTAAGAATCGATTGAAAAAAAAAAATTAAAAAAACTATTTAAAAAATTTAAACTTTTTATATTGTCTAACTTTAATGAAAAAAGACATTAAATTTATTATTTAGGTATTCATCTTAGGAATAATCTGATCCGCGATTCTCTAATTTTCATCATTACAAAGCATATAAAATTAAACTTAACTAGTGGACCCTTCTTTGCAAATCAAGATGATCTAGTCGATATCAAACATGTTTTTTTTTTTTTTTCCCGTTTTTTCTTTTTCTGTTTCTTTTGCTAAACAGACTCATCATAGTTTTTCGAGTTCTGTGATTGTAATTTATTTTACTATATGTGGGGTCGTAACGTCGCTACATGAGGGCATTAATAACATGGTCAGAAATTAAGCAATAATATAATCTTAGAGATCGATGAATGATGAACTACGATCCATCATTCCCTGACACAGCGACAATCCCACTGAATTTTTTTGACTTCTACCACAAGATGGAATTCAGGGAGCGGAAGCCACTAATTCACATCTATGACAATGGCTAATATTTTGTTTGGATTAAAAAAAGAAAAAGGAAATATGGTGGAATCACAAAACTTTATAAATTAATTATCTTTGTGGTCCTTAATTTAAGATTAAGTAAATTTATATTTCTCAAATTGAATCTTACGGTTTTTTTTTATTTCATGATTATGTTGTTCTATATGAACAGGATAAAGAAGTGAATGTGTTTTATACATATTGATGGAAAAAATAAAAAAATTGTTAGGTATGAATTGTATAACTATCGAAGATAGATGTTGGAGCGTAGCGGAGAGGAGCGAGTGAGTGGAGTAGAGCGCAGCAAAAGCATATGTCC
>JXCR01147875.1:236679-260927 GCA_002079205.1 Phalaenopsis hybrid cultivar | reverse complement strand
TGTAAAACTCAACATATTTTAACAAATCAATTGGACATATTGAAAGTAAATTAAGATCAAAGTGAAAATTCATCACAATTTCTTTAACATTTTCATAGCTCAACCAATTCAAATCACCATTTCACAAATCTTAAGACAATGAGAAAGACATAGAAAACTACTCAGAAATCATGGGTAAGACACAATAAAACTCGGAATTTAAATATAAAAGCAAAGTCATACAAACTACAATAAGTAAATAACACTTATCTCTAATTTCTCTCCAAGAACTCCTCAAAGTTCCTCTGAATATCTTCCTTTCTTTACAACACACAGAATTCCTCTTCGAAGCGGCAATGAGGAAGAAATCTCTCATTTTCCCTTCACTCTTACAATCTCTCGAAGAATTCCTCACAATTAGATTCTCTACTGAACTCTCTACACACTACTGGAACCTCTCTAACGTCCAATGCCTCTCCAAGTTTTGGCCAAAATCTTCTATTAAAGTTGTTGATGAGTTTTCCCAAGAGTTGTCTTAACACCCCTCCAAAATTCGTCATCATCCAATGCATTGTTGGACATAGCCGCCGATCTCGCGGTCAGTGGTCTCGAGGGCGCCTTCGGCGAGCCTTCTAATTTCTTAAATCTGGAGTCTCGGGAAATTCTCGTTGTTGGCGCCGTTAGGCTCGCCGTCGGCGCCCTAGTTCAAATCTTCACATTTTAGTACTTTTCGCTCCAAATTCGCTCCTTTTTGCATCTTTTTGCTCCAATGACCCTAATTCATTATTCCTACAACAAAACATAAAAAATACATTTCTTTAAAGTGCAATATCATAAAAATAGTATAAGATAGGTATGAAAATCTCAACATATTTTATTTTGGTCAGTCAACCGGATCTAACTCAGGTTAACCCAGTTTAACTAAACCACCGGGTCAACCTGACCTAACTCATGTTAATCCAATTCAATTACTTCATTGGATCAGCTCAACCTAACTCTTGTTAACCCAATTAAACTACATCATTAGGTCAACCTGACTTAATTCAGGTTAACCCAATTCAACCGAGTCACCGGGTCAACCCTACCTAACTCAGGTTAACCCAATACAACTGAATCAATCTCTGAGTCAGCTCAGCCTAACATAGACTGACCTAAAATAAACTCAACCCGCAGAGATAACCCGACCTAACTCAGGCTAACCCAAAGATAAATTTTTCTTCGGGACGATCAGACTAAACTCCAACCAACCCGACTTGAGACTCAACTTTAAGATTGACTTAAATCTCTACCTGAATTTAATTAAGGATTGATTTAAGTCTAACCCAACTTAAACTTAAATAGAAAACTCAAGTCTAAATTAATTTAGACTTCACCAAAGTATAATTTAACTTAAACTTTATTCACATTCTATTTCAACATGGTCTACTTCCAAGTTAATCCAACTTGGTTTAACTTGGCTTACAATAAGTCAATTTAAGCTAAGTAAGAATAGTTTGACCCTAATAAAATTAAGTATACCTGGGAAAATCCTAGTGGGCATAGGTTGATTTAAACAAGTTTAAAGATATTCTGAGGGATCATCAACCTAAATTAGGTTAACTCGGATTACTCGAAAACTCACTTTAAGATCAATTCAACTCAACTTGAAGTATTCTAAAATCAACCTAGACCTAGGAGACTAAAGGTTAAGCAGGGTTTGACTTCTAATACGAGAACAGAAGCACACTTCCTCAGTTAGGGACAATTTGGGCTAAAGTGCCAATCTAACCTAAATGAATGACATAAAATTCACACTAAAAAACACTAAAACTTAAAGTTGACCCAAAAATGCAACTTGGTTTAAGAAAGTATTTTGGATGAGGCAACCCATGACTGCTAACAATACATCTTCCAATCACTTGTGACTAATTAAACTGCAAACCATAAATCACCCCAGGATGACGAAACCATGAGATCTTGATCGGGTCATCCCAGACAATAAAAATAAAATAATAAATAAAAAAATCATCTAATAAGTCTTAAAAATCCTAAAATTTTCAACTCCTAAAATATGAAAAAGAAATTAAAATTTAAATGAAACTTTAACGAATGAAGTACATCAAACACAACTTGAACCTCAGATATCTTAATCTACGAAGATCTCCTGGATGATGCAATTCATGGTTGCTGATAATAATCTTCTGGTTAGAGTAGGGTTGACCACCTCTTACACTAAGTAGACCAAGAAGCCCAACGACCCCAGGACAACGGAGCCATGAACATCTTGACCGGGTTGTCTAAAAATTAAAAATTAACAAACAAAAACATAGTTTTCTACTAACTTTATTTTACAGGGTTGCTGAAGACAAAAGACAGATGTTAGCCTAGATTTAATTTATATGTTATTAGAGTATGCTAACTCTGTTTTGCAGGGGCAGACTTTCGAAACCCGGAGTAAAAGGATGAACCTAAACTAAACCATTGACGACAAAACAAAATTCTAGGATAGTTCAGAATCCTTAGGAATCTGTTACCTTTAGGATAGGACTTTGACATTCCTTTTCTCGATAACAACACATGAATTTTGTGAGAACAAATTGTAACCTCAATCTGTAGTTTTTTAAAGTAGTATTGACTACTTAAGATGTAATTAACTATAGGGACTTGTCCTTACAGAAAGATGCAAACCTTAGAATATGTATATCAACCTGAATTCTCTAGTAGTTTACTTTCATAAGGTTTCTTTTGTAGTTGTGTCTTTAAAGCAAACCTAAGTGATCTCACTTTGGATTTTTATTTCGGAGCAATCAATGTAAAAATTTACCTTAAGAAATCTTTCCATACATTTCTTTTGTTTGTTCCTATTATTGCTTGTCATAGTCCTCTGATTTCTCATCTCTTAGTTCATCTGCATGATCTGAGATAAAGAATTATTCTGAGGAAAAGGAAACTATAACAAAAAAATAAACTGGTGACTCCTGAAAAACAACGACGATATTAGACAAACAATGAAATGAAGACTGATGACGTGCGATGAATGAAAACAACTACAAACATATTATCTGATCTACTAGCAATAAAGTATAAAAGTGAACATATCATGCTTCTACAAAGTTTTTAATCAACTAACTTTTTTGATTCAACCAAATCAAATTTTTGTAGAGGGCACATGAGGTTTAACCTGGTTTAATTTTTTTTATCATATCAAATATTTTAATTAATTCATTTTTATATTTAGTTTGACAAATCAATGTGTATTTTATAGTTGTTTAATTTGAAGGCCCAATAAAAAGTTGAGCTCTCCCATCATACTCATATCAAATTCTAGGAACATTAAAGATGAGAACTCACAACTCTATTTATATGCAATTAAAATTTAGAGTTTTGGCATAAAAAGGAGGGAACTTTAAAAAACTTCACCCCGAAACCATCAGTAAGCGTGCACATATGCACAAACACGCTCAAGCTCTCAAATATACATGCATTGTGCTTGCACGTGATCATGTCAGGCTACATCTTCAGGCCCATAATTTTGCCCACCTCCCACATTCTTATCCATCCTGACCCGATCCACAGCCCACAAAAACGACCGCCATCTACAACTCGACCCATCTTGACTTGATTGTCACACCGCGAGTCTGCTTTTGTTGCCTACCATACAACCCAGCTAGCTCATGTTTGTGGTCTACTATGGCCACTGCATGACATAGCCACACACTCGAGTGTGCAAATGCACCTGTGCGGTAGGCATTAATTTGTTAATATTTCTAGACTCACATTTGCTTCCTTGCTCTTATTCAAGCTTTCCTGTAGACCTTATTGTGTCCTTAATACGTAATTGTTCTCCTTTGGTAGTGCAAACACACAATAACACTCACACATGTATGATTGTTTCTCCAGATGCCTATCACTTCCCTATGGTTTCTACTAGCACTGGAGTAACATTGCTTGGTTGCCACCATTGTCTTTGGACCACAGCTGCCTAGTCACTCACAATTGTACAATAGCAACCAGTATCGATAATGACTTAAAACTTCTTAATGTTTAAATTTATGAAATATTTATTTTTGAATGAGACAGACAACATCACTCGAAATTAGGGACAAACGATACATTATTGACAAATTTGTATCATTTTGCACAAATTTCAAGACATTTTTTAACAAGAAATATTCTAAGTTTAAATTAAAGATCAAACCCTAATTTCAAAATTGGTCATCTCGACAACAAAATCCCAATGATACCAAAATTGGTCCAATCTGAGTCCAGTCAACTCCATATCAAGCCATTAGAACAGTCTTAAATGTTTCAGATTATCAATTGAATGATCAAATGAATTCTAAATTTGACATATTTATATTCAAATTGAGCGTCTCAATGGAAGAATCCAACAAGCCTAAGTTCCAATAATTTTGAGTTCATTAAGATCATCAAATTATTAAAAAAAATGCTATGATCAAGGGGTATCAATATGAGTTGTTCGGTCAAATGGTTGGGCAAGTTACTCACTAAACGACACATCACGAATACAATACAATAAGTAACACTGTATTGAAGTCCAACGATAGTTAACTCATGGTGACAACTACTTACGACCGCAAATTTTAAAATACGGGGACTCGCTCTAGACCCCTGAAATTTTTTGTATGTTGTGTACATACAAACATATATTTAGTTTGAAGTTGTAGCTCTATTCTCCCAGTTGCGGGAAAACAAAGCATTGTTAATAATTATAGATTTATAAAAGAATACTTTGTCTAAGTTAGGTCTAATGATTTTTTCTCTTTCTATGTTTTTACATGTAAAAAAAATTAGTGTCTCATCTTGCTACTTTTAAATTATCCGAGTGCGTTGGATTATCATACAATGCTAAAAAATTAAATTATCATTCCACCGATGCAGACATTCTGTCACACAATAAATGCATGACACACAAGTCTTATATATTTAATATTTATAATATTTTAGTGTTATAATCTATTTATTAAAATGTATATTTTATTTTTAAGAAGTTAGTAAGCATTAAATTTTTTATTACATTTTTTATATGATCTTAAAAATTTGAGTCTTATGTGTTCAAATATAACAATCTAGATATACAATGATATATACGTAAATATATAAGAATTATGTGGCATGTATGCAAGTAAATTTTTGTATGAATTGTCAAGCGGAACCAGCTTTGGGCCGTTAGAATCAGCGCCGTGCTGTTGCGTGGAGCCCGCGATCCATCCAGCGTATTCCGCGGGGTCTACCATTTGTTAGCCAATCAAAGCGAGGGAATTCAAAAACGGTAGACTGCCCTCATGGGTGGGAGAACCTCACCGGAGATTTCTTGTGGTACTCCCGGTCTCGCTCGCATCCGTAAGAATAACTTCTCCTCCGCGCTATCCTCGTCCCACCGATCTTTGATTGGCTGCGGTGGAATGATTGCTCTGTTGCTTGTTGGTATCGCGATGGTGCAGCAATCAGTTTTTCCGATTTTTGATTAGGGTGCGGCTGAAATAATCACGAGATGGGGAGGGTGAAGCTTAAAATAAAGAAATTGGAGAGTACGAGTGGGCGGCAAGTAACTTACTCGAAGCGCAGGGCAGGTATATTGAAGAAATCGAAGGAGCTCGCCATATTGTGCGATATTGACATTTTACTTCTCATGTTCTCGCCAACGGGAAAGCCCACGTTATGCTACGGGGAGCGCAGGTATGTTTATGGATATTTTTTTTCAATTTACATTTAGATTTGACAACCTATTCGAATCAGAACTTCTGTGCTGCAGCTTGATGGTTGAGTTTTCCGGGGAGAAGGGGTAAATACCAGAGTGATATGAAATTTATTTTAATAGAAATCATGGAAACTGTCTTAATTATCTGAAAACAGAACAAATAGGGCAATTAAAATAAAGGGCATTTCTATAATGGGAGAGTGATGTAAACGTATTTCTAAATGTGGCCAGATATGGCATTAGATCGGTATTTTAGTTGGATGATAAACAGCGAACAACTATCCTTAGTTATATTTATGCGGATTGGTTCCCACTTCATGACTTTCCTTAATGAGAATCTAAAACGCAACAATAGATGTTGTAAAAGCGTTTGCACTCATAGATGCAGAAAAAGTGCATGCGCTGGTAAGTATGAAGAGAACATGGTTAAGGAACAAGTTAAATTGGTGACAATTTATGATGGAATGATGTAGCATGTGTTTGATAGGAACGAGATAATTTTCACAGAGATTAGAGAGAAATAAAATATTTTATTCCACTGGCATAAAACAACACAATGCTAAACACACAAATAAAATAGACCTACAATTCTAGAGGTTGATTAAATCTCTCCCAAATCCTGAACTCCTAAAAGAATGATGACAATCACCCATATCCCAGTCCTAATCTTAACCCTATTTAAACCAAATAATAATAACTAACGAATGACTAAATTGTCTATTTAGTCGTGTGCATAAAATAAGGTTTTAAATTATTTGGCGGGCTTGGGGTGGGTTCAATGGAACCACTTGACTCAGTGGAGCACGAGGCGATAGGCGCCGGTTTAACAGTGGTCTAAATTCTATTTATATCCTTTTTCTCTTGTCCTTTTTTTTTTTCCTACATAATTTTCTTTTCTTCCCTCATATGTTTTGGTTATTTAATTTCCTCTTATCTCTTAGCCACTTCTCCCTAATGCCTATAGCAATATCTTGTCTGCATTTTAGACATGATAAAATAATTTGAAGTATCAGAAGTACTAGAGTGATATGGAATGAATGATATGAAATCAATTTCAAGCAAGTGATTTGTATTCGATGTAGTTGGGCTTGCAAAATTATTTAAGGGGTTTTAGTTAATTAAGAAGGTACACCGATGGAACATATAAAATAAAGGGCATGTCTGTATTGGGAGAGTGATGTATTTGTATTTCTAAATTTGCATGAATATACCAATAGGTTTGTATATTAGTTTAGTGATAAATAGTGAACAACTTGTGCTTAATTAAGTTTTAATAGTTTGGTTTTCATTCCATCCGTTTTTGTATAAAACTCCAAAATGCATGAATAGACGCAATAAAATTGCATGCAGTAATAGATGGAATAAAAGGATATGCTTATTAGTTATGAGGAAAGTATGAGTAAGAAGGTAGTTGTTTGATTGGTGGCTAGTTGATAGCAGCTCAAAGGAGTTTATGATGGCTTAATGTAGAATGTGATCTAAGTACCTTTTTATTCTTTCTTCTCTGATCCCGTTTTCTCTTTTCTTATAGCTTTTGGTTAATTAGTTTCCTATAATTTTTCAGGCGCCTCTCCTCCCTATTGCATATAGCATTATCTTATATGTATTTTTATATGATAAAAAAATTTGAAGTACTGTTAGTACCAGAGTGATATAGAATGAATGATTTGAAATTGATTTCAAGCAAGTGAATTGTATTCAGTATAGCTGGATAAGTGAAAACAATTAAGGGATCTTAGTCACTTAGAAGCAAGGCTAATGAAACGTTTAAAAATAATAGACATGTATTTCTAAATGTGGCTGGATATACCGATATGTATGTATATAAGTTTAATAATAAATAGTGAAAAACTTGTGCTTGATTAATTTTGAATAGTTCGGTTTCCATTACATGAATTTCTGTATAATAATCCAAAATAAACGAATCGATGCAATTAAATTACATGCAGTAATAGAGGCAACAAAAGCATATGCTCATGTTGGTATAAGAAAGATTTGAGCATGAAACTAGTTGTTTAATCGGTGACTAGTTAAAAGCAGTTCCAAGACTTTTATGATGGGATAATGCAGTATGTGACCTAAACACCTTTTTGATCCTTCATCTTTTATCTATTTTTTCTTCGTGTTTTTCTTTTCCCCTAATATTCAATGCAGTTGGATTAGTGAAAATAGCGAAGGAGCATTAGTTATTTGTAAGCGGGACTAATGAAGAGTTTAAATGAATGGCATGCTCTATAATGGGATAGTTACGTTTGCATGTTTTTAAATATGGCTAGATATGCTTGTAGATTGATATATTAGCTTAATGATAAATATTAAGCAATTTGGGCTTAGTTAAGTCTGATTATTTGGGTTTCCTGTACGTGCATTTTTTTGTAAGAATAAAAAATGCAACAACAAATGTAGTAAAAACCTATGCTTTTACTGTACGTGCATTTACTGTACGTGCTTAGTTAAGTATGATTATTTGGGTTTCCTGTACGTGCATTTAAGAATAAAAAATGCAACAACAAATGTAGTAAAAGCCTATGCAATAATATTTGCAGTAAAAGTACATGCTTCGATAGGTATGAAGAGAATTTGGGTAAAAAACTGTTGTTTGATTAGTGACTGGCTGACAGCAGTTCCAAGGAGTTTATGATTGGATAATGCAGTATATGACCTAAATACCATTTATTTCTTTTCTATCTTATACTTTTTTTGCCTCATAATCATCTTTTTTTCCTCTATATTTTTTGGTTTAGTTTTTTCTTATTTTTTGGCCCCACTCTCAATAATGTTATTGACAATAGTTCATCTAAGATATGATAAAATAAATTTAAGCAATCTAAATATTAAAGTCATGTTGAATGAATGGTATAAAATTGCTTTCAAGCAAGTGAATGGTATTCATGGCAATTGGGTTTGTGAAAAAGGAGTATGAGTTACTTTAAAGCAAGATGAATGAAACATTTAAAATGAACACTACAGGAACTATGCCAATTAGCGTCAAAAAAATCCGACGCTAACAAGGGGATAATTCTATGCGAAAGTGTTTTAGCTTCTACTTTGCGTTGAAAATTTGGTTAATGTTAAAACCTTCATTGGCAATGCGGTTATCAATGAAACGTGTTAGATGCAATCAGTTTGCATCGCATTTAACGTGCGTTCATGTCGTCATTAACCAGTTCCGACGCGTCTCGTACCAATGCAACTATTAACGGATGAACTTGCGTCGGAAATAGCGGACGCAAAGGTTCGTCGTCCTTAGCATTAGATAGTATCACAAAAATGGCGAAATAATTGAAGGCCTTAATGTTGGAATATAGGACTCAAGTCCAACACTAGCATGCAACAAAAAAAATATAGAAAAAAATGATCAGATTTTCACTACCCGCACACAACAAATATGAATAGCATAATAAATTACTCATCCAACATCACAGCTCAAAACTTATTTCACTAACAAGCAACAACAACGAAAACAAACATAGACTAAAAATTACTAATATAAATTCATGAAAGTTTACATCTGAACCAAAAAAATCTGTTCACATCCTCAAAAAGAAAAAAATACATAAACCCATACGACAAGAGATCATCATCAAGCTCAAAATCATCTTCACCATCCTCTCCCTCATCCTCCTCATTCATAGAAGTCACAGGTCGCTTGTCACACAGATCTGCAATACTCTAGGTCAGTTGTGCTAAAGTGTGATGGACCATCTACTTGTCCTCACATGACGGAGTTCTTCAAAGCAGTGACTTACCTGACAAGCTCCTCATGATCTGATAGTAATGACCTTGAACTAGCCTCAGGAGCCCGAGAGTGCTTAACCTCAAATGTTATTCCCTTCGCGCTTATGTCTTTCCATCACTAGTATCCAAATCTTGAAGGCTCATTGTACAGTGATAGACTGATTACCACTGCTATTGGTAGCAGTTGGATTTGTCTGGCTCTCCAATTCTCTTTGCCTCTCGTAGCTGCTCATACCTCTGTATAAATATAACCAAGGATTAATTTTTATTTTTAATATTAATTTTCTAAAAAATATATAAAACCCATTTTTCTTACTTACATTCACATGCGGAGAGAGGTCGGGATCCAGTGATGTGTCCTTGGGCACCAATGCGTTCGGACATGTAACTCTGCAATGGTGGGTGCTCGAGCAATCTCCTCAATTTGTAGACATGATAAACTAGCAGGTAACACAAATTAAGTTGCATCATTTATTTTTTGAGTGTTCGACAAATTTTACTAGCCTCCGGTAATGCTCCGTGTGGGGGACTGAGCCACTAATATGAAGAGCATCACCCATGACCCCCTCGCTCCTATTTTTCTGATTGGTCTGCCACTTCCTCTGATACTCAGGAGAGGCCCAGGCTCTAGTCAGCTCAGCCTAAACCTCCTACCTGACTCAGATGAACCGCTCCCCCTTCCTACGGGCTGTGGTGAACATATTATCTATCTAATGCCTACCACGAATCTAGAAGATCTGACACATCCACTAGTGATGCTTTGACAACCAATAAAGAAAATTTGCAAAGTAAAAGGTTTGTAATATTGATTAGTATAACAAAATAGCTTTAAATTAGTATTCTAATTCAAATGAAATGATCATACATTGGGAACCACATGTCCCCAGTCGCAAGTTGAATCTGTTTCTAGGAGAGATACATAGTATCTTATCTTCCCGTAAAGATTTTTACTATCCGTGTCATGGGCGGCTTAGGGGAAGGAATCTGAAATAGAAATGTTATTGAACTAACTATAATTTTAAAGGTAACTTACGAGTCCCTCTCCCGCACAATATATACCTGGCTGGAGGCATCCTAGAGGGGCGACAGTAGAGGGGCCCGACTCATTGGAGGAGTTAGTGGATGAATGGGAGCTGACGGTCGAGTGAGAGGTGGTGGGGGAGTGTGAGCTAGTGCGGTAGTGAGAGTAACAAATGGTGCGGTTGGGGTTGCAATAGTATCAGCTGGTGGTCATAATAGAGCAACAACATTGGATGATGTGTCGATTGATGGTGCGGGAGGGTAGTGGCGGTGGTGTATACTATACCTCTTGTATGGTATAGTGCTCTGTGGTCCGTGAGGTGGCTGATCGCTAGCACCGCTTGCAGCCATATGTAATAGAAAAAAGATATTAATAAAATTAATACGAAGCAACAAAAGTAAAAAAATATAAGTAAGAAGAAATAAATAATAAACAATAAAAGTACAAGCAGGAAGGTGTAGAACCAAAATAGGAGAACGCAGAAAAAGCAATGTGAAACATGGAAAACCAATACTATAAGAGATAAAATCAAGGAGAAACTAAAGTTTAAACATACATACTTTTTTTAGTCGGTTTCATTACACGAGTTAGCCGAAGAACTTAAAATTTCTTGTTCAATAACATTATCATCATCATCCATATTTTGAGAAAGATTTTCTTAATTCGCCGTGACATCTTCCAGAATAAACATCTCTTCAATTGAATTATACTGAATATTAAAATCTAACATATCTTACTCTTGGTGAATGTGTTCAATAATTCTTTGAATTTCAATAATCTTTATTAGTTTATTTTTCATAACGAAGACCCAATCAAGTTTATCTCTTGCTCTACTAGGATATCGAAGGTAATAAATCTGATTAACTTGATGTGGTAGAATAAATGGATCAAATTTCACATATCTTTTGTTCATTTTAACTTTGATAATATCATATGTGCTCAGTGTTCGTGTTTCTCGATTAGAAATATGATCAACCCACTTATAGTTGAACAAATATCACTTCGCGTAGCATAACATCTCTGAATATTGCAACTGCACTACTTCTTCAAGTATACCATAATAACTAATCTCACTATTCGAGTGAGTGTTCCCTTTAATACAAACACCACAATTATACGTCTTTTTTCTCTCACCCCATAAACTCGTATGAAATGTATAACTATTCACATCAAATATTTACCATGTAGTGATGTTGCGATAAGACTCCCAAGCAAGATTTAATAAGCTCAGATCTATAACTTCTTTGTTTTGATTATGAACCTATATGAAGTTTCAAAGTATAATCGGTTTTAGTTTGATCGTGAAAATTATATCATGTTTTGGTAAATTTAAGAATCACTTCAACGTATGCGTACTTTGAACAACATAAGAAAATCTTCTTCAATCTTTTTGGTTATGACAAAGTCATCCCATGTGTTTAATTTATCAATAAATAATCCGCTCACATGATTATTTTTTGTATGTTAAATTTAATTAGTATGACATTCTAAATAATAACTGAAATAAAAATCACATTACTAAAAATCTTACTGTATAAATGGTTGGACTTTGTCACAATTTAGTAGATAATATAATGTAGCTGTTTGAATTTTTTTATCACTGAGATAACATTTTTCATGTCTCCTTGATGGTTCTTCTAATATCTGAAATATAGATAATGTTGGTTGTGAAGACATATTGCATATAATTTGATCTATTTATTTTCCTTTCTCGAAATAGTAGGAACAAAAAGTAATTGTCTCCTATAACAAATATGTCTCGCATCTTGAACCATGTGTATGTGCTTTACTTTTAAGAGTTTTTTTTTATTTAAAAATATATAACATGAAGATATTTATAAATAAATATAGTAGTAGATTAGTTTAAAACAAAATATAAGGTGTGGTTGTAAGCATCGAGAAGGCATACCTCTCGAAGAGATACATTCATCCATACTGCACTAGACCCTCAAATATAGCCTCACAACATAAATGTGGGAAAATGCTTCATAAAATCAAAGAAACCTCAAAATAATATTCCCTCAAGCTTCAATAGTAATAAGAGAATACTCACATCAAGATTTCTCAATAAATCAACATTAAGTGTCTTTGAGGAAAACTTCGTGAAAAATGCACTGATTTCGATCTACGGATCAAGTACTGACTTTGGCAGGGCAATGAATACAGTTGATAGTAAGCACTGCAAAAAAAAAATGGTAGTCATGACTCTTCACGCTGAATATTGTCCTCGTTCCCAAGTCAACACAACGACTAAATTTTGATACACATCCAATAGTAAACTTTAGAGATTGCATCCACTCAACGATTGTTCTTCATTGATCCAATGTAAGATAGTAAGTAGCTTTGGGCTTTATTAGTTTACTTGCATTTGTCTCTTGAGTTTTAACCCATTCTCTTGCAATACTCATTCAAGTCTCATCTTACTTATATTTTGTTTTAACCTTAATATACATCATAATATTAAAGATATTATCAAAAAAATTGTCTCAATATGCATAATATCGAGATTATGTCTGATCAGATCGATCTTTCAGTACGAAAGATCTCAGAAAATACTTCACTTTTACTAGTTATATGTAACACCAAAATCTAGAAGACGATTTAAAGCTAGTTCTGGTCTCTCAATGATCTTTAGTACTTCACTGATCATATGTCATAAATAGGTTCTAATTATCATCGGGGGTGGACTTGATCTTTTAGCTCTACAACAACAACAATAACAACAAAGTCTTAATCCCACTACATGGGGCGACTACATGAATCTTTTTTCTTCATTGCGTCCTATTGAGTGTCATATTTTCATTTAGTTCTAATAAATTAAGTTCATTTTTGATACAATAAGCCCAAGTCTTCCTAGGTCTACCTCTGCCTTTCTTAACAAAAGTCGAATATAAAACATCTACTCTCCTAATTGGATCATCATATGGTCGACGCTTAATGTGGCCAAACCATCTAAGACAACTTTCTCTAATTTTGTCCTTCAGAGGAGCTACACCAACCCTATCACAGATATATTCATTCCGCATTTTGTCTCTAAGTGTAAAGCCACTCATCCACCTAATCATTCTCATCTCGATAACACTTAACTAAGTATTATGCTTTTCTTTTAAAGGCCAACATTCAATGTCATAGAGCATTGCAGGTCTCACCACCGTCTTATAAAATTTTCCTTTCAGCCTAAGCGGTACTTTTCTATCACACAAAAGGCCCGAAGCTTTCGTCCACTTCAACCAACCAACTTGAATTCTACTATTAACATCCATATCTATATCACCATCACTTTGAACAACAGGCCTAAGATATCTAAATCATTCACATCTTTTAATGATTTGATCACCCAAAGTTACTCTTCTGCCACTAGAGCTACTACTAGTAAAATTACATTCCATTTATTCAGTTTTAGTTCTACTCAAATGAAGGCCTTTAGAATCCAATGTAAACCTCCATAGTTCAAGTTTTTCTTGGGCTTTTACCCTCGTCTTATCCACAAGAAGGATATCCTTAGCAAAAAACATACACCAAGGTACATCCTCCTATAAATGTCCAGTAAGACCATCCATAACTAAAGCAAAATGATATGGGCTTAAAGCCGATCCCTGATGTAATCCAATAGAAATAAGAAAATGATTGGTCAATCCTCATTCTGTTCGAACACAAGTAACAACTCTAGTATAAATATCTTTAATGACTTGAATATAAGTCATCAATACCTTTCTTCTCAAGAACTCTTCAAAGGATATCTCTTGGAACCTTACTGTAAGCTTTACAAAATCAATAAAAATTAAATGTAGATTTTTCTTATTATCTCTGAACTTCTCCATAAATCTTCTCAATAAATGTATAGCTTCCATGCTAGACCTGTTCGGCATAAATCTAAATTGATTATGAGAAATCTTTGTAATAAGTCTTAACCTATGTTCTATTGCCCTCTCCCATAATTTTAAAGTATGACACATCAACTTAATTCCTCTATAATTTGCATACTCTTGTACATCTCCTTTATTCTTAAAAATGGAGACTAAAATATTCTTCCTTCACTTAGGCTTATTTTTAGTTTTTAAAATAATATTAAAGGGTTTAGTAAGCTAAGAAACTCTCAAATCTCCTAAATATTTCTACACTTCAATTGGGATATCATCAGGTCCTACAAACTTTCCACCCTTAGTTTTCTTTAAAGCCTCATCAACTTCTTTTTTGCTAATGCGATGGTAAAAATGAAACATTTTATTATTATTAACGATATGAAAATCTCTAAGATCGATCGTATTTTTAAAAACTTCATTAAAAAGTTTATCAAAATGNCTCGGTCTCGAGCCAACCAAGCTCCTCCTCCACGCGAGAGAGAGTTGACTTCTCATTCGTCCTTGCCCGACAGTTTCTGCCCGCGGCCCTCCTTCCCGAAGTCGTGTCAGTCTCCCCAAGCTGTGGTTTTCCTTTTCTTGGTAGTTTGATTCTAGGAAGCTGACTCCCTGATATACTTGAATGACAAACTCTCTCTTCTTCCCGATACTTTCCTCGCTGCCACTAGGCTTGCCGCTTGATCCTAGATGTTTCGGTTGCTTCGCCTTCTGTGAGCAGGGAATGCGTCCTCTTCTTCTTTAGCCCGATTCGAGTACCGTGGTGGATTGGGTGATCTTCTTTCTCTTCTCCTCTCTTCTCTGCCGATAAACATAATTTCTTTTGGGATTTTGGGGGTGGTTGAAAAAGTTTGCAAAAGAAGAGAGGGGTAGAGATTTTGGTTGTGAGAGAAGTTTGGGAAGGAGATTTTTGTGAGAGCATCTCCTTGAGGTGGTTTCTTGTGTTGCGGTGCTTTACATTTACAACAAAAAGGTACCTCTTCTTCCCCCCTTTCTTCGGTGTCTTGCTCTGTCGCGGTTTTCTCTCTGTCGAGCCTCCTCTTGCTCGGTTAAGTGGATAGTGCAGCATGCTTATATGAGATGTGAGCATGTGTTAGGAATTAGACTTGGATATTTACTTAAAGTGGTGGATATATGGCATGTTTTATGTTTATCATATCATGTTTATGTTGGCAGTGATTTGGATAGTTAAAGCATGGCTTTGGAATAATTTCTACTCCTCTTGCAAGCATGTTGGGATGTGTATTGTGAAACTTTTCATTTATCTTTCGTTTAGCATGAGATATTGAAGAATTTAATTGTTCTTTCATGCATGCTAGGGGGTTTCGGCTTTGGCATCTTAAGACTTGCTCTTGCTTAAAATGAATGCTAGAGAGTTCACTTTACTTTTCATACATATATGGGGGCTCGGTTTAGCTCCTGCGGCTTTCCCTTACTAAAAATGTATGCTATGAGAAAATTTATTTAATTTGGAAAGCTCTATAGCTTGTTTTGAGGGCCTGGTTTAGCCCCTCGTGAGGCATCTCCCATGTTCAAATATCTGTTGGAATTGTTTCATGCTTGGAATATTTAGACATGCAGGTTATTCCTTGGTTTGGAGGCTCGGTTTTGGCTTGGTTTGGAGTCTCGGCTTTGGTTTGAAATGGTTGGAACTCTATTTTTTATGTAAGTTTGGATTTTAATACTGCTGGGTGTGGTTTTGGTGCTTCTTAAGTTCAGTTTTGGCCCCTGTTGGGCTCGTTTTTGGCACCCCATGGGTGTCTTAGCTTAAATATACAAGTGATGAATGGATTTATGTTGATTTGGAAGAATTTCATAGTTGTTCTTGTGTAAAACATGCGTTAGTTCTATATTTTGATGTATTGAGGAAATGGAAATGTTTTTTGTTCTTTGGTTGTAACCCGAATTCGAATCTTAGCTATGGCTCGGTCCTGGCTTGACTTGGGAGCTCGGTTTGCTTGTTTTAGCTCTAACTCGAGAGCCCGTGATTGAGTCCTTAAAACTTGACTTTACTCGAGAGTTTTGATAGCTTGCTTTGCTTACCTTTGGCCCCTACCCGAGAGATGGCTTTGCTGGCTTTAATTCCTATCCGAGAAATGGCTTAGTTCTTTTTTATTTTTGTTGGTCTCGGCTCTTACCCGAGAGTCTGTTTTGGGCGTGTTGTGTTGTCTCCATTCGATGGCTGTTATTTGGTTTTGATGGATTGATTTGACAGTTTATGAGGCCGCAATTTGATGTTGATGCCTAGCCGTGGGTTTGTGAAGTGGTTGAATCAGCCTCCCCTTTTGGTCCTTACCCGTGAGGCCTATTGGAGGTCGTTGGGTGTGATTTGGTCCTTCATGCTAGGCTTGATTGGCTTGAATGTTGTCGATGAATCAAGTTTGTCATCCCAAAAGTTATAATCACTTTAGTTATCCTTTTATGTTTGTCAGGGAAGCATAGTAGTCATTGGTGGTGCTTTTCTAGGTTCTTTGTTGCCTTAGCCGCGAGCCTCACTTGCTGCCCCTCTGGTTGCCTTTGGTCATGGGTCTTGGCAGTTGTCTTTTGCCTTAGTCGTGAGCCTCATTTGACCCCTTTCCTTGTATTAGCCGAGAGCCTTGGTGGTTGCCTTCTCTTCTCTATTGGCCCCGGCCCTGAGCATTTATTTAGATTCAGTGGGAAAATTTTATGCTTATTCGATATGCGAGACTATCTATCAATCTGAAAGTTGGGGGAATTTTGATTTCGGCATGAGTTTGGAAATATTAATGGTGGTTTTCTCGAGATCATTTTTTTTAAGTTTGGAAGACTTTAAACCTTATTTTTGGAAAAGCATTTAGTTGTGGTGAATTAAATTCATAAAAGGTGTCGTTGAGGTTTGGATACCGACGTTAGGAAGTCGTTTTGACTCGGGTTGGTCCAATTCTAAAAGTGAGAAAGTGATATTCATTTCGGATTGATTCAAGGATCTTCGGGTTTTTTTTCTTTTCAAGTCTTTTTTGTCACGAGCTTTGAGGACTGATCAATTCTCATTTTCGGTGTTTTAGATGGATTAGTGTCTCCCCTCTCTCACCCCATTTTTGTTTTTTTCTTTCCTTACTTCTTGGTTCATTCTTTTTTATGCTTATGTCTTATGCATAAGTGTTCCACGTATAGCCTTTTGCTATACGTGAAACCATCAAGCAAGGTCGCAAGTAGTCGTTTTGGAACGTACGGTGTTGATGATAAAAGCACACCGAAGATAGAGCAGAAAGATGTCCTATCCTATGACATCAAGATCCAGGCATTTGATAAACAATAGAATATGGTATCCTTCACCGACATAAGTCTAGCGGGAGTTGGCTCGAACCTACTCAGATGATTAGCAGTCTCATGCCCGACAGTGTAATCGACTCGTGGACGACAAAAATTTTTAAAAAAAATAAAATAAGTTTTGATAACCCTTTTTCAAGCAAAAACATACTTTTCTACGAAACAAAATTGATAACTCTTCTTTGCATGTTTAAAATTTGTATGCATGTTAAAAAAAACATAAAACATATTTTAAAGCTGGTTGTCCACCTGACAAATACATGTTTAGGCTGGGAAATAGTCCTCTAAGTGAGGTTCAAGACATACTTCTAAACGAGTGGCGGGTTCTAGCCTTCGTGGACCCTCGAGAATAAATATACAGCTAAGCCTAATACCATATGAGTGCTTGCGGTCCCCCTCACCCGAACTTTTTTGTTTTATTTTATCGAAGCTTTGGGACAAGGCACTCGTGTTACTTTTCCTTTCTTTCGGGATTTCTCCAAGATTTTTGAGGATTTTCTTTTAATTGAGTCTTTTCTCGTTGATTTTCTCGAGTTTTCTGCTCTTCTCGGATTTCCTGGACGACGTTTCTTCCAGACTTCGCTTTTTGAGATGCATTTAGGTTTGTTATACTTAAGAAACGGCGGATCTCACGGGCGTACAGGTTTGCTTTACATTTTACAGCACTTCATTGTCTTGTTTCTACTTGTTACCGTTTTGTCTGTACAGCATGCTATACTTGTCCTGTTTCTAGCTGCTATTGTTCTTTCTGTACAGCATGTTATACTATTCATGTTTTTACATGTTACTAATCTTTCAGTACAGCGTGTTATACTATTCATGTTTATGTCTGCTATTGTTCTTCCTGTATAGCATGTTATGCTATTCCTGTTTTTACCTGCTGTTGTTCTTCCTATACAGCATGATATATTATTTATGTTTTCTACTTACTATTGTTCTTTCTGTACAACATGTTATACTAGTCCTGTTTTTTGCCTACTACTGTTCTACATGCACCCTACTGTTTGTCTTGTATTGCACATTTTATATTATATAGCTTTAAGCATGTCTCCCTTTTTTATATTGAACATTTAGAGGACTACAACCAAAGGGCCGTTTGATTTGACACCATAACTAGACACCCTAGAAAATTTGAATTCGTAATGACAAAGAGCTTGGAGCTAGCGCGGTGGGCAGCACGACCATCTTCAACAGCAGAACATGTCTTCCCCAGCAAAACCATTCATTTTCCTAGAAATTAAACAACAATCCATAGAATTTCGAGATTGTTTGTCTGACGCAACATAAATCCTCATTTTAGGCTTTTGCACAGTCAGACTGTGCAATTTAAGTCATAACTCGTTCTAGTTTCCGAGGTTGTCGTCCAATACGACGTAAACCCTCACATATCTTCCAAGCGATTTGTGTGCCCATGCCACGCAAATATAAGCCCTAATTAAATAAAATTGGCAGGATGAAACACTCGAATAATTTCTTCTCAAAACTGAAGTCAAACCATAGGATAGACTGAGAAGTCACCGGGGTTCGCCTCCGGATCTACGACCTCCCCTAGTTCTTTCTCGTTTGGATTCCTCAACAATGTTCCAGATTCGAGCATTTTCCCTTTCACACCTCTTCGTCCGATTTCGTTGAAAAGTCCTATCCTTTTGACTTCTTTGAAGATAGTATTCCCTGATTTTTATCGAGAGTTTTCTTAAGTGACTTCGGTCATTTAAGATGTGATTAACTATAGGGGCTTGCCCTTATAGAAAGCTTTTCTGGACCCAGCCTAAAATAAACCTTATTTAATTCTTTGTATTAAATAGGGGAACTTGTCGGCAAATTAAACGGTTTCGCAGACCAAACGGATGTTATATATTTCTTAGTTTATTTGATTGAGCATCATCCTCAAGTCTTGTGTTTATCACTCGGGATAGATACAGTCTTAGTTTATTTGATCGAGTCTCATCCTTAAGTCTTGTGTTTATCCCTCGGGGTAGATACAGGGGATGTCATATCTTTCTTAGTTTATTTGATCGAGCCTCACCCTCAAATCTTGTGTTTATCCCTCGGGATAGATACAAGATTTGAGGTTTAGTGCTCTTTCATTTAAACTATAAAAAATATGGGGTCAGTTTGATTTCATATTTTTCTAAACAGTGCTCTTTCATTTAAACTATGAAAAATATGAGGTCAGTTTGATTTCATATTTTTCTAAAAATTTGAGCCTCATCCTTAAGTCTTGTGTTTATCCTTCGGGATAGATACAGGATTTGAGGTACAGTAGAGCCTCATCCTCAAGTCTTGTGTTTATCCTTTGAGATAGATATAGGGTTTGAGGTATAGTGCAAAATATGGGGGTAGATACAGGATTTGAGGTTGAGTGCTCTTTCATTTAAACTGTGAAAAATATGAGGTCGGTTTGATTTCAGTCATATCTTTCTTAGTTTATTTAATCGAGTCTCATCCTCAAGTCTTGTGTTTATCCCTCGGGAAGGATTTGAGGTAGAGCGCTCTTTCATTTAAACTGTGAAAAATATGAGGTCAGTTTTGATTTCGTATCTTAGTTTATTTGATCGAGTCTCATCCTTAAGTCTTGTGTTTATCCCTCGGGGTAGATACAGGGGATGTCATATCTTTCTTAGTTTATTTGATCGAGCCTCACCCTCAAATCTTGTGTTTATCCCTCGGGATAGATACAAGATTTGAGGTTTAGTGCTCTTTCATTTAAACTATAAAAAATATGGGGTCAGTTTGATTTCATATTTTTCTAAACAGTGCTCTTTCATTTAAACTATGAAAAATATGAGGTCAGTTTGATTTCATATTTTTCTAAAAATTTGAGCCTCATCCTTAAGTCTTGTGTTTATCCTTCGGGATAGATACAGGATTTGAGGTACAGTATTTCATTTAAACTGTGAAAAATATGAGGTCAGTTTGATTTCATATTTTTCTAAAATTATATACATATATGTAAATTAAAACGTCCTTCCGAAGTGGACGATAGGACTTCACTTCCAGCGACCGACAGCTTCTTACGGACAACTTTTGAACAAACAACCCACAAACTTTTAAATTTCTCCCTTTTAGCGCCGACACCTTTGTATTAAAATAAAGTTAGAAGCTTATCTTAACAAGCCTAACAGAGTTGAGGACACCTAAAACAAAAATTTTGAAGTTACGCTTTCTTCATGAGCTTTTGGCTCTTGACTTGGTACTAAAATTAGTGTAGCACTTCTACTTAGGTCCCAAACTTTAGATTATTCCAACCTAGGTCAAATATTATCCCTGCATGGCCAATTTGTCGAGCTTTGTTCCCAAGCCTCTACCTATGTATTAGTTATATTCTTCACCTCAAACAAGTGTACCATTAAATAGTGCCCTTATCTTTTGGCAGATAAAAAAAAAATTTGAAATTGTCAACTCAAAAGAAAGAGAATAGAATATGAAATACATGATCTTTGGCTAATGAAGATACCAGGATTTCAATGAAAATCTTGAATATTGCATTTTGTGATAAGCATTTTCATATCTCTGACCAAATGTAATGATTAGAAACGCACAAACGTGTTCAAGATGCATGCAAATAACAGGAGGTGCAACTCAATTATTAATTGTGGGGGAAATATGAATATTATTTCTAAAGCAACCTTGCTTAAATTTGGTTTCTAACTAAGCGATGTCTAGCATCTTTCAAGTGGCATAGATGAACAAAACATTCATCAATGATACTAAGCGTTGTATAGTTCCTACCAAGACGAGTAATTACAAAGATAACTTATGATGTGATGTCATTCACATAGATACTATGTGTATCCCCCTTGATACTTATTTTAAGAAATAAATGTTCTCCATTACACACATAGATAATATTTATGTCTTCAAGTTCGGCGGCTCTTTTATCCATCTGTTTCCTGTTAGACCTACTGAGATTTCCTCTAGGTAGTCACACAAGCCTAAATCCATCTGAATAATATACCAAGCTAAGCTCCTACTACTAAGCTATAACTTCTAGCAATCAATCTGTAGACTACTACAAGTCAATATGTGCCTCTAAGTTTGGTTAGACCATTTGAGGCCTTGACCAACACCAATACTTAGACATTCAAAGGACTTGATAACTCCTACATCCAATTCAACCCAGCCATCTAAGATCCGAGTAGAGAGGAATATACAATTTTGAATATATTCAAAGATTAAACTCTAAAAAACCTATAAATCTTGTTCCTTCAACATATCGTACAATTTTTTATTCAACAACAACATTTGCACAATATATATTAAATTTTATAGTAGAGTTAGAAAGCATAATGACTTGGATAATAAGAGCATTTCTGACATGGTAGCCATCAGAAGAGGCACTCAAAAACACATTGAAGGAGATTTTATCATGGATCGTGTTATTGTATATGTCCTGAACATTTTGTGAAAGATATAAAAAATTGCATGTGAAGGCATGTGGTCCTTTCCAAATAGGTAGGAAGATGAGTTCTAATGTTTGAGTTTAAAGTTTACCAACTAATATATTTATAAGCTTTGTTTTCAATACTGAAGATTTAAAACCATACTGAGTCGAAAATTGCCAATTGATTCTCAGAGAATTTTTTACTATAATTGCTGCTTCTACCAAGCTCATTATTCCAATTCCACCTTCTTGCTAGAATGTTGAGGGCATCATTTCAAATGAAGTGAAACTTGATAAAAATGTTGAGCACCTACGATTGAATAGATGGAAAAGTAGGCCTTACTGAAATGTTAAATGGATGACAATAGATGAACTGTAAAATTTCGCTACTAATCTCACATCATATTATGGCAGTTGACGTAGTAGAGTCAATAAAATACCAATTATAAAAAAGTCAAATCAAGAAAAAACAAAGTTCTAAACAAGTTTTCTAGCCTTTTTAATCTCATACTTAGTTTTGACTAAATTACTCATGTTTATGTTAAGTTTACTGAATTAGATTGAACCATATTTCAGGATAATATCAAGTCAGAATATTAAATCATGGGTAGGACTAAATTTGATATAAAAACTTTAAAACAAAATTAGTTTTATAAAAAAAAATTCATAGCTTGTATTCAAGTCATTGACTGTAGATGATTATCGAATCAAATTACTTGAGGCATATTGAGAGTGCCTTCCCTTGATCAAATTGTGTGTGTTCCTTGCTCCAAGTTTACATATGCCGGGCTTCTCTCCTTTATCCTTTCTCTGTTCTTCCCTCATCTACCATGCATATTGCAACTATGTATTGTAAACTGGTTTATTTAAAAATCATTTACCATCCAAGTGGCATAAATCTGATAATCTTCTGTGGTTCACCTCAATTGAAAGAAGTGCACACTCAAAATGTTGAAATATCTTTGTATTGTGCTTAATTGATAGCTGATTACATTTTCATTATAAAAGGTAAACCTTTTCAACAAGTTTCCAGGTAGGAACGAACTACAGCATTTACATAAATCNTGGTATACGAACAAAATGAATGAGATTCTGATGTTGGGGCAGATTATTAATGCAATTAACAGTTACCTCCCATAGACTTTACCTAGTGACTTTGAGATAAATCCTAAGAAAATGAATTATGAGCAATTTAAAATTATTGAACTAATATTTAGAAGAGAATTTGAGGATTTATTTCAAAAGAGCTTTAAGTTTAGAGATAAAGACAAGGAAATTGAAAGATCAATGGAAGAAATTCCTGAAGAATTGGAAGATAATTTGAAACAGAAGAGTAACATAGAAAATATTGATCTAGAATCTGAATTATCTAGAGAGAATCTGATCCAAAATTTGGGATATCATGAAGTATCATATAAAGATCTATTTCTTATAAATTCCAAGGATGATATTAATATGTAAATTGAGAAAATTACTAGAAGAATATTGGATCTAGAAAGAAATATGAGGAACAAGGATATGAATCAATATGAAAAAGAAGAGCTGAAAGAAAAATTTAAATTCGAGAACTTTGTAGGAATCCCTGAATCTGGAAAAAATTGGGCTATTGATCAAGGATTACTTAATTGGAATTTTGATCTAGGTGGAATCATTTGTCGGGCTGGTGACGTTAAATCAAGCGCTTTATGGGAGGCAATCCATAGTTATCTGTGTGGGTTGATTTAGTATGCTTAAGAGTCATGATTGTTAGTGTTGTATTGTGTTTTCTTTAATGTGGATTGATCTGTTTGCTTGATGTTTGGTAGATATTTAGATTGTTAGTGTTTTGATTTGCTTTTTATGTGTCATGAGGGAGATGATTCATTAAATTCTTATTATGGTTAAACTTGTATGTTCTCTTGTTGTAGTTGGATTGACAAGTCCACTACAACTCGGGTCTCACCCGGACTTGAGTTTTACAAAGGACATTATGAATTTTTATACCGATAGTTCCATCTCAATTTTGTTACTTCTTTTCTCGGACTTTATTTTCATTTGATAGGAGTCACAAACCTATTTGATGAGTAACTTATGGATGATTTTACACTGTTCTTATAATTGCTAGAGGTTCTTAATTATTGGGATATGGTGATGTCTGGTGTTGGTGCTCGAGAACCAATTTATTAGGGATAATCTTGGGATTAGAATCTATAAAATCATTTATAAGCACCCAATATATTTGTGTAGGGATTCCGTTAGAAATTGGAAGTAAGTTAGTGAGATGCGATGAGATGGAGG
>JXCR01147875.1:203920-235966 GCA_002079205.1 Phalaenopsis hybrid cultivar | reverse complement strand
AATCCTTTTTCTCCATTGCGTCCTATTTGGTGTCATATTTTCAATTAGTTCTAGTAAATTAAGATCATTTTTTATACAATAAGCCCAAGTCTACCTAGGTCTACCTCTGCCTTTCTTAACACAAGTCGAATCTAAAACATCTACTCTCCTAATCGGATCATCAGATGGTCAACGTTTAATGTGACCAAACCATCTAAGACGATTTCTCTAATTTTGTCTGTCACATGAGCTACACCAACCCTATCACGGATATATTCATTTCGCATTTTGTCAATAAGTGTAAAGCCACTTATCCACCTAATCATTCTCATCTTGGCAACACTTAACTTGTTATTATGCTTCCCTTTTAAAGGCCAACATTCAGCGCCATAGAGCATTGTAGGTCTCACCACCGTTTTATAAAATTTTCCTTTCAGTCTAAGGTACTTTTCTATACACAAAAGGCCCGAAGCATTCCTTCACTTCAACCAACCAACTTGAATTATACTATTAACATCATCTTCTATATCACCATCGCTTTGAACAACAGACCCAAGATATCTAAATCGTTTACACCTTTTAATAACTTAATCACCCAAAGTTACACTTTTGTTACTAGATCTACTACTACTACTAAAATTATNCGCTTTTAAAGGCCAACATTCAGCGCCATATAGCATTGCAGGTCTCACCACCATCTTATAAAATTTTCCTTTTAGTCTAAATCAGCGCCATAGAGCATTGCAGGTCTCACCACCTTCTTATAAAATTTTCCTTTCAATCTAAGTAGTACTTTTCTATCACACAAAAGGCCCGAAGCATTCCTCCACTTCAACAAACCAACTTGAATTATACTATTAACATCCCCATCTATATCACCATCGCTTTGAACAACAGACCCGAGATATATAAATCATTCACAACTTTTAATAATTTGATCACCCAAAGTTACACTTCTATCACTAGAGCTACTATTACTAAAATTACATTCCATGTATTCAGATTTAGTTCTACTCAAATGAAGTTCTTTAGGCTCAATGTAGAAAACCATAATTCAAGTTTTTCTTGAGTTTTTTTCTCTCGTCTTATCCACGAGAAGGATATCATCAGCAAAAAGCATACACCAAGGTACATCCTCCTATAAATGTCTAGTTAGAANTTATAGTATTTCTGAATTAAAACTTTACTACAATAGATCATAACTTTTATATAGTACTAAAATTACTTGATGGCAAGTAATAGTTAAGTTTGGGGGATTTTGATCAAAGGAAAATATGTTGAGATTTTTATACCTTTTTTATACTGTTTTTGATGATATTACACTTTAAAAAAAGGTATTTTTTATGTTTTGCGCAGGTATGATTAATTATGGTCATTGGAGCAAAAAGATGCAAAAACGGTGCAATTTGGAGCAAAAATCAACAAGAAATGAAATTTTGCCCTGTCACCTTTCGATAAGTCTTTCGACGTTTAATCTCTTTTACACTTCTTGCATATTTTTGAATAAGATTATACTTTAAAGGAAGGTTTTTTTTATGCTTATTTTGTAGGGCTATTTGTTAGGAACACAACGCAACTGAAATGGGGCGAAACAAAGTTAAAACGATGTCAAACGAAGCGAAACGGTGGAGCTGTGCAGTCTGCTTGCCGACGACGCCAAAACGGCGCCGATGGCGAGATTTACCCAAGAAGACCGAAAAATGACAAAAAAGCTTGCCGACGACGCCCGGGACGGTTATGGGCTGAAATTCAATGTATTTGGACGCTTTTTGGAAGGGTGCTTGTGGCAACTCTTCATACTTCGTCCCTACACTTTAAAAGAATGCATTTAGGTTAGAAAAGGGGTTATGTGTGAGAGGAATGTTAGGAAAAGTGTGGAGAAAGTTTAGGGTTTTTAGAATAGGAGTAGAAATGTAGATTTCTACCCTTTTGGAGAGATTGGAGAGGAGATTTTGAGAGAATTTGTAAGGAGATGTTCTAACATTGCATGGATTGGCGGGAGACTTTGTAGAAGAGATTTTTTTCCTTCTTTCAAAGAGAAAAAGCTAAGTATTGTGTTCTTCATTATCTTATGGTTTTGTAAACACTTATCTAGTGGATTTGCTTTGATAAAATGAAGTTTTTTGTTGTGTTTTCTTCGTGATTTGTGATGTGTTTCTCTTACTCTCTCTTCTTCTTTGGAAATAATGGTATGAGAGGATTATGTCGTTATTTTCACTTTACTTTTCTTTTGTAATGAGTAGAATTCATGTTTAGGATTTTGGGACGCATGTTAGAAGCGGATTTAATTATAAATGTGATGGTTTTTACTTGCACTTTATTTACATTACAATAAAGGTCTGTTGTAGTGTTAAAATTTGTTCTAATTGCATTAAGACCCGAGAGGGTTGTGTAATTCTCAACAAAGTAGAACCACATGCAGATTCCATGGACGGTTAAGTTCATGGGAGTTTAGTGCAAATAAATAGGGAAATATACTTTGATGGGTGTAGAATTGGAGATTTTAGGGTGACAGACTAAAATCCTTAATTCGGTCATATTGTTTGAGTACTGAAGCGTTGATGTTAGCCCTCTGGTGAGGGGAACGTCAGAGCTCTGAAGTGAGAGTCAGTATCCTCCCAGCCTAGCCACAGATTCAGTAAACAAGCATAGGATTAGTCAATGTTCTTTATGTTTGTACCAAAGGGTAAGGAATAGGATTGCTCCTATTTGGCACATACCATATTTAATGCATCTCATTCCTTTACATTATTCAATTCATTACATAAGAATAGTACTTTTTAATATCTCAAAATTCTCCAAACCAATTCATCCAAAAAGGGTTATCTTTAGAATTAATATTTACATTTAGTTATAGTTACTATCTTTACATTTAACACTTGCATTTAGGAGTAGTTGCTAGATAAAACATCATTTTAATTGACATTCCAAACTAAGGACTAATTTAGTAGATTAGAATTTACTTACCTCGCTTCCCTGTGGGATCGATAAACAGGACTCCACTAGAGCCCTGTATTACTTGAGTGATACGTATACTTGCGTTTGAAATTGTGACTTTACAAAATTCATTAATAAATATATAAATCTAGGTTCATAAATTCTTGCATATTAAAAGTTGCATCAAGTTTTTGGCGCCGTTGTCGGGGATTTAAATCTTCTAGCAGCGGTATCAAATTCTTATATTTTTAAGCATATATAAAGTCGCTGTCAAATATCATTGGTGTTATTTTTTTGTTAGTGTGTTATCCAATTAATAGTGCTTATTGTTCTTTCATTGGGTGTGTTGAAGTTGTATAGGTGTTTTTTGGCTTTGCTTTAGGGTGTTATTAAAGGCTTTCATGGTGTTGTATAATTGAATATGTGTTGTATTGCTTTGATTTTGGGTGTTACTCAAGGCTTTCATGGTGTTATAAGTGTTGTCTTTCTTTGTAATGTATTTTATGGTACTTATTTTAATTCCTTTCATTTGTAGGTTTATGAAAGCAAGGACATTCAACTATAGGTGTCGCCCATCTGCAGTAAGGGGTGCTTTAGATACACTCAGACATCTCGTATCAAAGGAGATAGTGGTACTTATTTTAATTCCTTTAGAATTCAGTATGGGCATTTTTAATCATGGTGCAGGTTAATGATTCTTTCATCGACTTTAAAGAGGATGAGCAAAACTTACTGTCCAACCCGGAAGAGGGACTTCCAAGCCCTACCAGGGTTGTCCTACATCAAGAAACAGTTGTCGGACCATCTTCACCATTAGCCCATAGCGTGGGACCATTTTTTTCCAGTGAGATCACTCCGCAAGAGACATATACAGTGGTTAATAAAGAATTCAGAATGATAATCGACCTATTGAAAGGTCAAGAAGATTTTACTCTTATATTATATGAAACCATGAATATAATGAGTCAACAAATGTCTTATGTTGGGGACTCATTACACAACTTAACTGCGATGGTTGAAAGATTGCAAAGAACCAAAGCAGATAAGGAAGTTGATGCACAGACAACGGGAACACACAGATCCTCAGCTCGAAGTGTTAAGTCCACCCAGAGAAGGAGGAGGGCAGTGGGTTCACCTAAGTTCACATACCAACTAAAGAGAAGAAAGAAAATAACTGATTTTGCTGAGCCAAATCATTTGGGAGATGTCTCGGACATTGGTACATATAGTATAATTGATAAAGATTATAGAGTAGATCAAGATAATATAATTGTACATATTGCAGATTGAGATGATCCAATAAGAGAGTCTCCGGAAAGAATAATAGATGTCGAAGACAATGTATTGATGGGTGATGTGACATTTCAGGAAGATCCTGAAGAGTTTGACCGATCAATGAAGGGTGTTCTAGAGTCGCTAGCCCATATAGTAAACATCTATTTCCATTCACATCTCTATCTTCTATTATTCTATTAGCTTTTATGTTATATAAAAAAGATATTGGTTTTACAGGCTCTTCGCATGTCATCCCATCTAGATCCCTCTAGCTCTACAGCTGTAAATAGTTCACTTGAGAGCATTCATTAGTAGAAGCCGTACATAGCCCTATTGGAGAAGATGTAAATAGTCCAGTTGGAGAGCCAACAGTAGGAGAAGTTGTACATAGTCTGGTTGGAGAGCCATCAGTAAGAGGAGATGTACATAGTTCACTAATAATTATTGATGATAAAGAAAATCCTTATCAAGTGGAGACAAATGTGCCAAGCTAGAGCTCTAATCCATATGCCTACGCTATAGTGGTACTAGTAATTATTTATAGCTGCACTTAATCATATATTGAAAATACATTGATATGTTAAGTCCCTTAAATTCTGCTGTAGCCTCGTTTTGTGGGTCCAACACTTGCACTTGATTATCCTGCTAGATCACTGCTTTCACTTGAAATGCAGGATGTAATAGATAGATGTATTGTCAGCTACCCTGGGGTGTAGGTAAACATTCTTTGTTAGATTGTAACAAAAATTTTCTAATTCATCTGATGATAGATTGTAGTAAACATTTTTTTTTTAACAATGCAGACATGATATCATCCTAAGCATGGGGAAAGTCGTACTAGAGTGTGGTGCACTTGAGGTATATTAATGAACTGGTGGTTCGGGAATGAACATGTCGATATGTTTGCCATTATGTTGGCTGAAAGAAGGAAATTATCACCCGCACTATACAGAAAATGCATATACTCGTCCCCACTATATTGGGTAATTACAAATGTTTAAGTTATTTTATTATTGTAAAAGCTTTATCTTTCGTTGTAGATTGAATAAATTTTGTTTGTTGTTTTTTTCTTTTTTTGCAGATGTTAAAGACGATAAAAGTTGATATGACATCATTTACTAAGGACATTAAAAAGGAAGCAATTAAAGATAATAAACTCATTTTATTTCTTATAATTGATCGTCAGTGTTGGATTTTATTAGTAGGGGAGTTGAGAGGAAGAAAATGGAAAATTCATGACTCACTTCTGAACCCGATGCATAAAGTGGTTATTGTACAACTTGTAAGTACATTTGACACAATGTACATATTGAATTCAATATTTTTTATTGTAAACAATACTACTATCTTTTGATATATGACTCACTCTTTCACTACCTTTACATGTCAAACATTTTGCAAAAAATACTATACAAGCATTTTGGTCTGACATAACAAAATGGACAATGTCATCTCCTCGAAATGTTTCTACCCAAAGTAATAGCCACGACTGTGGCACGTCTGTCTATAAGTATATGGAAGCTTTAGTACAGGTTGGCACAATCAAATGGAAACAAAACTTAAACTACCAAGATTTTATGGTACAATTTAGGGCGCAATTTGCCTATGCGATTTGCATGTGGGCTCGCCAAGCATCTTAATTATTCGCCTGAAAGAGATTGCATCTAAAAGAAAGAGCTATGTTTTGTAATTTTATTGAAGGCATGTTTGTTGAACCGTGCTTTATATAAAGTAAGAGGTATAATATTGAATTGTTCTTTGTAATTTTATTAAGTGTTTTGTAGTTTTCTTTATTAAATGCAGCTTAGCATATAATCTGTTAATTGAAAGGTAAAATAACCCACAAGGTTGAATGGTGAAATAATGTAGTTGCATAATCTGGTGAAGATTTTGATATTTTCTGATAATATATATTTTTATGTATAATTAAAAAATCATCAATGAATTTAAATGTCGATACAACAAAGTTTAAATTTAAAATAACGCAGTGGAATTGAAATATAACGCAATGGTAATGAGATATAACACATTTGAATGGTGAAATAACATAGTTAAATGGTTAAATAATGTAGTGGGAAGGCAAAATAACCCATGGGGAAGCCAAAATAACGCTTAAGAAATATTCAGAGCATATTACACGCTTCTTATACTCGTTGAAAAGATAAACAACGTAGTGGGAATGGAAAATAACGCAGTGGGTTGGCGAAATAACACATAGAGAATATTCAGATGAACTACATAGTGAACCATAGCTTGATAACCAGTCCTCGTGTCTGCCTTTTTGTAATTTACTGTATTCATAAGATTAGATTTCATCTTATGACCAGCTGTACCGCAAATGAAATCATTGGTCTTCTTTTTCTTCAAATTTGGCAAATAACTATTGTGGTCCTTCTGAACTCTGAAACTTACATGATGTGCATAGGCAAAATAGTTTTCATAAGCTTATTGCTCATTGTGGACGGTGGTGTTAAGAAAATATATGCAATTAGATCGTTGTATACAATTCTCTGCTCACATGACTGCACATTTGCACAAATTAAGTCCATTGTCAGCAAGAATAACACAACGTAACCCCAGTGTAACAACAAAATAACAGTAGAATAACACAGTAAAACCTGGCAGGAATTCATAAGAATAACACTACACTGATACCATATAATACCACAAAAAACTAAAAAATAAATCCACAACAACAACAAAAAGAACACACAAGAAAACATACAAGTACCTTCATTATGACTAACAATAACACTACAGTAATGGAATAATAACACAACAAAATAGTTAAATAACACAACAACAATGAGCCAACATACACCATTTTACCATTACAATTTACACCCGAACAAAACCACTATTATACCACATTAACAAAAAGTAATCCTGAACCCAAAAAAAAATACAGTAACCCGGCGTAACACTAGACTAACACAACATAACCCAGTGTAAAACCACAATAACACCGTAAAACCTAGCAAGAATGCATGAGAATAACACTAAACTCATACCATTATATAACACCAGTGCAAAGGTAAAACCTAGTTTCAATCTCAAGATACCAATTAACAAATAAAAATAATATACATTATAAAAATAACACCATTATTACACCATGCAAGCAACACCGATGCAAGTTTGAGCTAAACTAAATTAAAACCTTTCAATTTTGAGCTAAACCCACTTCATCTTCTAAGTTCAGAGAAAATGTTGGCTGCAAGACCTCCAACATGTCATCGTTTGGCGATGAGTCCATCAAAGCCGTAAACCCTAAACCAATGGAACAGTTACTACCCAGCTGGGTTGTAACAAAGTTTTTATGAATAAAGATTCGGGTCGGGTCGGGCCAAGCGCATACGTTTTCTTTTTTATTTTTAGAGATTTCAGTGTAGGCCTTGAAGCCACATGTCCGCATATCAGTGGACTCCAAACACATCTCTACATTAGGNCGTTTGGCGATGAGTCCATCAAAGCCGTAAACCCTAAACCAATGGAACAGTTACTACCCAGCTGGGTTGTAATAAAGTTTTTATGAATAAAGATTCGGGTCGGGTCGGGCCAAGCGCATACATTTTCTTTTTTATTTTTAGAGATTTCAGTGTAGGCCTTGAAGCCACATGTCCACATATCAGAGGACTCCAAACACATCTCTACATTAGAAGTCCTGATAGAATTATTTTTTTGGCATGTAATTAAAAAGTAAGGGGGAGACGTGGAATTGTGAGCCCAACACTAAAATAATATGAAGAAAACTTTTTTTACAACGTGACCAGGCTCGAGCCTTGCCCAAGCATCCAAAAAGCGTCTTTTTGTCATTTTTTGAATATCGTCAAATCAAACTTTTTGTTATTTTGGATCCCGCCAAATTGGAAAAAAAATATTGGGTCTCATTCCGTTTTAGGGTTTATGAATTATTTTCATTTAATTTTTTTTTTTGCATTTACGTTCTTATTCAATAGATAGGGTAAGCCACTTGATGGAATTTTATCTCAACCAATAAATGTTGATGGAATCATAAAATCNTTGGATCCCGCCAAATTGGAAAAAAAATATTGGGTCTCATTCCGTTTTAGGGTTTATGAATTATTTTCATTTGATTTTTTTTTTGCATTTACGTTCTTATTCAATAGATAGGGTAAGCCACTTGATGGAATTTTCTCTCAACCAAGAAATGTTGATGGAATTATAAAATGATTTCGAGAATGATGCCAATGAGCTGAGCTTATTAGCTGTGGCCAGAAGTATTCAGTTGGTGAACTTATTACTCTATATTTACTGGTGTTATTAATGTCATCCTAATGATATTATTGTGATGTTATTCTTGTGTGATTATTGTATTATTTGATTGCAATGTTATTGTATGTTGGAGGGTGGACATGGTGTTATAGTTGTAGTATTAGTTCTAATTACCCGGTTTAGTTAGAATTTTATGTTGACTGTTAATGGTATTATCCTTCTGGTATTGTGGTTATTTTTGTCCTGATTTTTGGCTTATAAGGGTAGTAGGGTGTTATTTAGGTTTTATCATGGGGTTATACTAGTGTTACTTGATCTAATTAATGGTTTTATTAGAGTTTTATGTTGTCATTATAATTAGTGTTAATTTGATTTTATTATGGTGGTATTATGGTATTATTTTTGTATTATTAGCCTTGAACTATACATTTGTGTTGGAGTGGGGAATTAGTTATATGTAAGTATTTTAATGGTTTTATGCTAGTCTTATTGTATCTATTAATTGGTTTTGTTGAAGCATTATTTTTGTCGTTCTAATGGTGGTATGTTGAAGTTTGCAGTTCCCTGAGCCTGTAAGTGTGTCCATTGATCAATTGTGGATAGCTTGCTTCACGTAGTGGTTCATGATGAGAAGGAAGCCTATGAACAATATTATGCATATACACACCAAATTGGATTCACTGTTCAAAAGGACCACGTTGGTTTTTGGCCGAACTCAAAGAGGAATAAGACAAAGGATTTCATTTGTGGTAATGCTAATTTAAAGAAAGAATTGAATAACAATGTGACGGTGAATTTCAAAAGAGGGGACAGAAGGACTGGTTGTCCAACCATAACCTGATATGTCGTTGATGTTGAAGGTAACTGGTCGGTTAAGAAATTTATAACCATCATTTGGTGGTAGACGGTGATAAGCATCTACTGTGTTCCAGCAGAAAGATGAGTGATATTGATCCCGATATTTTGTATATGTAAGGATTTATGAAGTCAACACCACTACTTGAAGATTTTATCCCCGACAATGACTCCAAGAACTTGATCCCTGAATAGTTAATGCTTATGGACAGTATAACAATAGTTCTGATGGTATTTTTCACTTATATTTCCTTATTTGGTAACAAAATAAAAAATTTGATTCTGAAGAAAAATAAGAATTTAGCTTTTTAATATATATATATATATATATATATATTTAAATTGGGATACTACACAAGTATACATATCGTTATCAAGTAATATAGAACTTTTTGTTTAAGAATTGAATAATCGGGAAGATTATGCAATATGCACTTTTTAGAAAGTTTTTCTATTTTTTAAAAGATAATTACTTCAACTAAAAACAATTTTCTTGCAGGAATTTAAAATTTAAATATTTTTGGTATTTTTAATATTTTAACGAAACAGTAACAACTTAAAAAGATAACTAAAGTTTTTGTAGAAGAAAAGTATTTAATACGAAAATGTATTTCTTCTTATCATGAATCAGTAATAAGTATAGGAATTATGTTGTGGAAGTATGCAAATTGTGTTGTGTCAAATAGGAGCAATAATATTCTTTACCCTTACTAGAGATGCTATAAAGAACTTGACTAATTTAAAGTTTGAATAGTTCTGAAGACCGGCTAGGAAGAGAAGATACTAGCTCTCACACTAGAGCTTCCTCGATTCCCTCCACAAGGGAGCTAACATTCTCATATCAGAACCTAAAATAATAAACTAAGTTGGGGGCTTTAACCTGTCACTTTAAAGTCCTCTAACTCTACACCTATCAATGAATATTTTCCTATTTATTTGCAATCAATCATATGAACTACATTCTCATTCATACAACCTCATGTGATTCTTTCCAATTGTTGACTTAGACAATACCAGCCCGTTTCTTACATGTTCTCACAATAAATTTTAACATCTGGATTGGCCAAATCAAGAAGTAAATGAAATGCATGGATTTAAATCATCACAACTTCTTCCAACATTAAAGATCAATACTCTCCACAACTTCCATCCAAAACCTAATTACTTATCATTTTAAGAAGAAAGACAAAGAAAACTACTCAGAATCCATAGAGAAAACAAAACCACACTTTAGTTTATAAGAAGAAATCATTGTTACTCAGAATCCATGGAGAAAACAAAACCACACTTTAGTTTAAAAGTAGAAATCATTGTCAAATCTCATAATCCATGGAGAAAATAAAATCACACTTTAGTTTAAAAGTAGAAATCATTGTCAAACCAATATTTATGGAGAAAATAAAACCACACTTTAGTTTAAAAGAAGAAATTATTGTCAAACCAACAATATTGTATGGAGAAAACAAAACCATACTTTAGTTTAAAAGTAGAAATCATTGTCAAACCAACAATACATTAAACCACACTTTAGTTTAAAAGTAGAAATAATTGTCAAACCAACAACAAGTCTCAATTAAAATAAAAAGTGTCTCAAAAACAAAAAGATAAAAACTTATCTCAAGCCTCCACCAAACTCTTGAAGTTCCTTTGAATCCTTTCTCTTTTACAATCACTCAAAACAAAATAACAAAAAAGATAAAGTAAATAAAAAGTGGTTCTTGAAAATCTCTCAGAACTAACTCCCCATAAAAGAACTTTCAAAACTTGCCAATATTTTCAGGACTCTTTTCTAAGTCCTCTCTTCTTTCTTTTATAGTTTTCCAAGAGGTCTCTTGGGATCTCTTCAAAATGTGTCTTAATTCGATGTATTTGCCCAAGAGATGCATCCTTTCATGATAATTTTTGTCCATGGCGGTTACAACCACCTATTAAGCAAATGGGTGCCTCAAAAACCTCTTCGAAATTCGTGAAAACTAATTTTACTCATCTAGTAACTGCCACTGGTGCTTAAGCGTGGGGTCTCGACGCTTAGGCGGGGCCTTCTCTGTTTAACCGGCGCTTACGCGCCGGATTTGACACTTAGGCACCAAAATTCTTTTGCACAATTTTTCACCTTTTTTACTCCAAATTTGATCCTTTTTCACTCCTTTAAGCATTTTTTCTATTTTTACTTGTATCTGCAAAAAAAAAACACAAAAAATATCTTCCATTAAAGTGAAATATCTCAAAAATAGGTATAAAAATGTCTCTAAAAATAATATATATTTTAGGTGTATCAGATATCAATGTAGAAGTGCTCAAATCAATGAAAAAATCTGGGATTAGAACAAGCGATGCATTTAGTTTTCTGGCTACAGAAGTCAGGAGAGTGGAGAATCTTGATTGCACGAAGAGAGATTCTCATAAATTCATACAAAGAGAGAGAAGAGTTCAAATTGAACATGAGGACACTAATTATCTACTATGATTGTTCACTAAGAAGCAAGCTGTGGATACCATGTTTGCATGGGATATTAAAATTTATGAGTCTGGTAGTTTGTTGAATTTCTTTTGGAGTGATGAGATACTCAAACTTGATTATGATTTCTTCAGGGATGTGATAATTTTTGATACAAGTGATAGACTAAATAAATATAATTTATGTTATGCTCCTATTGTTAGTGTGAACCACCGTTGGCAGAATTTTCTATTTGGAGTTGTCTTTTTGTCAGATGAAACAGTTGACTTATTCAAGTGTCTGTTCATATCATTTATCTGGATAGTGGATAACAAGCACCCGAGAATAATATTCACTGACTAGGATCAAACAATAGCTAGAGCCATTGAAGACTGTCTGCCACACACTAGACATAGATTATGCTAATGACATATTTATAAGAAATTATCTTCAAAAGTTCATTGTGGTGTGAGCAGCAAGAGAGTCAATAAGATTTTTTTATAAATGCATGGGTATATGTCACTTCGAAGAGGAGTTTGAAGAAACCTAGGGTACAATGATTGAGCTAGAAAATCTGCACGAGAATGCTTAGATAAGTGGTCAATGACCTTCAATAAGAAAATATTTGGGATGAGGATCCTATCAACACAAAGAAGTGAGTCTATGAATAACATCTATCATGGTACCTCCAAGCCAACAAGCACCCTCACTGAAAGTTTTTTAGGTCTTGAAAATGTCATGAAATCTCGGCGAAGAAATGAGAAGAGTGAAGATTTTAAATGTGAACAGTTTGCAATTGTTCTCACTATAAAAAGTAGTCCTGTGTTGAGGCAAGGAGCTTTAGTTTATACGAGAAAATTATATTCAATATTTGAAGCAGAGTTGTTACATGTTTTGTGTCAACTTGCTGTGGAGTGCTCTGCCACCGGAGATTCAGAATATTACATTAGAAACTTAGATAATAAGCAAACAGACAGACTCTTAATTGTTAAAGTAGACAAAAGTAATTTTGAAATTACATGCAGTTGCAAAAATTTTGAAATGATGAGTTTATTATGTACTCACACTCTAAGGGTGCTTAACCATGAGAATATAATAAAGATTTCTGATAAATATATATTATTACGGTAGTCTGTTCATGCAAAGATGGATATATAAGAGCTATGAGTATAAACATCTCAAGGATTCACAAACATCACCAACTTTTTCAAGTGGACTAGTATATTGCGTACATGTTCATAAATTTGCATAGCGGATCAGTACATTAATGCAAGGTAATGAACTTGCTGAGAAAAACATGTTGGAGACATTAAAGAAACTAACAATCAAATTTGAGGCCATATTGAATGGGAGAGACCATCAAGAAAAGCCAAGATTAAAGAAAAAAAAGGACACCGAATATTTGAACGACCCAACAAAGATGCGACCAAAAGGAATATCTATGCAAGGTTAAAAGGCTATTGAGAGAAGAACAATAGAGTNTAGACAAAAGTAATTTTGAAATTACATGCAGTTGCAAAAATTTTGAAATGATGAGTTTATTATGTACTCACATTCTAAGGGTGCTTAACCATGAGAATATAACAAAGATTCCTAATAAATATATATTATTACGGTAGTCTGTTCATGCAAATATGGATATATAAGAGCTATGGGTATAAACATCTCAAGGATTCACAAACATCACCAACTTTTTCAAGTGGACTATTATATTGTGTACATGTTAATAAATTTGCATACCAGATCAGTACATTAATGCAAGGTAATGAACTTGCTGAGAAAAACATGTTGGAGACATTAAAGAAACTAGCAATCGAATCTGAGGCCATATTGAATGGGAGAGACCATCGAGAAAAGCCAAGGTTAAAGAAGAAAAGGACACTGAATATTTGAACGACCCAACAAAGATGCGACCAAAAGGAATATCTATGCAAGGTTAAAAGGCTATTGAGAGAAGAACAATAGAGTAAAAAGTAAGATTTACCTATACAAATAAACGTGTCTTCATTCATGTTGCATTACAACTCCCTAACATGAAGCATTATATTATAGGAAAAGAGAAAGAAGTTGGTTCAAGTCAATATACATTTCACCTATGCGACCCTAACATATTTCCAATGTCAGATCGGTATAGTCAGGTACATAACTTAAAATTCAAAATGGTTTGTGATATGTGAATTAATTTTGATTATACATATTTACTTACGTTCACTTGCGATTACCCAAAATCAACATGAATTGCCTGCATCACTACCTATAGACACTTATACGAGCTTATTGATGGACCTAAATGATAATATGTGAAATATCAAGAAACTACAACGAGTTGTTAATGTGGTATTAATGTATTTTCTGTAGTGTTAATGTAGGTTGTGTAGTGTTAAATCAATGTATTATTTGTTATTGTTGTATTAATGTAGTTTCTGCAGTGTTAATGATGATGTTTTTCTGATATTACTGTTGTATGGATGTGTTACCATAGAAATACATCATATAGTCTAAATATTATTGTAATATTACAATAATATTACAGAAATAAGACCAGAATCAGACATGAGTGATTGGAATATTTTGAGAGCATATTCCATCTTCCACGGGCGTAACATGGTTGTACCGTTGAGGTATATAAAAGATACATTTGTTAAATTTTATCCTCCATACAAATGTGCTATATTATCTTAAATAATGCCGTAATGTTACAAAAATATTGCCTAAATACGATCAGATTAATTTCTCTACTGGTGGAGGAATATAACATGGTGTGAATGGAAGAAATTATGCATAAATACGACCATATTAATTTTTCTCGAGGTGGAGGAATATAAAAAATATATTGTTTAAATACCAAGGATATATTTATAAGATAAAACTATTTTATATATATTCATAGACAATAAAACAAAATATAACACAAATATTCCCTAATATTACCAAAATATATTTTAAATTATTAAGTTGTTATATATATATTCATGATAAAAGAAATGTGCAATATAATAGCAATTTTACCATAATATTATTGAAATACGACTGGAATTAGATAGGTGTGATTGGAATATTCCGCAAGCANTAAAACAAAATATAACACAAATATTCCCTAATATTACCAAAATATATTTTAAATTATTAAGTTGTTATATATGTATTCATGATAAAAGAAATGTGCAATATAATAACAATTTTATCATAATATTATTGAAATACTACTGGAATTAGATAGGTGTGATTGGAATATTCCGCAAGCTTATTCTAGCCTCCGCGGACTATTACCCTAATATTACCACAATATTACCTAAATACAACCAGAATAAAGTAGTGTCTCGAGCAGAAGGATTATCACATGGTGTGATTGAAATATTCTTCATGTGTATTCTCGGCTTTGGGGGCATAAAATTGTTGTATTAAGGATATATTTTTAATATAATTTTTTTTATATATATTTATCACAAAAGAAATGTGCAATATAATTGCAATAGAGTCATAATATTATCTTAATATTGTCAAAATACGACTGAAAGTAGATAGGTGTGATTAGAATATTTCGCTAGTTTATTCCAGTCTCTACATAATATTACCCTAATATCAACTAAATATTACCCAAATATAACTAGAATAAAACAACATCTTGCTCAGAAGGAATATCACCTGGTTTGATTGGAATATTCCTTTAGTGTATTCTTGGCTCCGCGGTCGTAGCGTGATTGCTCTGAGGATTTTTAATATTAAGATTTTATATATGAATAGGTAGAAGTGCACCATATAGTCGTAATATTATCCTAATATTACCATAATATTACTCAAAAACAACCAGAATAAAACAGTGTCTTGTGCGGAAGGAACATCACATGGTTTGATTGGAATATTTCTCTAGTGTATTCTTGGTTTCGCAGTCGTAGTGTGGTTATTCCGAGGATATATTTTTAATATTAAGCCTTTATATATTAGTGAGTGGAAATGCACCATACAGTCGTAATATTAGCTTAATATTACCATAATATTATAAAAAAAACAACCAGAATAAAACAACATCTCGCGTAGAAGGAATATCACATGGTTTGATTGGAATATTTCTCCAGTGTATTCTTGGCTCCGCGGACATAGCGTGGTTGTTCGGATGATATATTTTTAAGATAAAGCTTTTATATATTAATAGGTGAAAGTGCTCCATATATTTGTAATATTACCACAATATTACCACAAAACAACCAAAATAAAATCTTGTCTCGTGCAGAAGGAATATCACATGGTTTGATTGGAATATTCCTCCAGCGTATTCTTGGTTTTGAGGTTGTAGCGTGGTTATTTTGAGGATATGTTTTTAAGATAAAGCTTTTATATATTAATATGTGGTAATGCGCCATAAAATCATAATATTTCCATCATATTACTCAAAAACAACTAGAATGAAACAACATGTGCAGAAAGAAAATAAAAGCTATATTATCATAATATTACCATAATATTATCACAACATTACCAAAATACAACTAGAATCATATATAATAATTTATGAATAGCATTACGTAATATTACCATAATATTACCACAATATTACCATAATATTACCAGAATACTACCAAAACATTACCACAACAGTACCATAACATTCCTCCAGTGCATTCTGAAATATAACAATCTAAACAACAATGCAAATAAAATGGACATTTAAAATAAACATTCTAAACATTAGGGACTATATTTGTACACATTTTATACCAACATTCTAATAATAATGCAAATAAATGAATTTCCTCTGATCACTTATGTAGGTCTTTACTAATTTTTCCAAAAATTTGCATACAAACATGTCACAATCAATACTATTACTTTGGATTGGAACACCATTAACGACTAAGAGTGACCATTTTGCGGGTTTCACCCTAAAAGAATTTTTAGCATCTCTTGCAAATTGTTTGATCTATAAAGTTTAATGTGATATTGATTAGTGCATGGACAAAACTGCATGGGTTTAATGGATAATTTTGAGTATACTTACAACGTCGGTGCACAAGGCTTTGTGCATTTGGTTGGGTAAGAAATCATATATTTTCCACTTCCAATCACTCAAATCCGGAACGAACAATACCCATTGTTGGTTGTGCACAATAGGAAACAAAATAATATCAGCTTTTTGAACTTCTTCCTTTGTGATATGATGCAAAAAATAATGTGGTGTTACCCATTTTATGATAAGTATACATGAAAAAACAAGCTTTTGATATATTCATAGAGTTATTTAAATTTTAAATATACTGAATTAATGATTAACCAATATAATGGAGATACATAAAGATAAGGCCTATAAAAATATGGGGCAACACTCCTCTTTCTATTCAAAATAATGGCTACAACATCAACATGGTCATTTACAATCCAACCATTGAACTGTGACCTATTAAAATGTCTCCAATGTGTAAAATAATATCCTTCCTGTAGAATAACACAAAATCTTTGTGATACTTTCATACAAGACAAAAGAAATGCATTATAAAAGCTGAAGATTCACTCACTTATTAATGTATTTTGACATAAATTGATTGATCATTGCCTGCATTTCAGTGGATACCATTGATCTTCCAAGAAAATCGATCTGGGAGTTCACTAGAAGAGGCTATAAAAAAACACACTTTTGAAATATATAGTTAATTTAGATGATAAAGGACAATGTATAAAAACTCATTTCCAAATACCACCATCACATCATCTGGCTGATCTCCTAAAGTTGTAAGTGTCAGGGCTACTGATCCTTCAACTTCTTCATCTTCAATTATATGTTATTCTTCTGTAATTTGGGTGGTATGTACAACAACTGATATAACTATTTGTAGGGCATCTCAACTGCAATATTTATTATTCATTTTTTAGTTATTGTTTGGAGGTCGTCCTTACTGACATTCATTTCTATAACAACATCTGTTATTGGTTCATCGGGAAACATCAACTCATCAACTTCCCATATTATTTTTATTTTCTTCAATTCAAAATTAGTGAAAGGAGAACTCAATTTCTTCTTACTTCAACTTCATCTGCCCTTACCCATTTGGATTAAGCTGACAATGGACCGTTCATGGGAGCCCTCTTCCTATAAACCACTGTGTTCAACAGTGTAAGGAGGTTTGCTGGGTTCCCTTTGATACACAAAAATAAAATGTTATTTAAGTATATATTTTATACTTATTTTTGGTGATATTGCACTTTAAAGCAGGGTATATTCATGTTTTTGTTGTAGGTATATCATTTTTAGGCATTTGGAGCAAAAGTAGCAAAAAGGACGAAATTTGGAGTCAAAACAACGAATTTTGGGATTCTGGCGCATGATGCGCTAGATTGGTGCCAGATGCGCCAGTTGATAGAGAGCTGACGCATGATGCATTAGATGCACCATAGACAACGTTTTGCGGATTAAGGCGGTTTGAGGAGAATTTTGCGCTAATTTTCAAAGGGACACTTGTTCTAAACACCTCTTGGAGTAAAACAATGCATCTAGACACTTTGGAAGGTTTTTTATGAAGGGATATGTCTCTTGGATCAAGTGACACATCTTTTGAATTCAAAAGAGTTGACTNTAAGCTGACAATGGACCGTTCATGGGAGCCCTCTTCCTATAAACCACTGTGTTCAACAGTGTAAGGAGGTTTGCTGGGTTCCCTTTGATACACAAAAATAAAATGTTATTTAAGTATATATTTTATACTTATTTTTGGTGATATTGCACTTTAAAGAAGGGTATATTCATGTTTTTGTTGTAGGTATATCATTTTTAGGCATTTGGAGCAAAAGTAGCAAAAAGGACGAAATTTGGAGTCAAAACAACGAATTTTGGGATTCTGGCGCATGATGCGCTAGATTGGTGCCAGATGCGCCAGTTGATAGAGAGCTGACGCATGATGCATTAGATGCACCATAGACAACTTTTTGCGGATTAAGGCGGTTTGAGGAGAATTTTGCGCTAATTTTCAAAGGANAGGAAGAATTGACCTCATTTATCTTGTTTGTGTGTTTGTGTTACAATTTATAAGACTTGAAGATTATTCTTACATTTTAGTGCTGATCCATGTTATGCTAATTTAAGTTTGTTTAGTTAATTTCATTCTAGCATATTCAGTTTAGATTTACTTTCTACTACATATTTTCTATCCTAATAAATAATTGTAGATGCTTTTGATAGAAATTTGTGGTAGATAGAACTAAACTGTTTTTCTTCCTACTTATATTTTTTGCACTAAATATTATACATAGTGAATATACTTCCTTTTAGTTTAATATTATTGCATGCATGTTTTAAGCTAGATTTACTTTCTTATTCTGTCATTCTATCCTGATTATGCATGTATATAAATTTAATAGAATGTTGCAGTAGCTAGTAGACTTCAGTACTTATTTCAAAATTTCATTACCCAGCAAATTCTCTAATGATTTATATGTATAGAAAGCTCATAATGTTCAGACCAGGTGAAGTAAAAATTTTGAGAAGGATTGCAANTATTCAATATATAAGAAAGAATCATTCTCCTTGTCAAGAAATTATAGTGAATGGATAAAATGAATTAATTCATTTTATATTGTACCAAATAGGAGCATACCTATTCTTTACTCTTTGGTCCAGGCATAAAGAACATTGACTAATCCTACGCTTGTTTACTGAATCTGCGGCTAGGCTGGGAGGATACAGACTCTCACTTTGGAGCTCCCACGTTCCCCTCACCTGATGGCTAACTTCTACACTTCAGACCTAATTGGGTATTTTAGTCTGTCACTCTAAAATCTCCAATTCTACGCCCGATAATATTATTTCCCTACTTATTTGCACCCAACTTCCAAGGGCTTTGACCTCCTTGAATCTTTGATGTAATCTTCACCTTAGTTGTAAAATTTAACATATTTTAACAAATCAATTGGCCATTTTGAAAGTAAATTTAGATCGAAGTGAAAAGATCATCACAATTTCTTAAACATTTTCTTGGCTTTACCAATTCAAGTTACCATTTCACAATTCTCAAGATAAGAAGAAAGACAGAAAACTACTCATAACTCATGGGGAAAACACAACAAAACTCAAATTCATATATAAAATCAAAGTCATACAAACTACAATAAGAAAATAACTTATCTCTAATTTCTCCCCAAGAACACTTCTCAAAGTTCCTCTGAATCTCTTCCTTTCTTTACAACACACAGAATTCCTCTTCGAAGTAGCAAGGAGGAAGAAATCTCTCACCTTCCCTCCACCCTTACAATCTCTCAAAGAATTCCTCACAATTGTTACACTCTATTGGAAATTCTATACACTAATGGTAACCTCCAAGGCCTCTAGCCTCTCCCAATTTTTGGCCAAAATGTTCTTTTAAAGTTTTGGATGAGCTTTCCCAAGAGTTGCATACGCATCCCTTCAAAATCTGGCCTTATCCAAAGCTTGAGTAGGCATAACCATCAATCTTGTCGTCGACGGCCTCGAGGGTGCCGTCGGCGGGCTTTTGAAGAATTTTGCCTTGTAGTCTTGGGAAAAACTCACCGTCAGCGGGGTCGATGTCGCCGTCGGCGGCCTAGTTCAAATCTCTACATTTTGGTCCTTTTCGCTCCGAATTTGCTCCTTTTTGCATCTTTTTGCTTAATTGACCCTAATTCATCATTCTTGCAACAAAACATCAAAAATACCTTTCTTTAAAATGCAATATCATAAAAAATACTATAAAATAGGTATGAAAATCTCAACATATTTTCCTTCGATCAAAATCCTCCAAACATAACTGTTACTTGTCCTCAAGTAATTTTAGTAATATATATAAAAATTGTGATCTATTATGGTAAATTTTTACTTCAAAAATACTATAAGTTTGATTTAAATAAATATCATAGTGAAATTTTTTCAAAAAAATTCAAGTAAATAAATTAACTTTGTAGCCAGAAGATTATCTAGTTATCAAGTCTAAGAGTTCTAGTCTTCTATTCATTTGAAGAATGTATATATGTTGCAATATTAAGTCACTTAGAATATTCAAAAGATAGGAACTTCATGAGAACTCTAGTAGTAAGAAACATATTCCATAAATATAAGTTCAGGAATGTATTTTAGTTTTCTCTTTAGGTAGGTCCAGTGAAGCAAATTTTAGATTAAGCATATCGTCTAGCTTCTCCTCACTTTCATAATTTTTTTCTTTCTTTTCTCTTTTTAATTTGGATTGCTTTCAATTCTATATAATTTTCTTTTCTTTTCAGGGATTGATATCAATACTTTCANAATCCCTTAAGTTTATAATTGATGCTGCTGCTGGTGGATCATTAATGTCAAAATCATTTGATGAAGCGTATGTGTTAATTGAAGAAATGGCTACAAATGAATTTCAATGGCCATTTACAAGGGTAAATCCTAAAAAGGTAGCCAGTGTTTATGATACAGATAATATTTCAATTCTTGCATCTTAGGTTGCCGCAATATCAAAGAAGTTGGACCAATTTGGAATAACCAGCCTCAATTTACTCCAATAAGTGAGGAAAGTTCATTAGGGCATATGATTGATTCTAACTTATCATATGATGCTTTAAATACCATAAACAACTCGTACTCTAACTTTTACAACCTAGGTTGGAAAAACCATCCTAATTTTAACTGGAATCATACTACTGATGGTAGAAACCAAAAATGGGAAAATAATCATGCAAATCCTAATGGAAGTTGGAATAATCAGAGGAACACAAACTATAGACCTTCATATCTACCAAACTCTAACAATGATCAACAATTTGAGGATAAGATGTCTATANGATATGGAGGAAAATAAAGATATTCTCATTATTTTGGGTAGACCTTTTCTTATTACTGGACAAACTATGATACATGTGCAAAAACGAAAGTTAACTATANATTTTTAATACTTCAAAATATAGTTTCATTTACTTTAAATAGTTAACTATAATCTTATTCTCTTATAATAAAATATCTTAAGTTACAAAATTAATTTTCACTACAAAAATATTTCTTTAAAACTACTATAATATTTAAATAATTACAAAAATATATTTACCTGAATTAAATTCACTATATGAAATCATATAAATAATTTTTGAAAATATTGAAAAAGAGGACATCTAATAGTTAATCTTTTCCTTCCCTCCCACAAACTTAAATTTTTAAATATGAAATAATACAGGTGAAAAGAAAAATTATAAATATAAATCATACCTCAGTATTGTAGGCATTTTCATTATTCTGAAATTTCTGCAGGCCTTCTCAAATTTTTACTTCACCTGGTCTGTAATATTAGGAGCTTTCTACACATACAAATTATTAGAGGAATTTCTGGGTAATGAAATTTTAAAATAAGTATTAAGGTAAAATAAGTACAATATTTCCTAACACAAACACAATATAAACAAAAAAATTAAAAATAAAAATCACTTTACATTCCAAAATACTACTCAATATCTATTAAACTACACATGCAAATTCAACTATGACACAAACTTTATAACAAAAATTAACAATCATCCAAGTACAACGAAATAATAAAAATGAAAGTTTAAATACATAAACATCCATTTCTATTACAAAAAGATTACAAAATAAAAGTACAACTATAAGTACATCAATTCATTCAATATCAAAATCCCAAGCTATATCTTCATCGCCTTGATCAGTAGGTGGATCGGAATGAACTGAGTATACCGGGGGCACTCAGGAAACGTAACATCAGGCTCATCTCTGTAGTGTCGGGCCTGAGCTTCATAATATGCTACCTCAAAATTTGAATGCCTCTGAAGGTACTCACTATCATAATCGTGTTGATGTTCTAAATCTCCAATCCTTTCACTTATCAACTCTATGCTCTTCCACTGGAAGGTCAACTCATTCATCAAATCAGAGAGGTTAGGGGAAGTAGAAGATGAAAGGTCATAACTTGTAGAAGGGACATCTCTACTATTAGAAGATTCTTGACTTCCACTCACAGTCCTCCATTTTTCATGGGATTCGTAAGTCTTTAAATTTGCTTTACTAATGTGTTTCATAGGATAAACCCATTCTTCATCTCTAATCTCCACTCCAGAAAGTTTGAAAATTGTATAAATAAGTCCAGGATGTCCTAGACCTCCACTAATCTCACTCCTCGCCGTAGTCAATGTTCTTAAGAATTATTCTCCCCACATTTATAGTTCTACTATTCTGAATACAAAAATTCAGAATTGCACTATCTCTAGTTACCTCACTATGGTGATAGGTCGGTAACAGAGTAGAGGAAATAAAATAATGCCACGCCTTAGAGGTGGTATTCAGCATGAAAGCATAAAAATTTACCAATTCTCGCTGCTTTATCTTCCATGTTCATTTCTCATCAGTGAGAAAGTTGATCACATCCTTTAGGGGGCCTTCCATCGTACTAAAGGATTCATATTGTCAGTTATAAGAGTATGGGACATCATAAAAAGTGTTGATGCGGGAGGCAGTAAACTCAACAGGAAATCCACGCACTTGAACGATTCCATCATTAGTATAAATCAGATTTGTATAGAACTCCTTCACAACATTTGCATTAGCTTTATTGGTGGTGTAACAAAAGTTTTCCCACCTCTACTCGACATAACTCGTTGGATTTCTCCTCCCAGACTTTCAAAAACTCGATCTTGTATGCACTTTTGTCCTTTAAATATGGAAGTAAATTTTGTTTGAGCCATCGCATTAACGAAGCGAGACCGTCGAACTCAAATCTTCTCTTTTGATGTGGAGTCATTTCAATCTAATCAAATTATTGAAAATTTCCAAAAATTACTTCAAATATACTAATCATGGCTTCAAATAGGAATTCTAAGAGTTCAACATTAAGATCCATGAATTTCTTCTCAAATTTTCTTCACATTCTCAAATTTTTTATTCTAAGAGTTCAACACTAAGATCCATGAATTTCTTCCCAAATTTTCTTCACATTCTCAAAATCTTTGGATCTCCTCAATGTGAAAGAAAATCATGGTGAAAATCAAATATTTTTAGTTTGGAGTGAAGCTCTTTCCTAGAGATAATTAAATATGGTGTCAAAAAGCCTTGAAATCGCAAGATCTTTCAAGCCCTAGGTCGAAAATGACATTTTTAGGAGGAAGGGGATGATGAATAGTGGTCAAGCCCTAAGTCAAAAATGGTGTTTTTAGGAGGAAGGGGATGATGAATAGTGGCGGTTGACAGGTCAAAATCATGGTTAAAGGTGATTTTTTGTGAGCTCGCCATCGGCGGGGTTGATGGTGTCGTCGGCGCACTCTATTATAATTTTAATCTTAAGTCTCTATTGATTTGGTCCAAATTCCAGATTTTTGCGATTTTGATCAATTTCAAGCCTAAACGACATCTTTTTAATCATTATAGACATAATTTTAAGTGATTAAATGATGTACTTAGCACATATAAATTTTCACAACACAAAACATCACATTTATATATAAATTCCAGGGGGTACAATATATGTTACATAACACACCTAAGTTTAATATTTTTCCAACCTCAACACATTAATTCAACATCATAATCCAAGCCACAACACTCAAAACGCTAAAAACAAAACATAATATGCTTAATATCAACTATACAGAAATCTAAAAGCATAATTCTAAAGCAAAGCAAATGCAAAGTTCAAATTGAAATACATAAATAGACAGATAGGTAGTAATATCGGTACTCGATTCTCCTCTGAGATCACCCATTGATTGCACATGAACGAAGAGGTTGTAGAAGGTTAGAATGAAAATTCTTCAGTGGAATCCTTTTCTATTAACGTCATCCTCCTCATCAGTTGTATTAAGCTATCTTCTAAATGTCCAGAGTGCTCAAAATGTTCTTTCATCCTCCAGTCTAAATGATCAAAGAAATCAGAGATATTATTAATCGCATTCATGACATTTTGTACCTCGTTTTCCAATTTCTTAATTCGGCGCAAGATCACGAAAGACTTATTAGGGACTAAGGGTTGAACTGGCAGTGAATTCTGAGATGATTGATCTACTATGATGGCCATACCATTTTCATCTTCAAAAACTGAGAATCTCTCAGTTGGGTCCAAAGGCATTCAAGGTAGCAGTACATTTTCCAAATTTTCATAGGACACTTGGAACTGACTGCAAAGTGAGAAAATTGTGGAGGGGTGTCCAAGCCCATAAATTGATCCATGAATGATCAGGCCCAAAACTGACTTCACAATTATTGATCCAATGCCGATCGACAGTCCCCTTTGGATGCAGCAATTCAAAATGACACTTTCTTTAGAAACTTTACTGATCTTCATTGTCGGTAACAGTTTTGCAGAAATGAAAAAGTGCCAATGTTTCAAAATGGGATTTAGGAGTATTGCAGAGAAACTAACATTCTTATTTTCTATTCTTTCCCAGTCGTCGGTTTCATCCGTTAAATATTGGTAAATCTCATTCATCTAGTTTCTCTTTGAGACAAAATTAGAATAGTGACAGACAGGAACACTTTCTATCATGTATAATTCGTTGATCAGTGCATGAGTGAAAGTAATCCATCTTCCTCGCACATACAACTCCTTGGTTGATTCTATGTAAATTTGCATAAAATTCTTTAATCACTGGAACAACCACGGCGGCAGTAGTGTAGCATAACACTTCACATCTTCACCATACTATTGTTTCTTCAATATCTGTCATGGGATTATTCAATCCGTGATTTACAAATCCTCGTTCCTTGATCAATCTTTTCTTCGTCAGTAACCTATTGAAGATTCGTTGTGCTTCCACAATAATAAACTTTTGCTGATTGAAAACTCACATTTTGGGATTATTAGGGGAATTGGATGCCATAAGAATGAAATTTGTGGAGTTTCACATCATTTTTGGAAGGAAAATATGAACTAGAAATCAAATTTTTGAGTTTAAAAGGACAATTCCCGCCCAAAAACTGCCAAAAATCGCCATTTGAACCCAAGTAACCGCCAATTCGCCCGTCTCACCATTGGTGGGGTCAAAGGTGCCATCGGTGCATCTTTGTATTAATTTTTCCTGGGCTCTCAGGAAAAACTTGTCGTCAGCGACGTCGAGGGCGCCGTCAACGACGTCAAGGGTGTCGTTGGCTGACCAAAGGAAAATATGTTGAGATTTTCATACCTATTTTATACTAATTTTGATGATATTGCACTTTAAAGAAGGGTACTTTTGATGTCTTGTTGCAAATATGATGAATTATGGTCATTGGAGCAAAAAGATGCAAAAATGGCGCAATTTGGAGCAAAAACAAGCAAGAATTGATATTTTGCCTTGTCACCTTTCGATAAGTCTCTAGATGCTTAATCTCTTTTAAATTTCTTGCATATTTTTGAATGAGATTACACTTTAAAGGAAGGTTTTTTTATGCTTATTTTGTAGGGCTATTTGTTAGGAACACAACGCAACTGAAATGGGGCGAAACAAAGTTAAAACGATGTCAAACGAAGCGAAACGGTGGAGCTGTGCAGTCTGCTTGCCGACGACGCCAAAACGGCGCCGATGGCGAGATTTACCCAAGAAGACCGAAAAATGACAAAAAAGCTTGCCGACGACGCCCGGGACGGTTATGGGCTGAAATTCAATGTATTTGGACGCTTTTTGGAAGGGTGCTTGTGGCAACTCTTCATACTTCGTCCCTACACTTTAAAAGAATGCATTTAGGTTAGAAAAGGGGTTATGTGTGAGAGGAATGTTAGGAAAAGTGTGGAGAAAGTTTAGGGTTTTTAGAATAGGAGTAGAAATGTAGATTTCTACCCTTTTGGAGAGATTGGAGAGGAGATTTTGAGAGAATTTGTAAGGAGATGTTCTAACATTGCATGGATTGGCGGGAGACTTTGTAGAAGAGATTTTTNGGTTATGGGCCGAAATTCAACGTATTTGGACGCTTTTTGAAAGGATTCTTGTGGCAACTCTTCAAACTTCGTTCCTACACTTTAAAAGAACGAATTTATGTTAGAAAAAGTGAGTTTTTTTGTGAGAGGAATGTTAAGAAAGTGTGGAGAAAGTTTAGGGTTTTTAGAATAGGAGTAGAAATGTAGATTTCTACCTTTTTAGGAGATTTTGAGAGAATTTGTAAGGAGATGTTCTAGCATTGCATGGATCGGCGGGAGACTTTATGGGAGAGATTCGTCTTTCTTTCAAAGGAGCATTGTATGGATCGGCGGGAGACTTTGTGGGAGAGATTTTCTTCTTTCTTTTAAAGGGAAAATCTAAGTATTGTGTTCTTCATTATCTTATGGTTTTGTAAACACTTATCTAGTGGATTTGCTTTGATAAAATGAAGTTTTTTGTTGTGTTTTCTTCGTGATTTGTGATGTGTTTCTCTTACTCTCTCTTCTTCTTTGGAAATAATGGTATGAGAGGATTATGTCGTTATTTTCACTTTTAATTTTCTTTTGTAATAAGTAGAATTCAGGTTTAGATTTTGTGATGTTGTTTTCATTTTACTTTTCTTTTGTAATGAGTAGAATTCATGTTTAGGATTTTGTGATGCGAAGAAGCAGATTTAATTATCAATGTGATGGTTTTTACTTGCACTTTATTTACATTACAATAAATGGAAGTGGATTTAATTATAAATGTGATGGTTTTTACTTGCACTTTATTTACATTACAATAAAGATCAAGCGGTACTTTTCTTTTGTAATGAGTAGAATTCATGTTTAGGAATTTGTGATGCATGTTAGAAGCGGTTTTAATTATATGGTTTTTACTTGCACTTTATTTACATTACAATAAAGGTCTGTTGTAGTGTTAAAATTTGTTCTAATTGCATTAAGACCCGAGAGGGTTGTGTAATTCTCAACAAAGTAGAACCACATGCAGATTCCATGGACGGTTAAGTTCATGGGAGTTTAGTGCAAATAAATAGGGAAATATACTTTGATGGGTGTAGAATTGGAGATTTTAGGGTGACAGACTAAAATCCTTAATTCGGTCATATTGTTTGAGTACTGAAGCGTTGATGTTAGCCCTCTGGTGAGGGGAACGTCAGAGCTCTGAAGTGAGAGTCAGTATCCTCCCAGCCTAGCCACGGATTCAGTAAACAAGCATAGGATTAGTCAATGTTCTTTATAACTGGACCAAAGAATCCTCCCAGCCTAGCCACAGATTCAGTAAACAAGCATAGGATTAGTCAATGTTCTTTATGTTTGTACCAAAGGGTAAGGAATAGGATTGCTCCTATTTGGCACATACCATATTTAATGCATCTCATTCCTTTACATTATTCAATTCATTACATAAGAATAGTACACATACAATATTTAATGCATCTCATTTCTTTACTTATCTACAATTCATTACATAAGAATAGTAGAATATCTCAAAATTCTCCAAACCAATTCATCCAAAAAGGGTTATCTTTAGAATTAATATTTATATTTAGTTATAGTTACTATCTTTACATTTAACACTTGCATTTAGGAGTAATTGCTAGATAAAACATTATTTTAATTGACATTCCAAACTAAGGACTAATTTTAGTAGATTAGAATTTGACTAAGGACCTCTTACCTTGCTTCCCTGTGGGATCGATAAACGGGACTCCACTAGAGGAGTATTACTTGAGCGATACATATACTTGCGTTTGAAATTGTGACTTTAAAAAATTCATTAATAAATATATAAATCTAGGTTCATAAATTCTTGCATATTAAAAGTTGCATCAAGTTTTTGGCGCCGTTGTCGGGGATTTAAATCTTCTAGCAGCGGTATCAAATTCTTATATTTTTAAGCATATATAAAGTCGCTATCAAATATCATTGGTGTTATTTTTTTGTTAGTGTGTTATCCAATTAATAGTGCTTATTTTTCTTTCATTGCGTCTTTTGAAGTTGTATAGGTGTTTTTTGGCTTTGCTTTAGGGTGTTATTCAAGGCTTTCATGGTGTTGTATAATTGAATATGAGTTGTATTGCTTTGATTTTGGGTGTTACTCAAGGCTTTCATGGTGTTATAAGTGTTGTCTTTCTTTGTAATGTCTTTTATGGTACTTATTTTAATTCCTTTCATTTGTAGATTTATGAAAGCAAGGACATTCAACTATAGGTGTCACCCATCTGCAGTAAGGGGTGCTTTAGATACAGTCAGACATCTCGTATCAAAGGAGATTGTGGTACTTATTTTAATTCCTTTAGAATTCAATATGGGCATTTTTAATCATGGTGCAGGTTAATGATTCTTTCATCGACTTTAAAGAGGATGAGCAAAACTTACTGTCCAACCCGGAAGAGGGACTTCCAAGCCCTACCAGGGTTGTCCTACATCAAGAAACAGTTGTCGAACCATCTTCACCATTAGCCCATAGCGTGGGACCAATTTTTTCCATTGAGATCACTCCGCAAGAGACATATACAGTGGCTAATAAAGAATTCAGAATAATAATAGACCTATTGAAAGGTCAAGAAAACTCTACTCTTATATTATATGAAACCATGAATACAATGAGTCAACAAATGTCTTATGTTGGGGACTCATTACACAACTTAACTGCAATGGTTGAAAGATTGCAAAGATCCAAAGCAGATAAGGAAGTTGATGCACAGACAACGGGAACACACAGATCCTCAGCTTGAAGTGTTAAGTCCTCCCAGAGAAGGAGGAGGGCAGTGGGTTCACCTAAGTTCACATACCAACTAAAGAGAAGAAAGAAAATAACTGATTTTGCTGAGCCAAATCATTTGGGAGATGTCTCGGACATTGGTACATAAAGTATAGTTGATAAAGATTATAGAGTAGATCAAGATAATGTAATTGTACATATTGCAGATTGAGATGATCCAATAAGAGAGTCTCCGGAAAGAATAATAGATGTCGAAGACATTGTATTGATGGGTGATGTGACATTTAAGGAAGATCCTGAAGAGTTTGACCGATCAATGAAGGGTGTTCTAGAGTCGCTAGCCCATATAGTAAACATCTATTTCTATTCACATCTCTATCTTCTATTATTCTATTAGCTTTTATGTTATATAAAAAAGATATTTGTTTTACAGGCTCTTCGCATGTCATCCCATCTAGATCCCTCTAGCTCTTCAACTGTAAATAGTTCACTTGAGAGCATTCATTAGTAGAAGCCGTACATAGCCCTAGTGGAGAAGATGTAAATAGTCCAGTTGGAGAGCCAGCAGTAGGAGAAGTTGTACATAGTCCGGTTGGAGAGCCATCAGTAGGAGGAGATGTACATAGTTCACTAATATGTATTGATGATAAAGAAAATCCTTATCAAGTGGAGACAAATGTGCCAAGCTAGAGCTCCNTTCTTTGTGCTTTGTGATGGGCTTCTCTTACTCTCTCTTCTTGTTTGGAAATAATGGCATGAGAAGATTATATCATTGTTTTCAGTTTACTTTTCCTTCNTTTGGCGGTTATGGGCTGAAATTCAATGTATTTGGACGCTTTTTGGAAGGGTGCTTCTGGCAACTCTTCATAGTTTGTCCCTATCCTTTAAAAGGACAAATTTAGTTTAGAAAAAGAGGATTTTTATAAGAGGAATATTAGGAAAAGTGTGGAGAAAGTTTAGGTTTCTTAGAAGCGGAGTAGAAATGTAGATTTCTACCCTTTTGGAGAGATTGGAGATGGGATTTTGAGAGAATTTGTAAGCAGATGTTCTAGCATTGCATAGATCGGCAGGAGACTTTGTGGGAGAGATTTTCTTCTTTCTTTCAAAGAAAAAAGCTAAGTATATTGTTCTTCATTATCTTATGGTTTTGTAAACACTTATCTAGTGGATTTGCTTTGGTTAAATGAAGTTTCCGTTGTGTTTTCTTTGTGCTTTGTGATGGGCTTCTCTTACTCTCTCTTCTTGTTTGGAAATAATGGCATGAGAAGATTATATCATTGTTTTCAGTTTACTTTTCCTTCGTAATGAGTAGAATTCATGTTTAGGATTTTGTGATGCATGTTAGAAGCAGATTTAATTATCAATGTGATGATTCTTACTTGCACTTTATTTACATTACAATAAAGGTCTATTGTAGTGTTAAAGTTTGTTGTAATTGCATTAAGACCGGAGAGGGTTGTGTAATTCTCAACAAAGTAGAACTACATTCAAATTCCATGGATGGTTAGGTTCATGGGAGTTGAATGCAAATAAATAGGGAAATATGCTTTGATGAGCGTAGAATTAGATATTTTAAGGTGACAGACTAAAATCCCCAATTCGGTCCTATTGTTTGAGTACTGAAGCAGAGATGTTATCCCTCAGGTGAGGGGAACGTGGGAGCTCCGAAGTGAGAGTCGGTATCCTCCCAACCTAGCCATGGATTTAGTAAACAAGCATAGGATTAGTCAATGTTCTTTATGCCTGGACCAAAGGGTAAAGAATAGGATTGCTCCTATTTGGCACATACAATATTTAATGCATCTCGTTCTTTTAATTTATTTAATTCATTACATAAGAATAGTAGTTTGTAATATCTCAAAATTCTCCAAACCAATTCATCCAAAAAGGGTTTTATTTAGAATTAATATTTGCATTTAGTTATAGTTACTATCTTTACATTTAACACTTGCATTTAGGAGTAGTTGATAGATTAAACATCATTTTAATCGACATTCCGAACTAAGGACTAATTGTAGTAGACTAGGATTTGACTAAGAAACTCTTACCTCGCTTCCGTGTGGGATTGATAAACGGGACTCCACTAGAGCCCTGTATTACTTGAGCGATACGTATACTTGCGTTTGAAATTGTGACTTTACAAAATCATTATAAATAATAAATATGGGTTCATAAATTATTGTATATAAAAAGTCGCTGTCAAGTTTTTGGCGCCGTTGACGGGGAAGCTTCGTTAAGAACTTTAGGAGAATTTTAGTTGAAGTAGTTAGACTTAGACTTGGAAAATTGTAGTGTCATACAAACTATTTTGTGTGAAAAGTGTTTTTATATGAAAAGGTGTTAAAAAAAACTGTTTGTGTGAAAAATTAGGTGTTCTGTTGAATATATTTCTTCTATTATTTTTTTAATTGTTAATGTATTGTTTGTTGTGTTGCGTATACGAAACAAAGGATCTGCAAGACTTGTGCCTTATGATCCCGAGTTTGAAAAAAAAGCAAAAAAATAAAAATACAAAGAGGACTCGAAAAACTAGAAATGGAAATGGAAAACTTTCAAAATAATAACTTTGAAAATCATCATACTTCATTGAGGGATTACGTAAATCCTACGACAGATGAAATTCACTCAAGTATACAAAACCTTGTCGTAGAAGTAAATCCTGATATTATCCAACTGGTGCAGAACAATCAGTTTGGGGGAACTCCTTTGGAGGATCCCTATTTACACTTATCAAATTTTATAGAACTTTGTGCTATATTTCGTTATAACGGTATGTCAGATGATGCTGT
>JXCR01147875.1:152631-200995 GCA_002079205.1 Phalaenopsis hybrid cultivar | reverse complement strand
TGCATGGATTTAAATCATCACAACTTCTTCCAACATTAAAGATCAATACTCTCCACAACTTCCATCCAAAACCTAATTACTTATCATTTTAAGAAGAAAGACAAAAAAAACTACTCAGAATCCATAAACACTTTAATTACTTATCATTTTAAGGAGAAAGATAAAGAAAACTACTCATAATCCATGAAAAAAACAAAACCACACTTTAGACTCAGAATCCATGGAGAAAACAAAACCACACTTTAGTTTAAAAGTAGAAATCATTGTCAAATCTCATAATCCATGGAGAAAATAAAATCACACTTTAGTTTAAAAGTAGAAATCATTGTCAAACCAATATTTATGGAGAAAATAAAACCACACTTTAGTTTAAAAGAAGAAATTATTGTCAAACCAACAATATTGTATGGAGAAAACAAAACCATACTTTAGTTTAAAAGTAGAAATCATTGTCAAACCAACAATACATTAAACCACACTTTAGTTTAAAAGTAGAAATAATTGTCAAACCAACAACAAGTCTCAATTAAAATAAAAAGTGTCTCAAAAACAAAAAGATAAAAACTTATCTCAAGTCCTCCACCAAACTCTTGAAGTTCCTTTGAATCCCTTCTTTTTTACAATCACTCAAAACAAAATAACAAAAAAGATAAAGTAAATAAAAAGTGGTTCTTGAAAATCTCTCCGAACTAACTCCCCATAAAAGAACTTTCAAAACTTGTCAATATTTTCAGGAGTCTTTTCTAAGTCCTCTCTTCTTTCTTTTATAATTTTCCAAGAGGTGTCTTGGGATCTCTTCAAAATGTGTCTTACGATGCATTTCCCAAGAGATTTTCATGATAATTTTCGTCCATGGTGGTTACAACCACCTATTAAGCAAATGGGTGCCTCAAAAACCTCTTCGAAATTCCTGAAAAGTAATTTTACTCGTCTAGTAACTGCCACTGGTGCTTAAGCGCGGGGTCTCGACGCTTAGGCGGGGCCTTCTCTGTTTAACCGGCGCGCAAGCGCCGGATTTGACACTTAGGCACAAAACTCTTTGCACAATTTTTCACCTCCAAATTTGATCCTTTTTCACTCCTTTAAGCATTTTTTTCCATTTTTACTTGTATCTGCAAAAAAAAACACAAAAATANACACTTGCATTTAGGAGTAGTTGATAGATTAAACATCATTTTAATCGACATTCCGAACTAAGGACTAATTGTAGTAGACTAGGATTTGACTAAGAAACTCTTACCTCGCTTCCGTGTGGGATTGATAAACGGGACTCCACTAGTGCCTCTATATTATTTGAGCGATACGTATACTTGCGTTTGAAATTGTGACTTTACAAAATCATTATAAATAATAAATATGGGTTCATAAATTATTGTATATAAAAAGTCGCTGTCAAGTTTTTGGCGCCGTTGACGGGGAAGCTTCGTTAAGAACTTTAGGAGAATTTTAGTTGAAGTAGTTAGACTTAGACTTGGAAAATTGTAGTGTCATACAAACTATTTTGTGTGAAAAGTGTTTTTATATGAAAAGGTGTTAAAAAAAACTGTTTGTGTGAAAAATTAGGTGTTCTGTTGAATATATTTCTTCTATTATTTTTTTAATTGTTAATGTATTGTTTGTTGTGTTGCGTATACGAAACAAAGGATCTGCAAGACTTGTGCCTTATGATCCCGAGTTTGAAAAAAAAGCAAGAAATAAAAAATACAAAGAGGACTCGAAAAACTAGAAATGGAAATGGAAAACTTTCAAAATAATAACTTGGAAAATCATCATACTTCATTGAGGGATTACGTAAATCCTACGACAGATGAAATTCACTCAAGTATACAAAACCTTGTCGTAGAAGTAAATCCTGATATTATCCAACTGGTGCAGAACAATCAGTTTGGGGGAACTCCTTTGGAGGATCCCTATTTACACTTATCAAATTTTATAGAACTTTGTGCTATATTTCGTTATAACGGTATGTCAGATGATGCTGTTAGACTAAGGCTTTTTTCTTTCTCACTAAGTGATAAGGCTAATATGTGGTTATACTCATTAGCATCTGGCTCTATTAAAAATTGGAAGGAGTTAACTCAGAAATTCCTAGCTAAGTATTTTCCACCTTCAAGGACTACTAAACTTAAAAAAGATATTATCTCATTTTTTCAGTTATTGAAGGGGAATCAATATGCGAAGCCTGAGAAAATTTAAGGAACTTCTAAGAAAGTGTCCACATCATGCTCTGCCTGATTGGTTAATCATTCAAAAATTTTATAATGAGTTAGTAGAATCGCTTATGTTTATAATTGATGTTACTGCTGGTGGATCATTAATGTCAAAAACATTTGATTAAGCATATGCATTAATTGAAAAAATGGCTACAAATGAAATTCAATGACCCTCTACAAGGGTAAATCTTAAAAAAGTAGCCAGTGTTTATGATTCAGATGAGATTTCAATTCTTGCATCTCAAGTTGCTGCAATATCAAAGAAGTTGGACCAATTTGGAATGAACCAAACTCAATTTACTCCAGTAAGTGAGGAAAGATCATTAGGGCATATGATTGATTCTAACTTATCATATGAGACTTTAAATACCATAAACAACCCATATTGTAACTTTTACAACCCAGGTTGGAAGAACCATCCTAATTTTAACTGGTATCATACTACTGACGGTGGAAACCAAAAATGGGAAAATAATCATGCAAATCCTAATGGGAGTTAGAATAATCAGGGGAACATAAACTATAGACCTTCATATCCACTAGACTCTAACAATGGATCAACAATTTGAGAATAAGAAGATGTCTATGGAAGAAGTGGTATTGCAAATGAGAAACCAATTGCAAAGTCAAAATACTGCGATTAGAAACATAGAGAATCAACTGGGACAAATTGCTAATCCACTTAGCAATAGACCCCAAGGAACACTTCCTAGCAACATTAAGATCAACCATAAAGGGAACACTAATGAACAAGTAGAAGCTGTCCAACTAAAAAGTAAAATAGAGATAGAGGATGTGGTTAGAAAATAGAAAGATGTTGTGAGAGAAACAAAGGAAACTAAAAGACCTGAAGAACATGTTTCTAAGGATCTGGAAAAGTTAACATCTCCAACTAAAATCAGTTGGATAAAAAATTTTTAAAGTCTATGGACGTACTTAAGAAGTTAACGATAAATATTCCTTTCGCTGACGCTTTAAAACAGATGTCAAGTTATGCAAAATTTATGAAAGAGATATTAAACAAGAAAAGGAAATTTGGGGATTACGAGATAGTTGCACTAGGTGAAGAGTGTAGCGCGATACTTCAGAAAAATTTTCCTCGAAAACTTAAAGATCGTTGTAGTTTTACAATTCCTTGTGCAATTGGAAAAAGATTATGTGGAAAAGCTTTATGTGATTTAGGATCGAGCATTAATGTGATGCTATCTATATTTAAAAGGTTAGGTTTAGCCGATATTTCTCCCACTACTATAACTCTTCTGTCAGCTGATCGATCTATTATTTATCAAAAAGGGATTATAGAAGATGCGCTTGTTAAAGTGGATAAATTTATCTTTCCTATGGACTTTATTGTACTAGATATGGAGAAAGATAAAGAATATCCCATTATTTTGGGGAGACCTTTTCTTATTACTGGACAAGCTATGATAGATGTGCAAAAAGAAAAGTTAACTATGAATATTAATGACCTTGAAACCATTTTTGATGTTTTAAAGGCTATGAAATATCCAGCTAAGAAATGATGATGATTGTTTTCAGATGGATGAAATTGATTATCTAAGTAAAAAATATTTCCAGAAAATTTTTGAGAGTAAGTTAACATATTAGATCAAAATGGGCTTTCATGATGAGTCTAAAATGTTGTTTAAAGAAGGCTGTATGTATGTTCAAGAAAGGTGTGAATGATGGACGTTACCAAATATAGTAAACTTTTAATTCCATCTATTGAAAAATCTCATGAACTTAAAATGAATTTACCTCATACAGTTTTAAAACCTATCTATTTGGTGAATTCATATACACCACCAGTCTCTATATCTTTGTATTCAACTCAATCACAAGATGACCCTGAATTGAGATGAAATCAGTAAAAGATCTCCTATGAAAGAGTTATTCAAAGTCACTGAATGACATATTCCTTGGTATAAGAACAAAATGAATGAGATTCTGATGCTGGGGCAAATTATTAATGCAATTAACAGTTACCCAACAGAGATTTTACGTAGTGACTCTGAGATAAATCCTAAGGAAATGAATTATGAGTAATATAAAATTATTGAACTAATATCTAGAAGAGAATTGGAGGTTTGTTTCAAAAGAGCTTTGAGTTGAGAATTATTGAATTGATATTTAGAAGAGAATTCGAGGATTTGTTTCAAAAGAGCTTTGAGTTGAGAGATATGGACAAGGAAATTGAAAGATTAATGGAAGAAATTCCTGAAGAATTGGAAGATAATTTGAAACAGAAGAGTAACATAGAAGATATTGATCTAGAATTTGAATTATCTAGAGAGAATCTGATCCAAAATTTGGGAGATCTTGAATTATCATATAAAGAATTCTTATAAATTTCAAGGATGATATTAATATGCAAATTGAGAAAATAATAGAAGAATATTGGATCTAGAAAGAAATATGAGGAACAAGGATATGAATCAATATGAAAAGGAAGAACTGAAAGAAAAATTTAAATTCAAGGATTTCATAGTAATGTCTGGATCTGGAAAAAATTTGGCTATTGATCAAGGATTACTTAATTGGAATTTTGATCCAGGTGGAATCATTTGTCGGGCTAGCGACATTAAATCAAGTGCTTTATGGGAGACAACCCATAGTTATCTGTGTGGTTTGATTTAGTATGCTTAAGAGTCATGATTGTTAGTGTTGTATTGTGTTTGGTTTAGTGTGGATTGATCAGTTTGCTTGATGTTTGGTAGATGTTTGGATTGTAAGTGTTTTGATTTACTTTTTGTGTGTCATGAGGGAGTTGATTCATTAAATTCTTGTTATGGTTAGACTTGTATGTTCTCTTGTAATAGTTGGATTGGCGAGACTAGTATAACTTGAGTCTAACCTGAACTTGAGTTTTACAAAAGACATTATGAATTTTTGCAACGATTCTTCCATCTTAATTTTGTTACTTCCTTTCTTGGACTTCATTTTCATTTGATAGGAGTCGCGAACCTATTAGATGAGTAACTTGTCGATGATCTTACACTATCCTTATAACTGCTAGAGGTGCTTAATTATTTGGATATGGTGATGTCTGGTGTTGGTGCTCGAGAACCAATATATCGATGATAATCTTATCTTTAGGATTAGAATCTATAAAATCATTTATAAGCACCTAATATATTTGTGTAGGGATTCCGTTAGAAATTGGAAGTAAGTTAGTGAGATGCGATGAGATGGAGGAAAAAATGACCTCATTTATCTTGCTTATGTGTTTGTGTTTGTGTGTTCGTGTTTGTGTTTGTGTTACAATTTATAAAATTTGAAGAACATTTTTATATTTCAATGCTGATACATGTTATGCTAGTTAGATTTGTATTTATTTCAAATTTCATTACCCAGCAAATTTTCTAATGATTTAAATGTATAGAAAAGCTTCTAATGTTACAGACTATGTGAAGTAGAAATTTTGAGAAGAACTGCAAAAATTTCAGAATGATGAAAATGCCTGAAGTACGAATGTATGATTTAAGAATTTTTCTTTCCACCTGTATCATTTCATATTGAAAAATTTAAGTTTGGGGGAGGGAAGAAGAGACTGCAAAAATTTCAGAATGATGAAAATGTCTAAAATACTGAGGTATGATTTATATTTAGAGTTTTTCTTTCCACCTGTATCATTTCATATTGAAAAATTTAAGTTTGGGGGAGGGAAGAAAAAAATTAACTATTAGATATTCTCAATTTAAATATTTTAAAAAATTATTAATATGATTTATGTAGTGAATTTAATTCAAAGAACTATATTTTATAGATATTTAAATATTATGGTAGATTTAAATCAATATTTTTGTAATGAAAATTAATTTTGTAGATTAAGATATTTAGTATAAGAGAATAAGACTATAGTTAACTATTTAAAGTAAAGGACACTATATTTTGAAGTGGAAGATTAAGATATTTAGTATAAGAGAATAAGACTATAGTTAACTATTTAAAGTAAAGGAAAATATATTTTGAAGTATTAAGAATCTTGGAAATTTATTTGAGAAGAAAAGATTGGGGCTCAATGAAGTAAAAGCTATGAAATATTTATAGGGTAAAGGAATGCTTTGAGTTTCAAATTTTGGTAAAGAAAGATGATGTTCAAAATCATTAAAGGCTATCCAGATATAGTAATTCTCACTTGAAAAAGGAAAAAGAAAGGATTGATAACAATCCCAGAAAAGAAAATAAAAATATATAGGATTGAAAGCAATCCAAATGAAAAAGAGAAAAGAAAAGAAAAAAAATATGAAAGTGAGGAGAAGCTTGAGGAGAGGCCTAAACAAAATTGGCTTCACTAAAAATATAAAAGTGTGGAGAAGCTTGAGGAGATGCCTAATCAAAAATTGGCTTCACTGGACTTACCTAAAAAAGTGAGGAGAAGCTTGAGAAGATGCCTAATAAAAAATTGGCTTCATTGGACCTACCTAAAGTAAATCTTGATACGAGATGCCTAATCAAAAATTGGCTTCACTGGACCTACCTAAAGGGAAAACCTAAATACAAGATATGCCTAGTCAAAAATTGGCTTCACTAGACCTACCTAAAGGGAAAACCTAAATATATTCTTAACTTATATTTATGGATTAGCATCTTTTACTAGTAGTGTTCTCATGAAGTTCCTATCATTTGAAAATTTTAAGTGACTTGATATTAAAACATATAATCAATCTTGAAATGAATAGAAAACTAGAACTCTTAAACTTGATGACTAGATAATTTTGTACCTACTGAGTTAATTTAATTACTTGAATTTTTTCTGAAAATCTCACTATGATATTTACTTAAATAAAACATATAGTATTTCTGAATTAAAACTTTACTACAATAGATCATAACTTTTATGTAGTACTAAAATTTCTTGAGGACAAGTAATAGTTAAGTTTGGGAGATTTTGACCAAAGGAAAATATGTTGAGATTTTCATACCTATTTTATACTGATTTTGATGATATTGCACTTTAAAGAAGGGTATTTTTGATGTTTTGTTGCAGATTTAATGAATTATGGTTATTAGAGCAAAAAATTACAAAAACGGTGCAAATTAGAGCAAAAACAAGCAAGAAATGATATTTTGCCCTGTCACCTTTCGATAAGTCTTTGGATACTTAATCTCTTTTACACTTCTTGTATATGTTTGAATGAGATTACAATTTAAAGGAAAGTTGTTTTCATGCTTATTTTGTAGGGCTATCTGTTAGGAAAACAACGCAACTAAAATGGGGAGAAACAGAGCTAAAATGGAGCCAAACGGAGCAAAACGGTGGAACTGCGCAGTCTGCCCGACGACGGTGCCAAAACGGAGCCGCGGCGAGATTTACCCAAGAAGATTGAAAAACAACAGAAAAGCTCGCCGACAGCTCCCTCCAGCCCACCGATAGCGCCCGAGATGACTATGGACCGGCTTTTGGCGGTTATGGGCTGAAATTCAATGTATTTGGACGCTTTTCGGAAGGGTGCTTGTGGAAACTCTTCATACTTCGTCCCAGCTCTTCAAAAGAACAAATTTAGGTTAGGAAAAGAGGATTTTGTAAGAGAGGAATATTTGGAAAAGTGTGGAGAAAGTTTAGGTTTCTTATAATAGGAGTAGAAATATAGATTTCTACCCTTTTGGAGAGATTGGAGAGGGGATCTTGAGAGAATTTGTAAGGAGATGTTCTAGCATTGTATGGATCGACGGGAAACTTTGTGGGAGAGATTTTCTTCTTTATTTCAAGGGAAAAAGCTAAGTATTGTGTTCTTCATTATCTTATGGTTTTGTAAACACTTATCTAGTGGATTTGCTTTGGTTTAGTTTCCGTTGTGTTTTCTTCGTGCTTTGTGATGGGCTTCTCTTACTCTCTCTTCTTGTTTGAAAATAATGGTATGTGTGTTTTCTTCGTGCTTTGTGATGGGCTTCTCTTACTCTCTCTTCTTATTTGGAAATAATGTTTTTTCTTCATGCTTGTGATGGGCTTCTCTTACTCTCTCTTCTTGTTTGGAAATAATGGCATGAGAAGATTATGCCATTATTTTCATTCTACTTTTCTTTTGTAATGAGTAGAATTCATGTTTAGGATTTTGTGATGCATGTAAGAAGCGGATTCAATTATCAATGTGATGCTTTTTACTTGCACTTTATTTACATTACAATAAAGGTCCGTTGTAGTGTTAATGTTCGTTGTAATTGCATTATGACCCGAGAGGGCTGTGTAATTCTCAACAAAGGAGAACCACATTCAGATTCCATGGATGGTTAGGTTCATGGGAGTTGAATGCAAATAAATAGGGAAATATACTTTGATGCGCGTAGAATTGGAGATTTTAGGGTGACAGACTAAAATCCTCAATTTGGTCCTATTGTTTAAGTACTCAAGCGGAGATGTTATGCCTTAGGTGAGGGGAACGTGGGAGCTCTGAAGTGAGAGTCGGTATCCTCCCAACCTAGCCACGGGATTTAGTAAACAAGCATAGGATTAGTCAATGTTCTTTATGCCTGGACCAAAGGGTAAAGAATGGGATTGCTCCTATTTGGCACATATAATATTTAATGCATCTCATTCTTTTAATTTATCTAATTCATTATATAAGAATAGTAGTTTGTAATATCTCAAAATTCTCCAAACCAATTCATCAAAAAAGGGTTTTANATAAATGCTGGCTCCTAAATCACATAAAGCTCTTTCATAAAATTTTTCACCAATAACACATGGTATAGTGAAACTGCTAGGATCTTTTAATTTTTTAGGAAGCTTTGTTTGACTAATTGCACTACTCTTCGCTAAGTGCAACAATTTCATTATTTGTGAACTTCCTTTTCTTGTTTAGAATATATTTCATAAATTTCACATAAATGGGCATTTGCTCTAAAGCTTATACGAAGGGAATATTCACCATTAACTTCTTAAAAATTTCTAAAAATTTGGAAAATTATTTATTCTATTTGTGTTGCTTCAATCTTTGAGGAAACGACGGTGGAGGTTTCTCCACAGAAATTTTCATTGGTGTAAATACTAAATCTTTTCATGATCCTTCTCTTTTTTGGTATCCACTTTCTCTTTTTCAGTTTCTATTTCTTTTTGCAATCATGATCCTTCTCTTTTTTGGTATCCACTTTCTCTTTTTCAGTTTCTATTTCTTTTTGCACTCTTTTCTTTTTCGGTATCCACTTTCTCTTTTTCAGTTTCTGTTTCTTTTTGCACTCTTGTTTCTAATTCATTACAACTTCGTAATTGTATTGCTTTGATTTGTTCTTTTCCTTGATCTTTAGGATTTTGTTCCACAGTACCAGGAAAAGTTCCTAATGTTCGGTTACTAAGCGCAGTAGCGATATGTCCCAATTGAATTTCAATATTCTTAATTGCAGTTCCTTTATTTTGTAATTGATTTCCTTGATTCTTCAATTGTTGGCTCATGTTTAATATCAGCTCTTCCATAGACAAGTTCTTTTCCTTAATTTGAGTGTTACTGTTAAATCTTGGAGGATAAGAAGGTCTATAGATAACATTTCCTTGGTTGGATGAATTTCCTGTAGGTTGTTTGCCCATTGTTGATTTGTAGAAGAATTGTTATTCCAATTAAAATTTGGATGATACTTCCAACCTGGGTTATAATAGTTTGAGTAAGGGTTGTTGGACTATTAATAGCATTTAAAGTTTCATATGAAGGTTGAACATCCACAAATTGTCCAGATGAATTCTATTTTATCATAGGAGGTGTTGGAGAATAATTCATCACATAATGATCTAATTTCTTTGATATTGCATCAAACTGCAAAGCTAACATAGATATTGGATCAGAATCATGGATACTAGCTACTCTTTTAAGATTTACCCGTTCAGAGGCCCATTGAAAATTGTTCGTAGCCACCTCTTCTAGTAATGAAGAAGCCTCATCAAAAGATTTTGACATTAAAGAACCACCAGCCGCAGCATCTATAATCGATGTAAGAGATCCCACTAATCAATTATAAAAAGTTTGAATTATCAACCAATCTGGTAACGAATGATGAGGGCACTTCCTAAGAATATAAAAAGTTTAAATTATCAACCAATCTGGTAACAAATGATGAGGAATTTCCTAAGAAGATCTTTAAATCTCTCTCAAGCTTCATATATTGACTCTCCATCAATCTGAGAGAACGATGATATGTCATTTCTAAGTTTAGAAGTTTTGGATGGAGTGATGTATTTTGATAGAAATTTCTGTGAAAGTTCTCCCCAAGTTCTAATAGTTCCTAGTGCTAACAAATTTAACCACATCTTAGCCTTATCCCTCAATGAAATAGAAAAAGGTTTAAGTCTAACAACATCATTTGAGACTCTGTCATATTTAAAAGTAGCACACAGTTCTAAAAAACTAGTGAGGTGTAAGTTAGGATCTTGATTTGGTGTACCTCCAAATTGATTATTTTGTACCATTTGGATAATAGCAGGTTTAAACTCAAACGAATTAGTAACTACATCAGGATTTTGGATAGATAAGTGAATTTCATCTTTTAGGATTTGCATAATCTCGTAGAGATCTAGGTTGGTGTTCATTCTCTATTCCTTGATTGTTCATGTTGTTTTCCATTGTATTAGAATTTCTAAGTTCTCTTCTTAATCTTTTAATCCTTCTAACAGTGCATTCTAATTTAGATTCGTAGGCTATATGATTTTCAGGTCCAAATTTATGCATTTAATTTGAAATCCGTACTCAGTAATATAATTAACTAAATATAAAAATAAGTTGTAATTCAAGTAAAAAATTTCTAATAATCCTAATTTTTTTGTTACTCTAATCATGATTTTACTCACTCACTCCCTGGCAACAGCGCCAAAATCTTGACCGCGACTTTATTAATGCTTAAAAATATAAGATAAATATGGATGTAATAAATATTAAATAATTGTAAAGTCACACTTATCAACAATATGTTTGATTTAATAAAGATGTATATATATATAATATTCAATAATGTTAAAGTCAAATTTGTCAACACAATTATACATATCGCTCAAGTAATATAGGGCTCTAATGGAGTCCTAGATATCAATCCCACAGGGAGTAGTTTAGAATTATGGACTAAGACCTATACATATCGCTCAAGTAATATAGGGCTCTAATAGAGTCCTAGATATCGATCCCACAGGGAGTGGTTTAGAACTGCGTACTAAGATTTTAGAAAAGCAATACTTTAATCACAACAATGAAGTTCAATTGTTTTATCTGTCACTAATAGGCAATTGAAATAAATATGTAATTTTAATAACAAATCACCATTTCACAAATCTCGAGACAAGGAGAAATACAAAGAAACCTACTCAGATCTCATGGGAAAAACACAACAAAACTCAAAATTCATATATAAAATCAAAGTCATACAAACTGCAACAAGTCAATAATTTGTCTCTAATTTCTCCCCAAGAACACTCCTCGAAGTTCCTCTGAATCTCCTCCTTTCTTTACAGCACACAGAATTCCTCTTCGAAGCAGCAAGGAGGAAGAAATCTCTCACTTTCCCTCCACTCATACAATCTCTCAAAGAATTCCTCATAATTTTGACTCTCTACACTTGTTTCACACTTCAATTTTTTAGTATTCCCCCTTTCCAGGCTTTCTATATCTCTCTTTATATATACCAATTTTTGGCCAAAATAATCTTTTAAAATTGTGGATTTGCTATCACAAGAGTTACCTCAGCAGCCCTTCAAAATTTGGCCTTATCCAAAGCTTGAGTAGGCATAACCGTCAAGCTCGCTATCGCCAGCCTCGTGGGTGCCGTCGGCGGACTTCTGGAGAATTTTTTTCCGGTAGCCTCTGGAAAAACTCACCGTCGGCAGCATCGANAGAATTTTTTTTCCGGTAGCCTCTGGAAAAACTCACCGTCGGCAGCATCGAGGGTGCCGTCGGCGGCCTGGTTCAAATCTCCACATTTTGGTCCTTTTCGTTCCAAATTCGCTCCTTTTTGCATCTTTTTGCTCTATTGACCCCAATTCATCATTCGTGCGACAAAACATCAAAAATTCCTTTCTTGAAAGTCCAATATCATAAAAAATAGTAAAAAATAGGTACGAAAATCTAAACATATTTTCCTTGGGTCAATAATCTATGCATAATATCATATTTCTTAATCAATTTTTTTATTCTCTTATTCCTAAAACAAGATCCTCCATCTGTAATAATTACTCTCATCATTTCATATCTTGTAAAAATATTTTTAATTAAAAATTTAGGAACACTCCGAGCATCACATCTAGGTACATCAATAGCTTCAATCCATTTGTACATATAATCAACAACAAGTAATATATATAAATTCTCAAATGATGGTATAAATGGTTCCATATAATCCAATCCCCACACATCAAAAATTTCAACTACTAATGTGTAATTTAGAGGCATTTCATTTATTTCATAAGTATTTCCTACTCGTTGACATAGATCCCACGTTTTAATATATTCATTAACATCTCTAAAAAGAGTATGACAATAAAATCCAGCTTGCAAAATCTTATATGCAATTTTATTCATTCCAAAATGTCCTTCAAATTCAAAATTATTGCATCTTTCAATTATCAGTTGACTTTCTTCATAAGACACACACCTTCTAATAATTAGATCTTTCCATTATTTACATAGATATGGGTCATCCAAAAAATAGAATTTTGAATCAAATATAATTTTCTTTAATTGTAGATTTTTTATATCAGGTAGTAAAATATCACTTACAATATAATTTACTATATAGCATGCCACAATATATTCATTTCATCAATATTATATAATTGTTCATTAGAGAAATTATCTAAAATTTCATTTTCAAAATTAGTTAATAGTTCTCTTTCTATCAACTACAGTAAAATCAAACTCTGCAATAGAAGTATCCATCTAAGTAATCTTGGTTTAGCATCCTTCTTTTGTGTCAAGTATTTAATAGAAGAATGATCTCCATGCACTATACATTTAGTTCTAATTAATTAATGTTAAAATTTATCAAAGGCATAAATAATAGCGAGTAACTCTCTTTCAGTAGTATTGTAGTTACTTTGAGCATCATTTAAAGTTTTATTAGCATAATATATTACTTTAAAAACTTTTTTGTAACTTTGTCCTAACACAACCCCAACAACATAATCACTAGCATCACACATTACTTCAAATGATTTCTTCTAATCAGTTGGAACTATTATAGGTGCGGTGATTAATTTTTCTTTCAATAATTCAAATGCTTTTATGCATTCCTCATTAAAATCAAATTTTGTGTCCTTTTCTAAAAGTTGGCATAATGGCTTAGCTATTTAGAAAATTTTTTTATGTAACGCGTGTAGAAACTAATATTTTCTAAAAAGCTTCTTACGCCTTTAACATTAGTCAGAGGTGATAATTTTTCAATAACTTGAATTTTTGCATGCTATTTTCAGAAATTTTATGCCCAAGTATAATTCCTGCTGCAACCATAAATTGATATTTTTCTCTATTTAGTACTAGGTTGATTTTTTTGCATTCTTCAAGAAATTTTTCTAAATTATTTAAATATAATTAAAATAAAGTTCCAAATACCAAAAAATCATCCATAAACACTTGCATTCCATGTTCAATAAAGTTGCTAAAGATTTACATAATACATCTTTGAAATGTTGTAAGTGCATTGCATAATTCAAAAGACATTCTATGAAAAGCAAATGTCCCATATGGGTTAGTAAATGTTGTCTTCTCTTGATCCTCTAGAGCAATTGGAATTTGCTGATAACCGGTATATCCATCTAAAAAGCAAAACTATTTGTTCTCATCTAATCTATTCAACATTTGGTCTAGAAAAGGTAAAGGAAAGTGATCATTTTAGGTGGCAATGCTTAATTTTTTATAATCAATACAAATTCTCCAACCAGTAACTTGTCTTATTAGTATTAATTCATTTTTCTCATTTTCTTCATGGGTCACTCCTCCTTTCTTTGGAACACAGTGAGTTAGACTTTTTCAAGCACTATCTAAAATAGGATACAAAATTCCAGGATCTAGCCATTTTAAAATTTCTTTGTTAACAACTTCTTTCATTATTGGTTTTAGTCTCCTCTGAGGATCAGCTTTAGGTTCATAATTTTTATCTAATAGAATCATGTGTATACAAATAAAATGACTAATTCCTTTAATATTTGCTAAACTCCATCCAAAAGCCTTTATCTATTTTCTTAACATCTCTATTAATTTTTGTTCTTGAATTTATGTTAATTCAGAAGATACAATAATAGGCAATGTAGATTACTCTCCTAAAAATATATATTTTAAATGGGCAGTTAATATTTTCAGTTCAAGTTCAAAAGATTTAATACTTGAAGGAATAAGATTTTTATTATCATTTTTCAGATGGTCTAAAGTGTCAAATCTGCCCTAAATATAATCCAAATCTTCTTCTTTTATTTCGTCCTTATTTTCAAAAAATTCTCCTAACTTTAATTTGTCTTCAAACACATTCTTAAAATGCTCATTACTCAGATAACCAGTTACTTCCATCCTAAAACATTAATTATCTTTTTCAATTGTTGGATATTTCATAGCTTTTGCAATATTATATGTTACTTCTTAATCATTAACTCTCCTTTTTGCACATCTATCACAACTCTCCCTATTGCAAGAAATAGTCTCCCCAAAATAATAGGAATTTCATTATCTTACTCCATATCCAATACTATAAAGTCTACATAGAAAATAAATTAATCCACTTTTACTAATACATCCTATATAACTCCTTTTGGATAAGTTATTGATCGATCAGCCAACTGAAGAGTTACAGTAGTAAGGAAAATCTCTCTCAAATCTAAACGTTTAAAGATCAATAAAGACATAAAATTGATACTTTGTCGGCACTCTTTTTGGTTGGAGCAGTTGCCCGTAAGAAGCTGTCGGTCNTAACTTAAAATTCAAAATGGTTTGTGATATGTGAATTAATTTTGATTATACATATTTACTTACGTTCACTTGTGATTACCCAAAATCAACAGGAATTGCCTGCATCACTACCTAGAGACACTTATACGAGCTTATTGATGTACCTAAATGATGATATGTGAAATATCAAGAAACTACAACGAGTTCTTAATGTGGTATTAATGTATTTTCTGCAGTGTTAATGTAATTTGTGTAGTGTTAAATCAATGCATTATTTGTTATTGTGGTATTAATGTAGTTTCTACAGTGTTGATGACGATGTTTTTCTGATATTACTGTTGTATGGATGTGTTACCATAGAAATACATCATATAGTCTAAATATTACTGTAATATTACAATAATATTATAGAAATACGACCAGAATCAGACATGAGTGATTGGAATATTTCGAGAGCATATTCCATCTTCCACGGGCGTAACATGGTTGTACCGTTGAGGTATATAAAAGATACATTTGTTAAATTTTATCCTCCATACAAATGTGCTATATTATCTTAAATAATACCGTAATATTACAAAAATATTGCATAAATACGATCAGATTAATCTCTCTACTGGTGGAGGAATATAACATGGTGTGAATGGAAGAAATTATGCATAAATACGACCAGATTAATTTTTCTCGAGGTGGAGGAATATAAAAAATATATTGTTTAAATACCAAGGATATATTTATAAGATAAAACTATTTTATATATATTCATCGACAATAAAACAAAATATAACACAAATATTCCCTAATATTACCAAAATATATTTTAAATTATTAAGTTGTTATATATGTATTCATGATAAAAGAAATGTGCAATATAATAACAATTTTATCATAATATTATTGAAATACTACTGGAATTAGATAGGTGTGATTGGAATATTCCGCAAGCTTATTCTAGCCTCCGCGGACTATTACCCTAATATTACCACAATATTACCTAAATACAACCAGAATAAAGTAGTGTCTCGAGCAGAAGGATTATCACATGGTGTGATTGAAATATTCTTCATGTGTATTCTCGGCTTTGGGGGCATAAAATTGTTGTATTAAGGATATATTTTTAATATAATTTTTTTTATATATATTTATCACAAAAGAAATGTGCAATATAATTGCAATAAAGTCATAATATTACCTTAATATTGTCAAAATACGACTGAAAGTAGATAGGTGTGATTAGAATATTTCGCTAGCTTATTCCAGTCTCTACATAATATTACCCTAATATCAACTAAATATTACCCAAATATAACTAGAATAAAACAACATCTTGCTCAGAAGGAATATCACCTGGTTTGATTGGAATATTCCTTTAGTGTATTCTTGGCTCCGCGGTCGTAGCGTGATTGCTCTGAGGATTTTTAATATTAAGATTTTATATATGAATAGGTAGAAGTGCACCATATAGTCGTAATATTATCCTAATATTACCATAATATTACTCAAAAACAACCAGAATAAAACAGTGTCTTGTGCGGAAGGAACATCACATGGTTTGATTGGAATATTCCTCTAGTGTATTCTTGGTTTCGCAGTCGTAGCGTGGTTATTCCGAGGATATATTTCTAATATTAAACCTTTATATATTAGTGAGTGGAAATGCACCATAGAGTCGTAATGTTAGCTTAATATTACCATAATATTATCAAAAAACAACCAGAATAAAACAACATCTCGCGTAGAAGGAATATCACATGGTTTGATTGGAATATTTCTCTAGTGTATTCTTGGCTCCGCAGACATAGCGTGGTTGTTCAGAGGATATATTTTTAAGATAAAGCTTTTATATATTAATAGGTGAAAGTGCTCCATATATTTGTAATATTATCACAATATTACAACAAAACAACCAAAATAAAATCTTGTCTCGTGCAGAAGGAATATTCCTCCAGCGTATTCTTGGTTTTGAGGTTGTAGCGTGGTTATTTTGAGGATATGTTTTTAAGATAAAGCTTTTATATATTAATATGTGGTAATGCGCCCTACAATCATAATATTTCCATCATATTACTCAAAAACAACTAGAATGAAACAACATGTGCAGAAGGAAAATAAAAGCTATATTATCATAATATTACCATAATATTACCATAATATTATCACAACATTACCAAAATACAACTAGAATCATATATACTAATTTATGAATAGCATTACGTAATATTACCATAATATTACCACAATATTACCATAATATTACCAGAATACTACCAAAACATTACCACAACAGTACCATAACATTCCTCCAGTGCATTCTGAAATATAACAATCTAAACAACAATGCAAATAAAATGGACTTTTAAAATAAACATTCTAAACATTAGGGACAATATTTGTACACATTTTATACCAACATTCTAATAATAATGCAAATAAATGAATTTACTCTGATCACTTATGTAGGTCTTTACTAATTTTTCCAAAAATTTGCATACAAACATGCCGCAATCAATATTATTACTTTGGATTGGAACACCATTAACGATTGAGAGTGACCATTTTGCGGGTTTCACCCTAAAAGAATTTTTAGCATCTCTTGCAAATTGTTTGATCTATAAAGTTTAATGTGATATTGATTAGTGCATGGACAAAACTGCATGGGTTTAATGGATAATTTTGAGTATACTTACAACGTCGGTGCACAAGGCTTTGTGCATTTGGTTGGGTAAGAAATCATATATTTTTCACTTCCAATCACTCAAATTNAATTTTGAGTATACTTACAACGTCGGTGCACAAGGCTTTGTGCATTTGGTTGGGTAAGAAATCATATATTTTCCACTTCCAATCACTCAAATCCGGAACGAACAATACCCATTGTTGGTTGTGCACAATAGGAAACAAAATAATATCAGCTTTTTGAACTTCTTCCTTTGTGATATGATGCAAAAAATAATGTGGTGTTACCCATTTTATGATAAGTATACATGAAAAAACAAGCTTTTGATATATTCATAGAGTTATTTAAATTTTAAATATACTGAATTAATGATTAACCAATATAATGGAGATACATAAAGATAAGGCCTATAAAAATATGGGGCAACACTCCTCTTTCTATTCAAAATAATGGCTACAACATCAACATGGTCATTTACAATCCAACCATTGAACTGTGACCTATTAAAATGTCTCCAATGTGTAAAATAATATCCTTCCTGTAGAATAACACAAAATCTTTGTGATACTTTCATACAAGACAAAAGANTTGGTTGTGCACAATAGGAAACAAAATAATATCAGCTTTTTGAACTTCTTCCTTTGTGATATGATGCAAAAATAATGTGGTGTTACCCATTTTATGATAAGTATACATGAAAAAACAAGCTTGTAATATATTCATAGAGTTATTTAAATTTTAAATATATTGAATTAATGATTACCCATTATAATGGAGATACATAAAGATAAGACCTATAAAAATATGGGGCAACACTCCTCTTTCTATTCAAAATAATGGCTACGACATCAACATGGTCATTTACAATCCAACCATTGAACTGTGACCTATTAAAATGTCTCCAGTGTGTAAAATAATATCCTTCCTGCAGAATAACACAAAATCTTTGTGATACTTTCATATAAGACAAAAGCAATGCATTATAAAAGCTGAAGATTCACTCACTTATTAATGTATTTTGACATAAATTGATTGATCACTGCCTGCATTTCAGTGGATACCATTGATATTCCAAGAAAATCGATCTGGGAGTTCACTAGAAGAGGCTATAAAAAACACACTTTTGAAATATATAGTTAATTTTGATGATAAAGGACAATGTATAAAAACTCATTTCCAAATAACACCATCACATCATCTGGTTGATCTCCTAAAGTTGTAAGTGTCAGGGCTACTGATCCTTCAACTTCTTCATCTTCAATTGTATGTTATTCTTCTGTAATGTGGGTGGTATGTACAACAGCTGATATAACTATTTGTAGGGCATCTCAACTGCAATATTTATTATTCATTTTTTAGTTATTGTTTGGAGGTCGTCCTTACTGACATTCATTTCTATAACAACATCTGTTATTGGTTCATCGGGAAACATCAACTCATCAACTTCCCATATTATTTTTATTTTCTTCAATTCAAAATTAGTGAAAGGAGAACTCAATTTCTTCTTACTTCGACTTCATCTGCCCTTACCCATTTGGATTAAGCTGACAATGGACCGTTCATGGGAGCCCTCTTCCTATAAACCACTGTGTTCAACAGTGTAAGGAGGTTTGCTGGGTTCCCTTTGATACACAAAAATAAAATGTTATTTAAGTATATATTTTATACTTATTTTTGGTGATATTGCACTTTAAAGAAGGGTATATTCATGTTTTTGTTGTAGGTATATCATTTTTAGGCATTTGGAGCAAAAGTAGCAAAAAGGACGAAATTTGGAGTCAAAACAACGAATTTTGGGATTCTGGCGCATGATGCGCTAGATTGGTGCCAGATGCGCCAGTTGATAGAGAGCTGACGCATGATGCATTAGATGCACCATAGACAACTTTTTGCGGATTAAGGCGGTTTGAGGAGAATTTTGCGCTAATTTTCAAAGGGACACTTGTTCTAAACACCTCTTGGAGTAAAACAATGCATCTAGACACTTTGGAAGGTTTTTTATGAAGGGATATGTCTCTTGGATCAAATGACACATCTTTTGAATTCAAAAGAGTTGACTTTTTTGGAGGGAATTTGAATTCCATTTGAAAGGAGGTAGCCTCTAATTAAAGAAGAAGACTTCTAAGGGCAAAAAAGGGAGGGGGTGTGGAGTGAAAGGCAAGAGGAAGAGAGAGAGAGAAAGTCAAGGGCTTGGAGATTTTCTTCTAGGGTTGTAAGAGGAGAGGGAAGGTGAGAGATTTCTTCTTCGTTACACTTATAAGAGAGAATTGAGAGTGCTTGTAAGTAGAGAAAGACTTAAAGAGAACTTCTAGGGATTTGCTTAGGAAGGTGATCCCCAAAATTATAGATGTGTAAAATTAATAAAGTTGACTTCGCTTTGCAGCGATGCCAAAAACTTGATTCAATATTTTATGAATAAGATATTAAAGCAATTTATGTTGAGATTCTACACAAGTATATGTATCGTTATCAAGTAATACATGACTTTCTGTTTAAGCCCCAAATATCGATCTCACAAGAAAGGTTTAAATTCAAAACGACAATTTATATTAGGAAATTCACAACAATAAAGAAAATCTACTACATTAATTTCAAATGTTTAAGTTGTTATTAGAACTAAATTACCAACTACTAGAAAAACTGTAAAATAAAGCTAAACAATGACTATCAAACTATATTTTTTTGTGGTGAAGTTATCCAATATGAGAAAGCATCTGTGCTCCCGCTGTTCTGGCACCATCGGTGCCCCCGCTGTTTTGGACTCCTCCTTCATGTTTGCGCCCTCGGAGTCATTGTTGGCGCCGTCGACGCTAAGTACTTCTTCCAAAATGCTATTTTGACTCTAAATTCTATGTTTTTTGCTTCAAGTGCTAAAAATCATCAACCTGCAATAAAACATGAAAAATGCCTTCAAAGTGCAATATCACCAAAAATGAGTATAAAATTTAGGTTTAAAAATGCATATATTTTTTGTGCATTAAAATCTCCTAAACTTAAATGTTACTTGTGCTCAAGTAACTCCTTTACTACATAAAAATATGACTTCTAGTAAAGAGTTTAACTTCTAGATTTCCAAATTTTGGTCTACTAAATATCATAGCATAACATAAGAAAAAAAATTAAAAATAACTCAAGTTAATACTAAAGCNTACATAAAAATATGACTTCTAGTAAAGAGTTTAACTTCTAGATTTCCAAATTTTGGTCTACTAAATATCATAACATAACATAAGAAAAAAATTTTAAAATAACTCAAGTTAATACTAAAGGTATAAGAATATCTAGCAATCAAGTCTAATATTTCTGATTCTCTATTCTTTTACAGGAAAATTGCAAATTATCATATTAAACCCACTTAGAATATCCATAAAAAAAAGAATTTCATGAAAACTTTACTAGTAAATATGTTAATACTTAAATACAAGTTTAGAGAATGTAGCCAAGCCTTCTTCCTTAAGTTGATTTAAGTGAGGTCAATTTTTGATTAGGCATCTCCTCAAGCTTCTCCTCACAACTATTTCTTTTCTTTTTTCTTTTCTTCTTCTTTTCTTTAAATAACATTTACCTTAGTATTTAATATTCAAACTTTGCACTTTACTTTTTGTGGTTCAAATTATAATTTTAAGAATTTACTTATAGGCATTTCTAACTTCCCTGTAGGTTTGATATCTTGGACTCCATTAAAGCATTTTATTACTTCAGCGACACATATATTGGCATTATTTTTAAAGGGGATTTGGCAGTTTAAAAGAGATTTATAGATAAATTATTTTCACTATAGTTATTTTTATTGGGATTACATCGCATATTTATTATTATATATGTCGTGTGTATTTTGTAATATTGAAAAATATTTGAAAAATTAACACACTAAATCCACCCGCATCACCCTCTTCTCCCACAGAAGAGGACTGTTGGGTTCCCTCTCCTTCCACATAAAGGACTGTTAAGTTCCCTTTTCTCCCATAGGAGAGGATTGTTGGGCTCCCTCTTCTCCCACAGGAGACAATTGGTGGGCTCCCTCAATGTTCAACTAATTATATACATCAACATAAGGGCTTCCACCATGATGGGAGGGTGGCTAGGCATCATCTTCTCCACCCCTTCACTTTTATTAGTTGTCTGTTTTTTAGATTTCTCAATCTTATTTTGTAGCACCGACATTTGCTCCTGCAAACTTTACACTCCAACAATTATTGTATTCAGTGTTCTTTGAAATTCAGTGAACCATTTCTCCTGGCCTTTAAGTAGCTCAATTATTGATTCCATATTTTTATTCATTGCAGTGCACATTGGCTCTGGGGCAATGTCGCCTGAAACAGCTGGCCCCATATCAAATGATATAGGTGCCTCTGGTCTACCTTGGAATTGCGTTGCTGGAACTGGACCAGATAATCCTGCATCTCTNTTAAGTTGATTTAAGTGAGGTCAATTTTTGATTAGGCATCTCCTCAAGCTTCTCCTCACAACTATTTCTTTTATTTTCTTTTTTCTTCTTCTTTTCTTTCAAGATCATTTTCAATCCTTTCTCTCTATTTTTTTTTCTTTTTCATGTGAGGATTACTATATCTGGATAGCCTTTAATGATTTTGAACTTTACTATCCTCTTCTTAAAGTTAATAACTTTTCACATTTCTTCACATTATCAATTCATATTAGCTTTGAAGATTTTTTTATAAAATTACTTTTTTTTTCTTCTTACATGAAACTCTAAGATTCTTAATACCTCAAAAATACAAATTCCTTTAGTTAAATTTGAAAAACATAGTCTTATTCTCTCATATCAAATACCTTAATCTTTAGAATTAACCTTTATTATTGAAAGTTTTTACTTAAGCTTACTATATATTTTAAAAAATAAATATAGTTATTCAAAGTTAGGCTATACAACCACAGTTCATGTTAAATTAAAAAGTTTAAAATATGGCTCATTGATGGCCAACAAAATTAAGTTTCTTTCTTTAAAAATAAAGTTTTCTTCCCCCCAAACTTAAATCTTTTTTTAAAAGATTAAGCATGAAAAACAAAAAATACAGGGTGAAAGAAAACAGTTAATACATAAAGAAAAGACTTACCTATTGGAGGCTCTATTTTCTTTTGAAACTTAACTCTGAAATATTGCAGGCGCTAGTATAAAAAAAGCTACAAGTCTAGAAACATTAAATAACACATAATCTCCCTACTTTGAGATATGTTTTTGTGAAGAATTAATTTTTTTTTCTAAGGTTTTAAATGTTAATAATTTGTGATGATTTGAACTCCAATTTTTATTTACTTTTCGATCTGACCAATTGAAATGTTAAAATTTATTGAGAAACATATGTTCTAAAAGGGCTATGATTTCTACAACATTGAGAGAATCACATTTGATTTCATGGGAGAGTATGTCATCCATGAAGTTGAGTGCAAATAAATAGGAATATATACTTTGTTGGGTGCAAAATTGGAGATTTTAAGGTGACAGATTAAAATTTCCAATTTGGTTCAGTTGATTGGAAACTGATGCAAGATTGTTAGCCCTCAGGCGAGGGAGTACTGGGAGCTTTGGAGTGGCAGCCGATATCCGCCCAGCCTAACCACAAAATTTGGGACCAAACTTTGGATGAATCAATATTCTTTATAGCACTCAGAAGAGAGTAAAGAATATGAATGCTTTTATTTGGCACAAAATAATATATATATATATATATATATATATGATTTTAATTTCTTCACATTCCACATACTCATCGTAAAGGGGAAGGATTCTTTCATAAATTTGAACTTTCCGTCACACAACAAAAGCTTTGTTTAGTTTTCGTAATTTTACTTTTGAAAGTTTAGCTTCTAGTTTAGTTAAGTTTATCTTTCAACAGCATTTTAAATAGCATTTACCTTAGTATTTAATATTCGAACTTTGCACTTTACTTTTTGTAGTTCAGATTATAATTTTAAGAATTTACTTATAGGCATTTTCAACTTCCCTGTAGGTTTGATATCTTGGACTCCATTAAAGCATTTTATTACTTTAGCGACACGTATACTTGCATTATTTTTAAAGGGGATTTGGTAGTTTAAAAGAGTTTTATAGATAAATTATTTTCACTATAGTTATTTTTATTGGGATTACATTGCATATTTATTATTATATATGTCGTGTGTATTTTGCAATATTGAAAAATATTTGTAAAATTAACACACTAAATCCACCCGCATCACCCTCTTCTCCCACATAAGAGGACTATTGGGTTCCCTCTCCTTCCACATAAAGGACTGCTAAGTTCCCTTTTCTCGCATAGGAGAGTATTGTTGGGCTCCCTCTTCTTCCACAGGAGACAATTGGTGGGCTCCCTCATTGTTCAACTAATTATATACATCAACATAAGGGCTTCCACCATGTTGGGAGGGTGGCTAGACATCATCTTCTCCACCCCTTCACTTTTATTAGTTGTCTGCTTTTTAGATTTCTCAATCTTATTTTGTAGCACCGACATTTTCTCCTGCAAACTTAACACTCCAACAATTATTGTATTCAGTGTTCTTTGAAATTCAGTGAACCATTTCTCCTGGCCTTTAAGTAGCTCAATTATTGATTCCATATTTTTATTCATTGCAGTGCACATTGGCTCTAGGGCAATGTTGCCTGAAACAACTGGCCCCATATCAAATGATATAGGTGCCTCTGGTCTACCTTGGAATTGTGTTGCTGGAACTGGACCACATAATCCTGCATCTGGATTAGCAAGCAAATTATGCTCATCCTCTTTAAGTTCCAAAAATTGATCATGAACCTGCACTTTATTTCAGAAATCAACACTTTAATCATTAAAACTCCGAAAAATAACATAAGAAGTTATTTTTAAATAACAACTAAATGTAACAAATATATGACACCTAAATAACACATAAGTAACAACTAATAATGTCAATGACTTGTCTGTTCATAGTTTAGCCTCTTAAAAACTATATCAATCTGTGATGAGTTCCAACTTACATTTGTTGGCCACCTCAACATTCAATGTCTGACCTCAAGAGGAGCAGAAGTTACCAAAGAAGTGTGCTCATAAAACTAGACCTGTGTAAAAGAAAAGTCATATTCAACTTTGCACAAAGAAATAAATATTTTTTGACCTTTATATGAGATACTAACCGTTAGCATAAAAAGAAAACCATTTATATATCCCAAAGGCCGGTTCTGCTTATTTTGATGGCTACTGTATTAACTTGCTCAATAGGGAATTCATAGAGCGTAACATGCCAATTAAATGAAGAAATAATATATACATTCTTGCCAAAGGTGTAAAGTCCTTTGGATACACTAAAATTACTAGAAGAAAAAAATAAATTTGATAACAAAAAATTTATATACAATTGATCAAAAGAGGTGAAAGACTCATCAGTTGCAAAGTTCAAAGTATCATTCTTCTATTTGACATTATTCTTTCATTTTAGCACTTCTCCTCTATTTGGCATGATGAACAAAAGGGCAATTACATCAGACATTATTCTCAGATCTTTCCCTCCCATTCTGAATACCATTTCTTCATGTTGTCAATATTGCAATATTTGCAGTGTCAAGACATTGCCTTGGGATAAGGTGGGAACGTAAAAAACTGATCAACATTCATCACTTTCAGTNTTGCTCAATAGGGAATTCATAGAGCGTAACATGCCAATTAAATGAAGAAATAATATATACATTCTTGCCAAAAGTGTAAAGTCGTTTGGATACACTGAAATTACTAGAAGAAAAAAATAAATTTGATAACAAAAAATTTATATACAATTGATCAAAAGGGGTGAAAGACTCATCAGTTGCAAAGTTCAAAATATCATTCTTCTATTTGACATTATTCTTCCATTTTAGCACTTCTCCTCTATTTGGCATGATGAACAAAAGGGAAATTTCATCAGACTTTATTCTCAGATCTTTCCCACCCATTATGAATACCATTTCTTCATGTTGTCAATATTGCAATATTTGCAGTGTCAAGACATTGTCTTGGGATAAGGTGGGAACGTAAAAAACTGATCAACATTCATCACTTTCAGCTCATTCTTGATTTCTTTAGATATGGTAGGTCTGACCTTATCGAGCACATCTCTCACTACGAATGACCGACATCTACATCTCATGGAGCTTGGGTTCCCAAACCTATATAAAGCAAAATAATGCAACAAATATTAGGGGTCATATAATCATTATTTCAATGTTATTTAGTCTTTGTTAAGGTGTTTAGGGTAAGCAAGTTAGGTAGAGAGGTTTTATTTTATGATTATTGGGGTGATATTTAAGCATTATTATTTTATCATTTAGGTGTTTTTATAGTATTATTTAGGTGATTTTATTGTACTATTTTCGTGGTTTTATGTGGTGTTAGTTGGTATTATTAAAGAAAATCAGGTATTATAAATAGAATAATTATAGTATTATTTTGGTATTATTTTAGTATTATTTCGGTGGGGTTATGTGGAGTTAGTTTGGTATTATTATTAAAATTCAGGTTTTATTCAATTTTATTCAGATATTACTCAGGTCATAATATAGTATTATTTAGGTAATATTTAGGTGTTATTTTGGTGGTGTTATGTGCTGTTAGTTTGCTATTATTATTAAAATTCAGGTTTTATTCAATCTTATTTAGGTATACTCAGGTATTAATATAGTATTATTCAAGTAATATTCATGTATTATTTTTGTGGTGTTATTTGGTGTTAGTTTGATACTATTGTTAAAATTCAGGTTTTTTCCAGTGTTATTATGGTATTATTATGATAATATTGGGTGAACTTATGTTATTTAGTTCAGACTACTCTCAAATATTACTTAAATAATACTCAAATTTTATCCAAAAATAGTAAGTCTGAGCTAAATACCCGAGTGATTTGTTTTTTGGGGTTTTAGATAAACGAAGCTATTAGTCATTCAAGTATCTATTTTGAATACTATATGGGTGAATTTCTATACTCTGTTAACATAGTCTTGTCAATGAGAGTAGAACCACCAAAATAAAAATTGCTTGGAAGAACCCTCTTGGTTTTCCTTCTTCTTATNCGAAGCTATTAGTCATTCAAGTATCTATTTTGAATACTATATGGGTGAATTTCTATACTCTGTTAACATAGTTTTGTCAATGAGAGTAGAACCACCAAAATAAAAATTGCCTGAAAGAACCCTCTTGGTTTTCCTTCTTCTTACGCTCTTTGGCTTCATTCTTCTTGCGACGATCAGTCTCTATTTTTGAATGCTCTTTATTTTCCATTATCAACGGCTCTTCGGTCTCCATTCTCACAGGACTCTTTTCAGTTTCCGTCAGTCTGGGCTTGAATTCCATCTTGGTAAGGAGAAATGGACTTTACTTCGACCGACGAACAACAACACAAAACCCTAAGATTTTTTTATTCAAGAAAGCAATCCAAAACTCTAAACAAATGGAGAATGATGGTGCTCGATGGTCAGGCAACATTTTGCTTTCCGAAATGATGATATGACATTTTGGCAAGGTGTAGTTTAATTTTTAGGTGTTTGGGTGGGACTCGGGCTGGGTCACGCGGTAAGAAAATAGAAATTTAATTATTTCACTATTGAGCCCCGCATTTCCACGTGCACGTTTTAATTGGACACCGCACGCAAGTCTGCGTGCAGTGTTCGCATAGAATGAGCGCTCCCTCCTGGGCTTGCTTTTTTGTGTACTTAATAAAAAAAAATTATTTTTATTTACATGTGATTTGTCTGCTGTCAAATTTATATATAAAATTTGAACGATACATAGAANGAGAATGATGGTGCTCGATGGTCAGGCAACATTTTGCTTTCCGAAATGATGATATGACATTTTGGCAAGGTGCAGTGTAATTTTTAGGTGTTTGGGTGGGACTCGGGCTGGGTCACGCAGTAAGAAAATAGAAATTTAATTATTTCACTATTGAGCCCCGCATTTCCACGTGCACGTTTTAATTGGACACCGCACGCAAATCTGCGTGCCGTGTTCGCATAGAATGAGCGCTCCCTCCTGGGCTTGCTTTTTTGTGTACTTAATAAAAAAAATTATTTTTATTTACATGTTATTTGTTNTTTTATATATAATTGCATAAAGACTACTCTAAATATTGATATTTACAAATTAATCACCTATGTGATCTTTTTGAACTACTTTTGGGTGTCTTTGTTTTGATTGTGGCTTTAGAAAAACTGATTTCAGAAGCATTTGTTGAAAATCAGTTGTTTAGAAGTTGGTGTTTCAAAAGTAATTGATCTATTTAAAAACCACAATTCTGAAAGTACTGTGTGTTGATGGCGGAATAAATACAATGATAATTTATCAAGTTTTTTTCAGTCACAACATCATAGTACAAATTAATTCTTACAACAAATACTTCCTTGCTATTTTTTAAAAGAAAAATTAAGATGGTAGAAGGTTATAACAAGAAAATCTCAGAGTTAAGAGTCAACACACGGAGGTGAATAATTTGTCATTAGAAAAAGGCAATAGACCCATAATGCAGAGGATCTTGGTTGTCATAAACACTTCAGACCACAATTATGCATGTAAAAATGCATATAATGAAGGCCGTCGAGAAGAACCCCTTGGGTCAAATAACTCAAAATAATCTTCTAAAGAAACTGAGGCTTGAATAGAGAGGCAACTACAAAAATGCAAAAGAGGCACAAGCAGGTAAAGTTAGATCAGAAATTTGAGAACCAATGTTTCGGTTGATTACACCTTAAAGACAGAAATGTATTAAAAAACATCTTATGAAACATCATTTCCATACTGAATTTACATGCATACCACCCATTTCATACATACATAAAACCCATGTCCTATATATATCTTTACATACCACCCAATTTTAAGAATTAATTATAAGTGACAATTACATACATACCAACCATTTCCTATATATAATTACATATCTAACACCAAAACTTTTATTTTCTTATATTTGTAACCATGAAATCTTTCATATTCCATTAGAAGTGCCACTAAAAAGTCAAAAAGGTAGCATGCATGTAAAAACTTAAGCATAAACGTTAGACGTGTAAATACACAAAAAATTGAGTTTCCTATTAATAGTTATCTTCCACCGTAAAGACCACTTAAACCTTTTTCNTATAAGTGACAATTACATACATACCAACCATTTCCTATATATAATTACATATCTAACACCAAAACCTTTATTTTCTTATATTTGAAACCATGAAATCTTTCATATTCCATTAGAAGTTCCACTAAAAAGTCGAAATCTTCTTTTCATTCATTATGAAGGTAGCATGCATGTAAAAACTTAAGCATAAACGTTAGACATGTAAATACACAAAAAATTGAGTTTCCTATTAATAGTTACCTTCCACCATAAAGACCACTTAAAGCTTTTTCTACCACTTAATCATCATAAACTGGGAATACGAAGAATCCAACAGAGACAGATCCATTGTGTACATCCAATTAACTCCCAAGTCAAAAAAGGTATGAATCATAAATGCACAAGAAGTTATGTAATAACACCACAAATCCAAGGACGAAAATTGAAAAACNAAACTGGGAATACGAAGAATCCAACAGAGACAGATCCATTGTGTACATCCAATTAACTCCCAAGTCAAAAAAATATGAATCATAATTGCACAAGAAGTTATGTAATAACACCACAAATCCGAGGGTGAAAATTGAAAAACACAAGAACTATCAGTTAGGGAACCATCGGCTAGGACACGATCAGATGGGCATGACATGCGAAAAGAATGCGAGGAGAAAGAAACGGAGCCAAAGGAGAATGATACCAATGAGGCAAATGAATAGCTAGGGCACGCAAATGAAAGCGAAGGGAGCAAAGAGATTAGCCTGTTAATTCGACTGCATGTTTATTCATGCACCGCGAGACGTCGGTCACTGCCCGTGGCCGCGAATATTATTAAAAATAACCGACATGAGGAAGTGGAGCTCCCCAAACAAATTAAAACTTCGTTTTATGAAAAAAGTCAGTTTTATAAGCTGAAAAAAACAATATCTTAACCAATGTATCTATGTGTGCCGCCTTCAACCTATTGATAATTTAATAAAAGTGAAAAAAATTGGGTTGGGGTACCATAAAGTTTGGTATTTGAGTGAGAATTCAAAAAATGGATAGGAGATGATGGTTGATTTCTAAATTATAAGTTTTGAGTTGTCTTTATGTAATTTCTCCATTGGGATAATTACATATAGNAAATTGGGTTGGGGTACCATAAAGTTTGGTATTTGAGTGAGAATTCAAAAAATGGATAGGAGATGATGGTTGGTTTCTAAATTATAAGTTTTGAGTTGTCTTTATGTAATTTCTCCATTGGGATAATTACATATAAACAACTCAAAATATTGATATTTACAAATTAACCACCTGATTTTCTTGAACTGTCAAAATCGATGTATTGCTAACGATAGATTGAGAAATTAATTTATTATTTTTATGCAGAATATAAACTTGCGTACTAATAAAAAAAATAATTTGTGCTACTCTTTTTATTCTTTCAACTGAAATTTTATGTTCTCGAGATCTGATGATTTCTTTTTTTCATTTACATACTGATCCCACTTTCTGGGACTATAGTACTACGATGTATGTTTGGTTAGATTCTTAATTATATTTATTTAAAATTCTTCTTTACAATGGTGCCAAAAACTTAATTCTGAAGCAAGTAAGAGTGCGACTTTTATATTTAAATATTGGGATACAACACAAGTATACGTATCGTTATCAGGTAATATAATAATTTTTTATTAAGCCCTGAAATATCAAACTCACAGGGAGAACTACAAACTCTTAAGAAGAAATTAGATTACAACTTCTACTTTAAAAAAGAGTCTTACTCAAACTATAGATAATATGGTAGGAATGAAAGTTTGATTCTTTTTTTTTTTTTGATAATTGAAAATAAAGTAAAAAACGAACTAAATTTAACTAGTTTTTTTGTAAAATGAAAGCAATACAAATAAAATATCTTTTACTTATCATGAATTAGTAACAAGTATATGAATTATGTTGTGAAAATATTTAATTTATGTTGTGTCAAATATGAGCAATATTATTCTTTACCCTTACTAGAGATGTTATAAATATCATTGGCTAATCTACAGTTTGAATAGTCTTGAAGAGGGGCTAGGTAGGGAAGATACTATCTCTCACTCTAGAGTTCCATCTTCTCCCTCCACATGGGGGCTAACTTCTCGTATCAAGACCTAAAACAATAGACCAAGTTGAGGCTTTAGCATGTAACTTTAAAGTCTTCTAACTCTACACCCTTCAAAATTTATTTCCCTATTTATTTACACTTAACCATTAGAATTACATTCTCATCCATACAATCTCATGTGATTCTACCATTAGTTAACTGAGATAATACTATCATGATCTTACATGATCTCACAACAAGTATTAACATCTTAATTGGCGAAATCAAGAAGTAAATGAAGTACAAGGATTAAATCATCACAACTTATTCCATCATTATAGATAAATACTTCTCACAACTTCCATCCAACACTTAATTACTTATCATTTTATAGAAAAAGCTAAAGAAAATTACTCAGAAATCATGAAAAAAACACAACAACATTTAAGTTTAAAAGTATAAATCATGTAAAAAAATAAGAAGCCTAAATTAAAACTAAATGCAGTCACAAAGATAAAAACTTATCTCAGATTTCTCCCTACCAAACTTTTGAAGTTCTATTGAATCTCTTCCTTTCTCTTACAATACTCCCTAGGTCTAGTCACCCAACCCTAGAGGGTTTAAATCTCTATTTCTTACTAACAAATATAATGGATTCTTACTTAGAACTATCTAATCACTTTCTCCTTCACTATGAATGAGAAAAGTGAGAAGAAGCCCTAAATAAAATCCTACAACTCCTTACTTTCAACTCTCTAAAAGGATCCTCAGACTTCTATATATCTACCTTCTATTTAATCTCCTCTTTTTATAGTTTTCTAAAAGGTGCTTTGGTGTCTCTTCAAAATATGTCCACATTCAATGAATCTTCCAAGAGTTGCGTCTTTTCAAGGGTCGTTTTAAAATATTTTTTTGCCCATTAACTGTAATCCACATTTTCACCAAGATTTGCTTCAAACACCTCTTTGAAATTCATTCAAAATTCCTTGACTTATCATCATTAACTACATGGCACGTAAGCTCGTGATCTTCAGCACTTAGGTGCAACCTTCTCTGTCTCCTAGCACTTAAGCGTTAGTCTTGGGCATTTTGGCGCCATAGTTCATTTTCACTACTTCTTCATTTTTGCTCTAAATTTGATCTTTTTTCACTCATTTCACCATATTTCATCCCTTTAATTATAACTGAAAGTAAAACACACAAATACTTTCCATTAAAGCACAATATCCTTAAAAATATGTATAAAAATGTGTGCATAAATTCTAAATATTTTTGGTGCATCAAAGTCCCCAAAACTTAAAATGTTACCTGTCATCAAGTGACACTCCAATTTTTCAAAACAAAAATAAGCAGATTATGCAAATGAGTTTCTTTAAGATATTCAAAAATTTTGCTCTAGAAATATAGTAGTCCAATTTAGAAAAAACTTTAGTAAATGAGACCAACTTAGAGTTTAGAAATTTTTAATGTGTAGAAGTCTTAAAATATGAGTTCCTATCTAGTTCAGAGATACTTGTAGATTTACCAAATATAGAGTTTACACAGTCTATCTTCACCACTTAAAAATTTTTATTAAGAATAATTATACTTACTATATTATATCCTTAAATTTAAGAGTTTTTCAAGTCTTTTACTGTAAAAAGATCAGATGTGGAACCAATTTCTGATTAGGCGCTAATCCTCATGCTTCTCCTCCCTTTTTCGACTTTACTTTTCTTTTCATTTTCTTTTTCTTTTTCATTTTCTTCCTTTTTTTTTCCTTTTTAGGTGAGGATTACTATATCTGGACAGGCCTTTAATGGTTTTGAATTTCACTATTCCTTTCCTAAAGCAAAAGTTTGATATATATCCTATACTTAAAGATATAATATTATTTTTAAAAATTATTTTTAATAAAAGAGAGTTAAGTATTGAAAATAAAAGTCTAATCCTTCTATATTTTTTCAAAAATACAACTTCTCCTACTAAAGATAGTTACATAATACTTATCTTTTCTACAAAAAAAAAATTTTAATTTAAATTTTTCTTCATTACTATAAGTTTTAACTAAACTTTCTTACTCATTTCTATATTCAAAATTCATACACATAATCATTTTTTTTCCAATCAAAATCAAATTTATTTGTATCACATTTGAGAACAAATAAAATTCAAGTTTTGAAAATTGTTTTTTATCCCCCTGAACTTAAATTTTTACTAGGATAAAACATTTTAACATTATATATATATATATATAGGCAGGAATGAAAATTTAAGAAAACATGCTTTAATTTTTTTTTATATATGAGATTCAACAGACTTCTATGCTGTGGAGGATGACATAAAAACAAATAAATACAAAAAAATAATAAATTCATAAATACAACATAAAGAAAATACATGGTAGTAAATTGAAAATTTAAACATTAAATTTTTAAGTGAAAGTTAGCAATATTCTAAACCTTCCTAATATCTCTGGAATAAGGTCTTCACAAACTAACAAAATACATTTAAACAACAATGTTCACACAATCACTATCACAAAAACAAAACATAACTCCTCACAATAACAAAAATACATGTCTGAACATCATAACAGTATCCAACACAACAAATAACTACACATAAAACAACATCAGTCCAAACAACTACAACAAACAATAACATATAAAAGAGTAGCAGTCCAAACAACTATAACACATAAAAGTTCATTGAATTTAAAAATAAAATATTCAAATCAATTTTCTTCCTCATCCTCATCATCATCATCATCCAAAAAATTCATAGGCACATAGTGAGGGTAATGTGGTTATGAAGGAAATACCACACTTTAGTCACCCTGATAAGGTTTTCCAAAGATGTGTGATATTTTTTTTTCATAATCGCTATGTCTCTTCATATAGGTATCAATATGTCCTACATAGTTCTCTAAATTTATTAGCTTATATGCATTGTAATTGATGTTATCTAACATCCTCTACATTAATTGTGATAGCAAATTCGGACTAGTCGACTGGCCTTGTGATGTAGATGCTCGTGAAGTAGAAGCACAAGATGTAGAAGCACCATAAACTCTGGAAAATCCTCCTCTCCAACCAAATATAGTATGTTTTCAATAATATTTTACATTGACACTCGTAATAAGCTTTAGTGGCTGCAGAATCTCCTCCCAACTATCAAATCTCACACAGCCTGCTTACATACAGAAAATATTAAGGATGTGAATCCCAATCCTGTAGTAGTGCATCTCTAGCAGAACTAGTGATCGCCTGATAGAATAAGGATCCAATATCAATTGGCATTGACTACTGAATACAGTAGTTCAAAATGGCTCTCTCTCTCTCTCTCTTATAACTTCACTCAAATGATTTATAGGGAGTAGACAAATTGAAAAAAAAATAGTGCCACGCTTTTGATGTGGCATCAAGCTTTGATGCAGGAAAATTCACTTTGCTATCATTAGCTATTTTCCACAATCCTCTTCCAGTAGTCAATGAATAAACAATCTCATATAACTCTCCCTCAGTAGGATTAAAATTTGAATAAAAGTATAACAAACTCATGGGTAGCTAGTAAAATGAATTGATTACCTCTGGGAAAAGCGACTGGTTTCCCTCTCACCATAACCTGATCTTCCTCTACCTCAGAGAGATTAGTGTAAAACTCTAGAACTACAGAAATGACCACTACAATAGAAAAACAATAGAAATGTTCCCACTGTCGATGAACTATCAAATCTTCCATAGCTCCACCCAGATTTTTAAAACACCGCTCAGGAATCAACTTTCTCGACTGCATCGCTTCTGCATATCGATCCTGAGTTTTTGAACTGACAAATTTTCTTGAATCGAAAGTGGACTTCCCCTTGCTCCTTTTAATTTTTTATGCCATTTTCTAAAAATCACATAAAATTCTCAATAAATCTTAAACTCATGTCTAAATCACTAAAATTAACTTACAAAAGCTTAAACTATTATTTTCATGTATTTTCCATAGATTTTTCTCAAGTTTTCACCATGAATAATGATTTCCGGATAATTCCACAATGTAATCCAAACATAGGGTGAAATCTAACAAATTTTGCTTAATTCCACCAAGAAATCTTCAACTTTAGAGGTGCCTTAAGTCCAAAATTGCGAATGCTTGAGGAAGAAGACGGCATTTGGGGGTAGAAATGGCGATTTTTGGTTCAATTTTTCACTTTTAACCGTTCACAAACCAGTTTAAGTGAATCGACACTTAAGCGCGACTGGCTCGACACTTAGGGGCCTACCTATCAGGTAACCTGCGCTTAGGTGCGGGGTTTTGGTGCATAGGTGCCAATACACAATTTTGGATATTTTTTATTTTTACGTTAAATGCACATCTAGCCTAAGTCATCTACTCCTGAATGGTTTTATAAATCTTAATAACTATTTTCTTCCCCTTCTATTCTCCTCTTTCAAAAAATTCTCAAATTTTCACAATTTTGATTCAATATTATATAACACATAATTTTTCACACAAACAAACACTTTTATTAATTTTCCAAAATAAAAACAAACACAATTTACACATAGTTTCTTCAATCTAAAGATTCTTGGATGAGATAATTCATAAACATAACAATTCAAATACAAAACAAACTTAACGTCAAAACACATAAAAAAACACTAACTACGAACAAACAAACTAGACTCTCGAACTTAATTCCATTCTCCTTCCGGAGGAACACATCCCAGACTTTCACTTGTTTCTCTTAGGGCATTCGAAATATAGATTTGATAAAATGAACAGCGGTGAAGAACTCTCATCGAGTCTTCTTCAATCCATTTGTTTTTCAAATACATCGCCATGTACACTTCTTCTATATGACTTATATGGCGGAATTGCATTTTGAGTTGTCATTCGACATGCTCCAAGTGTACGTTAGTCTCATTCACTTTTACTTCAATTGAAGCCAAGTCAGCCTTAATCTTTGTGATTTTCTCAACTGTTCCTTCTATACTAATGACTAAGAATCTGTTGTATAACTCTTGAGCAGTTTGACTCACAAACCTCTTCTTAATGGCTTCTTCTTTTTTTTTCATTTCAATCTCCTAAGAAGACATTTTTGCAAGTTCTCCCACTCTTTTTCTCTTCACTTAGACTTTAAGATGAAAATTGAAATGGGGTAAAAATTCACTTCATTCCCATGTTATTTATAGGCATTGGATGAAGCCTAGACCTACTACTCACTTTCACAAACCACTAAACCATGTTTAAAGTCACTAAACCACATTTAATCCATTTAGAATATTAATTGTACACATTTTTTTAACTACCACGCTTTAGCGCCTTATGTTGGTGCTTAAGTGCCGGTGCTTACTTTAGCACAAGTTTGTTCAAAGTATAAATATGCACTCTAACCCATCTAAGTCATCCATTGAGGTCTTAAAATCCTCACTATATCATTATAAAATAAAAAATACTACCACATTTTTCTTAATCAAACACAAGAACACATCATTACACACTGATAACTATGGGTTGCCTCCCACAAAATGCTTGATTTTACGTTGTTAGCCCGACGTAATCAATGCTTATTCTGGTTGACCCAACAACATAAGACCATTCACTTTAAATATATTCTCAGTTTTAAGATCTTTGATATCCACAACTCTATAGAGACAAACTTTTATCACAACAAATGGGCCCATCCACCTGAACTTAAGTGTTCTTGGAAATAATCTTAATCTTGCATTATACAACAAAACTTATTGCCTTGGCTCAAACTTTTTAGTATGAATCCTGCAATTATGCCACATCTTCATCTTTTCTTTATAAATCTTAGCACTCTCATAAAATTGATTCCATATCTCTGCAAGCTCATTTAATTGTAAAAGTTTTTTCTCACCAGCATCTTTTAAATTATAATTGAATTCTTTAATATCCCAACATGCTTTATGCTCAAGTTCAACTAGTAAATAACAAGCTTTTCCAAATATTTGCCTATATGGGGATATTCCTATAGGAGTTCTATATGCTGTCCTATAAGCCCACAAAGCACAATTTTTGTTGGATTCATAAATTTTCCATAATTCTTTTAATTTCACGATTGGTTAGTTCAGCCAAATCACTTGTCTGAGGATGATAAGTAATAAAAATTTAATGGTTGATATGATATTTCCTTACTAATTTCTCCATTATTGCATGTTTAAAATGACATCCTCCATCAGTTATGATCACTCTCAACATTCCAAATCTAAAAAATATGTTTCTTCTTAAAATTTTTGCAACACTTTGAGCATCACATCGAGGTGTGAAAATAACTTCTATCCATTTAGATATATAGTCTACTACTAACAATATATAAAAATTTCTGAAAGATGGTATAAATGGTCCATTGAAATCTAATCCCCAAACAAGAAATATCTCGACTTCCAACATATAATTGAGGGGCATCTCATTTCTTCTAGAAATATTGCCTACACATTGACATCGATCACAAGTTTTAATATTAGCATTCACATCTCCAAAGATTGTAGATCGATTAAAATCCAGATTGTAGAATTTTGTATGTTGTTTTATCAACACCAAAATGTCCCCCAAAATCTGCCAGATTGTAAAATTTTGTATGTTGTTTTATCAACACCAAAATGTCCCCCAAAATCAGAATCAAGACATTTTTAGATACTTTCATAAGTTTCTTTTAAAGGCACATATCTTCGAATAATTAGATCCTTACCATGTTTATATAAAAATGGCTCATCCCAAAAATAAGTCTTAACTTCAAATAAAAATTTTCTCTACTGTTGGCATGTCAGATCATATGGATAATATTACTAACAATAAAGTTCACAATGTCAACATACCATGAAACACACCACTCATTAGTATTAAATAATTTTTATCTAGAAAATGTTCATTAATTTCTTTTTCAAAACAGAGTGATTTTTCTAATTCAAGACAGGACAGATGATCAACAATTTGATTATTAACTTCTTTTCTATCTACTATTTCAAAGTCAAATTCTTGCATCCATCTTATCAGTCTTGGTTTTACTCTTCTTTTTCATTAAGTATTTAACAACAGAATAATTTGTATGCATAACTCATTTTGTTCCAATTAAATATGATCTGAATTTATCAAAAGTGTATACTATTGATAATAGCTCTTTCTCAGTTGTGGTATAATTAATTTGAACTTCATTAAGAGTTCTACTAGCCTAGTAAATTACTTTGAAAATCTTATCATCTTTTAGTGCTAAAATGACTCCAATAGCATAATCACTTGCATCACACATCAATCCAAAAAGTTTTTCCCAATCTGATGAAACAATAATTGGTGCAACAACTAATTTTTCTTTTAATAGTTCAAAAGCTTTTAGGCACTCCTTATCAAAATTTAAAATTACATCTTTTTGAAGTAAATGACATAAAGGCTTAGCATTTTTTTATAAGTCTTGAATATATCACATGTAGAATCCAGCATGTTCTAAAAAATCCTAATTTCCCTCACATTTTTTAGTTGAGGTAAATTAACGATTACTTGAATTTTTGTAGGATCTACTTCCATACTATTTTCTGATATATGATGTCCAAAAATAATTCCTCCTTCAACCATAAATTGACATTTTTCTCAATTAAGGACTAAATATTTTTCTTCACAGTGCTAAAGAACTCTTGATTAATGTTCTTAACATGATTCAAATGAAGTTTTAAACACCAAAAAATCATCTTTAAAAACTTCAATTCCTTTTTCAATTAAATCACAAAAAATAGCCATCATAGATCTTTGAAATGTAGCAGGGGCATTACATAAACTAAAGGAAATTTTTCTAAAAACAAATGTATTATAAGGACTGGTAAAAGTTGTTTTCTCTTGATCCTCAGGACTATTTATATTTGGTGATAACCAATATATCCATCCAAAAAATAAAAGTATTTGTGCCCAGCTAATCTATTCAACATTTGATCTAGAAATGGTAGTGAAAAATGATCTTTCCTAGTGATGAGATTTAATTTTCTATAATCAATACATATTCACCACCTTGTCACTTGACTTGTTGGTATTAACTCATTATGTTCTTTAATAGTCATAGTCACTCCAACTTTCTTACGAACACAGTGAATTGAACTAACCCATGCACTATCCGAAATAGGGTAGATAATTCTAGTATCTAACCACTTTAAAATTTCTTTCTTAACAGTTTCTTTCATGAAAAGATTCAATCTCCTTTAAAGATCATCCCTGGGTTTACAGTTTTATTCCATCAGAACTTTATGCATACAAATTGAAGGACTGATTTCTTTGATATCAGCAATTGTCCATCCAAAGGCTTTCTTATAATTCTTCAAAGTTCTCACTAAACTCTCTTCTTTTTCTAAAGTTAAATTTGAGGAACTTATAACTAGTAATATTGAGGAATCAATGAAAAAGGAATATTTTAAATATTTTGGAAGTAACTTTAATTCAATTTCAGGAGGTTTTTCAGTCGACGGACACAAACATTTATCTTTTTCTGCCGTGTCCAAAGTTTCAAGACTTTCTCGAACATAATTTGAATCTTTGTCATAAAAATCATCAAATTGCTCTAATTCCTCTTCTTGCTCGTGTTCTAACTCTTTCATTTTAGATTCTCTTCATGAGTTGCTTTGAAATGACATTTAGTCAGATATCTTATTACATCCATCCTGTAACATTCATCATCTTTACCTTTTACAGGGTGCTTGATTGAATTTGAAATATTAAAGTAATTATTTGATCATTGACGCACATAGTTAATTCCCTTTTCTACACATCTATCATTGTTCTTCCCGTGGCTAAGAATGGTCTCCCCAAAATGATAGGTATCTCATTATCTTCCTCCATATCTAACACAATCAAATCAACAGGAAAGATAAATTAATCCACTTTTACTGAAACATCTTCTATAACTCCCATAAGACATGTTATTGAATGATCTACTGACTTCAAAGTTACAATAATAGGAGATATTTCTTCTAATTCTAGTCTTTTAAATGTTGATAATGACATAAGCTTAATGCTTGCACCTAAATCACATAAAGTTTTCCCATAAAATCTGTCTCCTAAGCTATCAGAATCTTTGTGCTTTTCAGGAAACTTTTTCTGAATTATAGCATTGCACTTCTCACTAAGTGCAACAATTTCATTATCTTCAAACTTCCTTTTTCTATTAGAAATATCTTTCATAAACTTCACATAGCTTGGCATTTGTTCTATGGCTTCACCAAATGGAATATTAATTGTAAGCTTTTTAAAGATTTCCATATATTTTGAAAACTATTTATCCAAATTTTATTGATGAAGTCTCTGAGAAAATGAAAGTGGTGGTTTTTCCAAGTGCACGTTAGTCTCATTCACTTTTGCTTTGATTGAAGCTAAGCTGGCTTCAAACTTTGCGATCTTCTCAGTTATTCCTTTTTTACTAACAACTAGGAATCAGTTGTATAACTCTCATGCACTTTGACTCACGACCACTTCTTAGTGGCTTCTTCTTCCTTCTTCATTTCAATCTCCCAAGAAGACATTTTTGCAAGTTCTCTCACTCTTTTTCTCTTCACTTAGACTTTAGGATGAAAATTTGAAATGGGGTAAAAATTCTCTTCATTCCCATGCTATTTATAGGCCTTGGATGAAGCTTAAACTCACTATTCACGTTCACAAACCACTAAACCACATCTAAAGTCACTAAACCACATTTAATCCTTTTAGAATATTAATTTTACACATTTTTTTACTACCGCGCTTATGCGCCGCCTGTTGGCTCTTAAGCGTTGATGCTTACTTTAGCACAGGTCTGCTTACCATCCAAATATGTACTCAAACCTATCTAAGTCATTAATTATGGTATTAGAATCCTCACTACATTATAAATTCAAAAATACTACCACATTTCCTATAATCAAACATAATAACACATCATTACACACTGATAACTATGGGTTGCTTCCCACAAAGGGCTTAGTTTTACGTAAAAAACTTGATGCGAGTAGATTTAGTGTGTAAATTTTCTAAATATTTTTCAATATTACAAAAATACACATGGTAGATATAATAATAAATATGCAATATAATCGCAACAAAAATACCTTTTATGAAAATAATTTATATTTAATCCTCTTTTTAAACCGCCAAATCCCCTTTAAAATCAACGCAAGTATACATATCACTCGAGTAATAAAGGGCTCTAATGGAGTCTTAGATATGAATCCCATAGGGAAGTTCAAAAACCTTATAAGTAAGTTCTTGAAATTATTTTATAATTGAAAAAAATTCAAAAATAAAAGTAAAGTGTGAAGTTTGAATAACTAAGGTAAATGCTATATAAAATGTAGTTGAAAAACAAAGCTAACTAACTAAGAACAAACTTTAAAAAGTAAAATTATGAAAACTAAATAAAGTGTTTGTTGATGGAAGATTCAAATTTAAGAAAGCATCATTCCCATTTACAATGAGTATATGGATTGTGAAGAAATTATAATCATTTGAAAAAATATATATAAAAACTTTTTTGTGCCAAATAGAAACAATCCTATTCTTTACCCTCTTCTGAGTGCTATAAAGAACATTGAATAATCTAGAGTTTGGTCCCTAATTTCATGATTAGACTGGGAAGATACCGGCTACCACTCTAGAGTTTCCGCTGCTCCCTCCCCTCAGGGCTAACAATCTCACATCAGTTTCCAATCAACTGGAATAAATTGGAGATTTTAATCTGTCACCTTAAAATCTCCAATTTTGCATCCAATAAAGTATATTTTCCTATTTATTTGTATGTAATTCCATGAATGAAATACTCTCCCATGAAATCAAATGTGACTCTCCCCCTATTGTAGAAATCATAACCCTTTTCAGACCATATGTTTCTCAACATGTTTCAACATTTCAATTGGTCATATCAAAAAGTAAATGAAGATCAAAGTTAAAATAATCACAAATTATTAATATTTAAAACCATAAAAAAACAAAATCAATTCTTCACAAAACCATATCTCAAAGTAGAGAGAAGGATAAAGAAGACTACTTAGAATTCATGAAAAGAATACAACAAAACACAAAATTAATATATAAAAATTTGTTTATAAAATAAAAGAAATAGAAGACAACTTATCTCATAATGCATCACAAGCAAATCCCTAGAAGTTCTCTCCAAGCCTTTCTTTATTTACTAGCACACTCAACTCTCTTATAAAAGTGTAATGAAGAAGAAATCTCTCACCTTCCCTCTCCTATTACAACCCTAGAAGAAAACCTTCTCTCCTTGCCTTTCACGCCACCACCTTCTTGCCTTTTCATCCCCCTTCCAACTCTCTCTCAACTTTTTGAAGTCTTCTTCTTTTATTAGGGGTTGCCTCCTTTCAAAAGGAATTCAAAATTCCCTCCAAAATTCCCTCCAAAAGTCAACTCTTTTGAATTCAAAAGATGTTTCATTTGATCCAAGAGACATATCCCTTCATTAAAGAACCTTCTAAAGTGTTTAGATGCACTGAATCACTCCAAGAGCTGTGTAGAACAAGTGTCCCTTTGAAAATTTGCGCAAAATTTGTCTCGAACTGCCTTAAAACTTAAAAAGTTGTCTCTGGTGCATCATGCGCCAGCTCTCTGGAATTTAGTGCATCATGCGCCAATCTAGCGCATCATGTGCTAGAATCCCAAAATTAGCTGTTTTGGCTCCAAATTTTGTCTTTTTTCTATCTTTTCTCTAAATCCCTAAAAATGATATACCTGCAACAAAAATATGAAAATACCTTTCTTTAAAGTGCAATATCACAAAAAATAAGCATAAAATTTGTACATAAATCAGTATATTATTCTTGGTGTATCAAAATCCCCCAAACTTAAATGTTACTTGTCCTCAAGTGACACTTTTACTACATAAAAGCATATGACTTATCATAAAGATTTACTTATAATTTATATACTTTAGTTTAATAAATATAATAGCAAAATTTAAGAAAAACCTTCAATAACTTAGATTTAAATTCTACGCCTAGGAAAGCTTACTAATAAAATTTAAGATTTCTCAATCTCTTTTCATTTTAAGAAGAAATGCAATTTGTCATATTAAGGACATTTAGAATATTAATATGAAAAAGTACTTAATGGAGACTTTACTAGAAATGCTACTAGTACTCCATCACAAGTTTACAAAATGTAATAAAGCTCCTTCCTGAAGTTGATTCAAGTGAAACCAATTTTTGATTAAGCATCTCCTCAAGCTTCTCCTCACTTATTTTTCTTTTCTTTTCTTTTTTTTTATTCTTTTTCTTTCTTTTAGGATCTTTTCAATCCTTTCTTTTCTTATTTTTATTTTTTTCTTTTTTCTTTTTCAAATGAGGATTACTATATCTGAATATCCTTTAATGATTTTGAACTCCACCATCCTCTTCTTATAGTTAAAACTCTATACCTTTCTTCACTTTATAAATTCATATTAGTTTATGATTTTTCATAAATTCTCATCCCTTTCTTCTTAAATGAAACTCTAAAATTCTTAATTTTTCAAAAATACAACTTTCCTTACTTTAAATATAAAAGCATAGTCCTTATCCTTTCATACCAAATATCTTTAACTTTAGAATTGACCTTCATTATTAAAAACTTTTAACTAAATTTACAATAATATTTATAAACACAAGTATAGTCATTTAAAGTTAAATCTTAATATCCCTAGGTCATGTTAAATTAATTTTAAAAATATAGTTAATCGAGGACAAATAAAATTTAGTTTGCTTCTTTTCAAAAGAAAATTTTCTTCCCCCCCAAACTTAAGTTTTTAAGTAATTTTAAAAATGTTTTAGTACAAAGTTTTAATAGGTAAAAGAAAACAGTAAATGCATAAAAATAAAAACTGACCTGTAGAGGATTTCTGATTATGAAACTGGGTTTTAGTATACTGCAAGTTTTGACTTTATACACACAGGATTTAAAGCATTAAATAAAACATACTATATTTTTAAAAAACTTGCTGAGAATTAAAAACCAAAATAAGAAAACTAAAAAACAAAACTAAAAATACTAAAAATGCAGAAAAAGTAAAATTCTACAGTTACTATTACAATTATGTCCACAACACAACCTGAATGTTTTTACTACAACAATTCTCAAATGAAAATACAACACATTTCAATCAAAAATAGCAAGCAAACATAAAAAAAAACTATACTAGACTCTTAAAAGTATCAGTCTTCATCTCCTTCCTCATCATCATCATCATCTTCTTCTTCCTCTTCCTCATCTTCATCCTGAATAGGAGCATAGGGAGTGAAACTGGGACAAGGAGGAAATTCCACATTAGGCTCTCCCCTAAGATGTTTCACCAAGGCATTCTCAAAATAAATATTATGTTAAACTCTCTTCTGCTGATATTCATCATTATAAGAATTTATTGCTCCAGTCTCTCCAAACTGACCCTGAATATTGATTATGTCCATTTGTTGAATCATGAGCTGGACCATAATGTTTTCTAATGATGTAGGGCGAGAAGTATATGCCTTTGCAGTTGATGTAGTTCATCCCTTCGTCCCCCTCTAAATTCAACAAATAATTCAACTCTCTGAATCATATGCCTCCCAATAGGATTCTGTGGTTGTAATCTTTCTTCATTTATATGTGACTCTACTCGTGATTGTTCACATAAAGTGAAAATCAGAGCAGGGTATCCTAAACCACTAGTTGTAGAGCTACCAACTATACTTCGAGCATGATGAACTATAAGTGCACCGACATCTATTGTTTTCATGTTCTTAATGCAATAGTTCAACACAGCTGTATCTTTTGTAACATTGGCAGGACGATTCGTTGACAATAATCTAGCAAAAATAAAGTGATGTCATACCTTTGACTGACTAGTCACAATGGAAACAGGGAAGTTAACTATCTTGTTATTCTTAATCTTCCACTCTCCTCTTCCATCAGTCAAGAAGGCAAGCACTTCATCAAGTGATGAATCAGTCACCACGAATGTAGTGTACTCGTCAAAAATACATTTCTCAGCCCATAAAAAACATTGATCAGATCAGCAGTAAATTCAACTTGTTTACCTCTAACCAGTATATGATTACCAGCAGTGAACCTCAAGTTAGCGTAGAACTCCCAAATGATGGGGACAATTGCTACTATAGTGAAGTAGTAGAATCATTCGCAGTTTCTGACGTAGATCAACCTTTTGATCTCGCCACACGGGTTTGCAAACGCTCGTTCTTGGATCAATCTCTTGGTCTCCATTTGAGTACTATAACTATGTTGGGCCTTGAAGTTAAAGAATCTTTGTGAATCAAAATATTTGGATGACCATCCCCTCTTAACTCGGGGAGCCATTGGAATTTCTATGAAAATCCAAAAAAAATCCAAACAAATTACTAAATAAAAAATCTAACTCCTAGAGAAAGATTATTTGGTAAGAAACTTTTCGCCATAAGTTTTCTTTAATATTTTTCATAAAAAATCCAAAATTTTTGATCTTCCATAATGTTAGAAAAATCCATGGTGAAAATAAAAAAATTCTAAGTTAATGTGCAGCTCTTACCAAGAGAAGATGAAATCTACAATATTTGGCCTCCAAAGTATTTTCTACCATCCTCAATAAGAAGCCCTAGTCAAGGTTTAGAGGTAGGAGGCGACCCAAGCCGTAAAAATGGAGCTTATCCATGTGATTTCACGATTTTTAGGTGGTCTGGTGTGTTCAAATCTTTGGTGCTTCATGCACCAGCGCTCTGTAAATTGGAGCTTCATGCCCCAATCTGGCGCATCATGTGTTAGAGCTTAAATTCACTAGGTTTCAATTTTTGTGGAAATCTGCTCTGTACCACTTTACGTCAACATCTAATTAACTAAAATGAACATTTCTACGCATCTATAAATATCACTCTAACACCAAACTTTCACAAACAACACAAAAACTTACATTTATACATAAAATCCACACTATTACAAATTAACAGTTTTGAAGCCAACAAACATCAAATTTAGTGTTCTAAAGCAAACCAACATCATAACACTGATATCTAAACTTCAAAATACAAAGCATAAACATAGATAGTGCGAAAAAAGAAAGGAAATGCAATCCAACTCAACAAAATAACACAAGCAGTACTAAAAAACATTTCGTGCATAAATTAAGTTCAAACATCTTCTTCACTCTCATCCTCCTGGATATCTCCCATCGATTGGTAGTGCACATACAGGTTGTAGAAGGGTTGATATGGAAACTTAATAGTTGAATCCTCTCCAATCCAAGAATGTTTCTTGAACATACGTACCAAACCATCTTCAATACGCTTAGTATGTTCAAAATGTTCCTTCAGTCTCCAATGCAGATGATCCAGCATTTCAAAAATATTCCTAATCATATGCATAAGATTCTGCACTTATTTTTCTATCTTCTTGATTCTCTTCAACAGTGCATTAGAATTTTAGTAGGGCTGATCAGGTGATGAATTCTGAGATCCTTGATCCATTAACACATTCATATCATTTTCATCTCTCATTTTAATAGAGTTGCAATAGACTTCAGGATCCATCAGCTTAAGGAAGAAACACTTTTTCTCAACTTTCATAAGGTACTTGCGATTGACTGCATAATAGGAAAATAGTAGATGGGTGTTCAAGTCTAGTTGCAGATCCATTCACAATCAAACCCAAAACTGATTTTATAATTATGGCTCCAATATCAACAGGCTTTTCAGTTTGAATGCAATAATTTAAAATAGCGCTCTCCTTTGTTGTCATACCGATCTTCAAAGTAGGTAGAAATTTGATGCAATGTAGAAGTGTCATGCCTTAGAAATATGATTTAAAATGATGAGGAAAAACTTACATTCCCATCATCGCTAGCCTCCCAATTTGCACCTTCATATGTAAAGTATTGGCAGAGTTCATTCATATTGTCTCTCGAAGGTGTAAAATTTGCATAATGGTAGAAAGACACATTTTCAATCATAAACATCTCGTTTATTCTTGAAGGAGTGAACTGCACAAACCTGCCTCGCACATAGAATGTTCTTTGGTTGATCCCATGAAGATTTGCATAAAACTCTTTCTCCACAGGGACAACTACAGTGGCAATAGTGTAGCAAAGTACTTCCCAATGCCTCTACACAATAATCTCTTTCACTCGAGTATTTGGTGTGTTGAATCCTCATTCACAAATCCCCTTTATTTGATTAGCCTCTTCTTCACTAGAACTCGATCATGCAATTTCTGGGCATCAAAATTGACAAACTTTCTTCTATTGAAAATTCTAAATCTCGTAGAATTTTTGGAGTGTGAAGCCATTGGATTTGAAATATAGTGCTTTTTCCCTCATTTTCCCCCTTAAAATAGACTTGGGATTCAGTTTTTAGGAGTTTTAAGGTGAAGAAACCCCCAAAAATTGCCTTTTGAAACATTTTAGTCTATCTCGTTGCATTGGCACATCATGCGCCAACTATCTGAAATTCGATGCATCATGCACCAATTCCAAAAACTGCACTTTTTGGATTTTGATCCAATAAATTCTCAATTTTTCCATAAAATTAGGCAAATAAAGATGTTTCTAAATATTTTTCTCAAATATACAAACTACATGAAGACCTAAAAATAAATAAATTTAAAATATTTCAAACAAAATAAACTTAAAAGCAAACTAAACAACGATAAATATGGGTTGCCTCCCATAAAGCGCTTGATTTAATATCGTCAGCCTGACATTCCTAGTCTCATTCTAGGTGACCCAACTTTACATTCTCTTTAAAAGGTGGTCTTTGACCATCAAAATATGATTTCAATCTGTGCTCATTCACTTTAAATATTCTTCCAATCTTGGGGTCTTCAATATTAACTGCTCCGTAAGTATAGACTTTATAACTCTGAATGACCCTTTCCACCTAAACTTCAATTTTCTAGAGAATAATTTCAATATTATATTATATAATAAAACTTCCTGTCCATGTTCAAATTCCATTTTTATTATCTTTTGATCATGCAATTCTTTCATCTTTTCTTTATAAATCCTCACATTATCATAAGATTCATTCCTACTTTCCTCAAGCTCATTCAATTGCAATAATCTTTTCTCACCAGCTTCTTTCAAATTGAAATTGAATTCTTTTATAGCCCAATAAGATTTATGCTTCAATTTAACTGACAAGTGACAAGTCTTCCCAAAAATTAATATATATGAGGACATTCCTATGGGTGTCTTATAAGCTGTCCTATAACGAACCAATCCATTTTAGCATGATTAACAATTTTTTTCCAAAATTCTCTTAATTTCTTGATTATATACTTCTGATAAACCACTAGTTTGGGTATGATAAGAAGTTGTAATCTTATGCATTATATTATATTTTTCCACCAACCTTGCAACTGTTGCATTCCTAAAATGAGATCCTCCATTGGTAACGATTACTCTCGGCATTCCATATCTTGTAAAAATATTTTTAATTAGAAATTTTGAAACACTCCAAACATCACATCTAGGAAAAGTGATTGATTCAGTCCATTTTGAAACATAATCCACTGTAATAAATATATATATATATATATATAT